>CM050526.1:42907218-43272218 GCA_027563665.1 Antrozous pallidus
GCCTTTTGGGGAGGGGGGTGCAGAATGAAACTTGGTTTCCCCGTCGAGTCCGGGAGGAGGGCTGCGGCGGCGGAGCGCTCACCTGTCGGCCCGGGGGGGGGGGGGGGGGCGCGGGGAGGGTCCGCCCGGCCCGGCCTCGCCGCTCGGGAAGCAGCATGGCGACCCGCCGCCGCCGCGCCCCGCGTCCCAACCAAAATGGCTCGAGCCCTGAGCCCCGCGGCGCCGGGCGGGAGGCTGGCTCCCGGCTCCCGCTCGAAGGCTGCGGCCCCCACACACGCCCGGGAGAGGGAAATGGAAACGGGAGCGGGGCCCCGTCCCCGCCGGGAAAGGCCTAGGGCGCAGCCGGGGCGCCGGGCTGGGGGGCCCGCGGGCGGGGAGGGGCCGGCGGGGAAACGGCGCCCAGACCCGGGGGCCTCAGGGGCGCCCCCCCACTCCCGCCGCGGGAGGCGCCCGCCCCGTCGGCGGGGGGCATGGGGACCACCTTCCCCAACCCTCCCGGGGCTGGATGGGGCGAGGAAACCCGGGCTATTTCCACCCGGGGGTGGCGATGGGGGGCGTCGAAGGCGGAGGGTGGGGGCGCGGGCGCGGAGCGGGCCGGGGCTCACCGGAGAAAGTTTCGATGGCCTTCATGGCCCAGTGCTCGTCGGGGCAGTCCACGAAGGCGTAGCCGGACTTGACGAGGAACTGGCCGCTGTAGGAGATCTTGTGCTCCGCGAACACCCTCTCCAGGTCGGCGGGCGTCACGCTCTCGTTGAGGTTGCCGATGTACAGCTTGTTCATGGCGGCGGCGGGCCCCGAGGCCGGGCGGGCGGCGGCGGGAGCCTCCTAGGCCGAGAGGCGGCGGCGGCGGTGGCGGCGGCGGCAAACTTTCCGTGCACCCCCCACCCCGGGGCGGCGCGGGCCGGGGCGCGCGGAGGTCGCGGGGAGCCCGGCGAGGTGCCCGCGGCGCTGGGAGCGGACGGCGGGCGGGCGCTGCGCCTTCTCTCCGGTCCGAGCCCCTCCGAGCGGCGGGCGAGCGGGCTGGTGTGTCACGTTTCCCCGCGGCCGCCCTGGCGCCGCCTCTAAATAAAACCGACCAGAAAAAAATGGAGCGAGGAGGAAAAAAAAAAAAAAAAGAGGCGAAGCCACGTGGTGAGAGCCCCCACCCACCCGCAGGGGAAGACCCCCGACGCCTCCGGGCCCCTCCACCCTCCGGCCCGGCCCAGCCCTCCAGGCTCCCGCCCGGGGAGATCGGGAATGGGGGGGGGGGGCCTCCGCTCACCCCCGAGTCCAGGGGGCGGGTGAGGCAGCGCCCCGAGCCCCCTCCTCCCGGGCAAGAATCTGGCCCCCGGGAGGCGCCCCGCCCCGCCCCGCCCCTCCCCCTCCCCGGGCCCGGCTGGGGGAGGGCGGGCGGCCCAGATCGCCCCTCTTTCTATGTAAAATGCACGTTTATTTTTTTTATTCCTGGGGGGCGGGGGGGGTCTGCCCACCCTGCCCAGGTTCGCTGCCGCCGACTGACAGGCGGGGGACGGCGGAGACAAAGAGAATCCGAGGACGCCGGGGTCTCGGGGAGGGGGTCGCGCGAGCTGGGGATCGAGGAAAGAAAGGCGCCTTTCCCGGGGTTTCTAAGGGGAGGGGGGTCCGAGGAGACGCCCTCGCCTCCGGGGCTCCAGGACGGAGGGGCCCCTGCGAGCGCGGGGCCGGGAGGCTGGGAGCGGGGGGTCGCGGTTGGGAACGGGGGTCCTTAGGAAATCAGGCTGCGGGGTTCCCACGGGAGAAAGGGTGGCTCCCTCCCGGGGTTCGGCTGTTGGAACGGGGAGGTCTTGGGGTCCTGGGAGAACGCGCGGCTCCCGCCCAAGATGACCCCAGGAGAGAGGGCGGGGTGGGGCGGAGGAGGACGGGGAGGGGTGGCCCGAGCAGACCCGGGCGGACCGAGGGGGGAGGGGGTCTCCGGGAGGGAGTGACCGGGGGCCGATCCGAACCGTCCCCCCAACTCCCGCCCCGACGCGGGGACCGACAGGTGGAGTCCCCGCCGCCGGCTCCACCCCGAGCAGCGACAGCGGCTTCCCTGACTCGGAGTTGGGGGTCTCGGAACTTTGTTTGGGGTGCAGGACCGGGATCCGGGCGGGAAGGCGGGAGAGGGGCCGAGCTCGAGGCCCCGCCCCCGTCCCCAGGTCAGGCCGGCGGGGGGAGGGGGCGATTTCCGCTCGGCGACGGGGAAGCGGGGGGCGGGCGCAGGCGGAGGGGGCGGCGGCCCCCGCCCGCCGTGGGGAGGGGACGCGGCTCCGCCCTGGTCCCTCTCCTCGCCTTTGACCAACTCGTTCCGGATCCTCCGGCCCCGAGTCCCAGGGACGGACCCGACTGGGCAAGGGGCGACACGTGGGCGGTCGCACCCCGCTCGGCGTTGGGGGAGGGGGCGCTCGGGGACGCGGAGCGGGACGCGCGGGCCACGCGCCCCCGGGACCCCGGGCCGGCGGCCGACGCGTCTCCAGCGGCGGGGGCCAGAGGGTGGCGGGGAGCGCGGCTCGGGAAAGCGGGGGCAAACCCCCAGTAGTGCCGGGAGCCCGTTGGGCTGAGCGGAAGCGCGGTGTTTGCGGGAGGGACCAGCCAAGCCGTCGGGGCCACGCGCGCTGGGAGGGCAGGTGAGGAAGGGGGTCACTCGCCCTCCCCGGCCCCCGACCCCATTGTCTCGGTGGCCCGCGGCCCAGGCCGGCTCCGCAACACGTGTTGGCTGCACTTGGGGAGCGCCTCGGGGTTTCCTCGTCTGATTTTTTGTTCGCGGAGTCGGGGCGCGGACTCCGACCCGTGCGCCCCGCTCTCCGGCCGGCCGGCCCGCGCCTTCCCGAAGCCGGAGTCCCCGGCTCCCAGCACCTCGGACCCCCACCGCGGGTTCCCCTGAAAATAACCGGGGCTGGGCGTGGGGGCGGGGAGGCTCCCAACTCGGCTCCGCTCTCCACCGCCCGAAGGCGCGTTTTGTCCGCCGGCCACGTGGTTGTCGCCCGTTTGTCTGCGGGGCTCTGCTCTGCGCGGGGCCACGAACGGGAGTGCTGCGAGCTGCCATCGCCGATGGAGAGCCTGGGACCCGAGGCGCCGGCGACATGTGCACCCACTCCCACCCCTCCCCCCGTGTCCGACCGTAACTCCCCACCGTGCACACGATCTGTAAAACAGAGCCGCGGCCGGTGCCTGCCACATAGTAGGTATTGAGCAGACGTTTCCAGGGGAACACGAACTAGTCCCAACTGCAGGGCGAAGGGCGCCCGAAGGGTCGAGCGCCCCGGGGGGCACATGGGCTCGGCCAGAGCGCGGGTCTGCGGCTGGGGTGCGCGCCTTTGAAAGGCTGAGAGCGTCTCAAAGGCTGTTGTGTGCCTTGTTTGGCCTTTCCCTAAATAGGAGCCCCCTCCCCAACTGCTCTGTTGTTTTGGGGGGCGAGAAAGGGGGTACGAGGCAGGACATTCCACTTCCCAGAAAGTGCTGTTTTCCTTCTTAATTTAACTCTTACGGCATTAACGGCCGCACCTCTCAGGTTTTCTCCCTGGGGGCCCTCGCCACCACTCAACTTCTTCCTAAAACCAGAGCCAGGGACACCCCACAAACATCTCCCTCCAGACCCCCCAAACGCCTGTAAAATGCAGGCCACCCTCCCCATCGGAGCTTAAAAGGAAAACAAAAAATTTTAAAGTGACAATTCCGTTCACTTTTAAGATTGTGTGTGTGTGTGTGTTTTTTTTCCCACTTGAAAGAAAAATACATTACAAATCTAAACGTTAGCTGAAAAGAGCTTTTTAAATGACAGAGGAGAAAATATGAGTTCTTAAAATTGTACCAACCATTGCTAAATTGAAACTGACTTTTTTTTTTTTAATCAGCTGTTTCACTGAATTCTAATCCTCCCACCCCACCCCCTCCACCAAGATCTTCTGGGTACAGTGAGCCTGCAGGAACAGCAGACAGCTGGGTTAGAGGCAGAGCTAGAAAGCCCCCCAAATCAGTGTGCCTCAGTGAGCTGGCTATTTTAGGCTGAGGTTGGGGATATTGAGTGATGGTGATCTCTCCCTCTCTGAGTGAGCCCAGCACTAAAATTAACCTGAGAGAAGGGTTATTTCTTGTCCAACTCACATTCCTAGGTTAGGGATAAAAATGGGCAGACTTAGGACTCCATCATTTATCCTCCTCCTTTTCTTTGGCTTGATTTTAATATTAAAGATAAGTAATAAACATTGTGTTTATTTCCTTTTTTTTTTTACACAGCTTCTTTGGACAAAAATATGCAGTTCAGAGTTAAATTTAGTTTGTGAGAGTTAGCTGCAGGATAAATTAGTTTCTTGAATAATAATTTATACAATTTAATAGCATTCTTATCAGTTTTTAAATTATTATTATATTTGTTCTCTTCCATTTTTCCCAGAGAAATGTTTGGTCCACTTACAGAATTCAGTTTTCCTCTGAATTCAGAAACACTGAAACTTGACTCCATTTTAAAGATGGGATTCTGATCCATTTTCCTCCAGTGTGAACATAAATATTCATGCAGAGAGAAAAAAAATTAAGAGAATTAAACAACTCTTTAAACATTGGAAATATAAAGTGAAAAAAAAATTATACTATTGTCATACAAAATTAATTTTGTTTCTAAAATGTTTCCAGCATTTGTTCATTTGTAACAGTTTTGTATTTTGTCATCTTATTTTTATATTTTAATTTTTCACTTGCTATTGTAACATAAGCATTTTTCTCATGCTGCCTCAAAATTTTCATAATTATCATTTCCAGTGAACATGTAGCATTTACCACAGTAGATGGAAGTTCATCATTAATTGTTACTTTTAACTATATAAAGTAACATAAAAAATTTTTACTTTTGTAACTAGTGCTAAATAGATTTTGAGGAGCATATAACTTTTTCCTCTTATGTTAGCTCCTTTGGGTAAACCTCAAAGAATATATATTGCATTTCAAATCTAACATTTATCAATGACTTTCTATTTTTAAACTTGAACCTGTTTTACAAAAGAATGGACAGAAATAGTGAAAAGCTGTTCTAGGGAAATACATTAAAGGAGAATTTTTTTTCTATTTTCTAATGAATAAATCGATTTTGAAATGAAATTGTGGTTTCTATAAAGTATAGAAAAAGAAAAAAATCACATCTCCTGACATGGTTGCTTTGATTTCAAAGTTTTTGGAGGAGTTTGGTTTTTGTGTGCTTGGTTTCCATTTATTTTGTTGTTGTTTGCTTGTGTGTCTTTTCATTGTTACTGCCTTGGGTTATTCTGTTTCTTCCTGCAACTTGGAGTTTTAGTGTAGTTCTTTTAAATGACTATAAACTTTGAAAAACTGTAAAAGAGTCCCAGTTAAAAGTACAGGCAGCATTTTCTCCTGTCAAATAAATAAGGATAATTATGTACTTAAGATAACTCATAAAATGTAAGAAAATTGTAAGCAGAAAAGGAAAATTTCCTCCTTCAAAGTATCATCATTCAGGAGTTCAGTGTTTAAAATCTTAAAAAGAAATGAGTTTATTCCAGAAATAAAAAAAGACTTCAAAGAGAAAAAAGGATTTTAAAAACAATCATTTGTTTTCCTATGGGTCACACAGAGTAGGTGGCAAAACTCAATTTTTTGTTTTGTTTTGTTTTGGCTTAGATTAGCAATTTAGGAACTTTTAAATAAGTAAGAAAGTAGTTTGTTTTATTAACTTTGAAAAAATGGGTATTTCCAAATTCATTCTGTTAGTAAATTAAACTGCATCACACTAGCCTGTATTGACACATGTAAAATAAATGGTCAATAACATTCCTCACATGACTGCCTTTTGCATTTTTTCCACTCCTAAATTATTTGGTTAAAAGATAATGAACAACTGGGAACACTTGATATCTTGCTCCCCAGCACATATCCTCAGTTTGGCCCAAATGGATTCATAAGAATACAACAATTTTACTTAATCCCAATTTTGCACAAAATGTAAAATAGAACACTGGTTCATGTGGGGGAGGAATTGTACAATTCAAGAAAAGAGAAGGAAATAAATGTTCTTTTTCAAAATAAAACAAATTGCCAAAAGCAACAAAAGAGAATCCATACCTATGTAGTGTTTCAGTGAAAAGAATATAATATTGTGTTTGAAATCTACATATCTTCAAAGTATTTAAATGAATTTAGTTCAAAATGAGTCAATTATAAACTTCATGGAGATAACTTGATTTTTACTACATACTATCTATGCTCTTTAAGACAATTTTTCTAGCTGGAAAGCAAATTATTTTTGTTTGCATGTTTCAAGTTTTACTCCTGGCTTTCAGTTTAATTGGTTTTACTCCTGTTTCTAGTTAGGGTTTTTGGTTTTTTTTTTTTCAGGAGCTGTCTCAAATATTTCAAAGTGCCTAAAAGGAGATGCTGCTTTGATTTTTTAAGTTTAAAAAATTAATACATAAAATATTTTACTAAGATTTTATCACCAAACTATTCATTAGAAACAGTTTAATCTCTGTAAAACAAACCACTTTTATAAAGAAAGGGGACCTAAACTAATAATGTTATTTTAAAAAAAAACAAAACTGGTTGTTTGACTAAACAAAATACAGTTCTAAAAGTGCTTTCTAATTTTCAGGGGTTGATATTAAGAGTTTTGGTCCACCCACCTCTCCCATAAAGAACCTTACATTTAAAAAAACTATTAGCACAACCTTCATGTTACAACCTGAAAGTATTTGGTCAGCAGTCATATGATAAATTAGTGAATAAGTTTTTATAGTTTTCATTTTTAAAATGTGTTTACAAACTGTAGGAAACAAACAGTTACTTCTAAACTGCATTGAAATGAGGTTCATGATCTCCCTATCTTCCTCTTCCTCCCGCCCCTCCCCCTGCCCCTCCCCCTTCTCTCCCTCCCCTCTCCTTTTGTTCCTCCATTTTTCTTCCTACTCCCGACACTGCCAATTCCTTTCCTCCCCCCCTTTACCTTTACCCTCTTTTCAATTTTTCTTTTTTCTTTGTCACTTCTCTTCCCCCTTTTATTATTCTTGGGCTCCTCTGCCCCTCAACCCATTTCTTCCCTGTTTTTAATCAATATACCTATCCAAACTTTCTATCTTTTTCTTCACTCCTTTCTTTTTCCTTCTACCTCTCCCACGGTCACAACTTGTTATCATTCAAACTTATTTCTGGCGAAGTGGAAGGATTCAGAAATGAATTATTTTATACACCAAAATGTCCTTATTTTGCATTTGAGAGCCCCAGGTTGATCCAGCCCCCAGAGCTCCTGCACCCTGTATCCTCACTCTGTTTATTGGCTGAATATTCACAGACAATTTTACTTCTGTGTGTTATTTTTCTGTATCATAGTTGCTTATAACTAATTTTGTTCTCAGCATTTTATGTATCAAGTCCTCAAGGTCAAATCACTTGAGTCCAACACAGTGCTGACACGTTTCCAAAAATATATATTAAATACTTGTCTTGGGACTATCTGAGAAGACATGGTCCTTGTGATCAGATAAAATGATGTGTTTAGCCTACTGAGTGCTTTTTCTTTCCTTGCTTCCTTTTTGCTTCCTTTTTATATGCACTTTTATAAATACAGTACTCCACCATCATCAGACAGAACACAGGTAAATTCGGTCATTCAAAAGGGTGACTTGTCTACATCAAAAATAGCAACCCACAAACAAGTGCTGGGGAGGCTTTGGGAAAGAGGGGGGACCCTTGTGCATTGATTGTGTGTGGGGTTGCAAATTGGTGCTGCCACTATGGAAAACAGTATAGAGGTTCCTCAAAAGTTATGAACAGAGCTACCACGTGACCAGCAATATCCACCGGAAGAAAACAAAAACACTGATTTGAAAAGATACATTCAGCCCCGTGTGAACTGCAGCAGGAGGCGCACCAGCCGAGATCGAGAGCACGAGGAAAAGGTGGTTCGTACACAATGGACTATTACTAGCCATAAAGAATGAAATTTTGCCATTTATGATGCTTCAACCCACTGAGCTACCCGGCCAGGCTATAAGACATTTTATTCAGCCTTAAAAAGGAATGAAATTCTGATATTGGCTATGACATAGATGGATTTTTAAAACATTATGCAAGTAAAATAAGCCAGGCACAAAAGGTCAAATACATAATTCAACTTGTATATGAGATGCTAGAATCGTCAAATTCATCAGGACAGAGAGTAGGATAGAGGTTCCCAGGGGTTGGCAGGAGGAGATGGGGGGGAGTTAGTGTTTCAACCTGCCGGGATGAGAGAGCTGTTCAGGTGGAGAGCTTTTACACTTAAAAACTGTTAACACTGTCAACGCTACGTTATGCCTATTTTACCACGATTTCAAAAAGTTAAAAAAAACCCTTCAGTATATCAAAAGTAATAAACACATGTTAATTATCACTGTCAAGAAACACAACCCCATAAATGCTTAAAAACAGTAACTTTTAAATTAAAGGTAATTTCCAGTAACTTTTCACAGAGATGCTTGGTAAAATATGATGTAGCTATGAAGATTGTATTCAAAAGGGTTTAGAAAAACTTGGAGTTTTAAAAAAAAAATGACAAAAGAACTTGGAAGAAATTTACAAAGACACATCACAAAATTGAGTGTTTGGGCATATATAGTTCATATGATTGGAACTATCTTTTAAAAAGAACTACATGTGCATGAAAGTTTAGAAATGACCTTGTAGAAACTCTTGTACATGAATACCCAGAAAGATGTACAAGCATATTCAAAGCAGCACTGTTTATAATACAAAGCCTATAGCCCTGCTGAAACCGGTTTGGCTCAGTGGATAGAGCGTCGGCTTGCAGACTAAAAGGTCCCGGGTTCGATTCCAGTCAAAGGCATGTATCTTGGTTGCAGGCACATCCCCAGTAGGGGGTGTGCAAGAGGCACCTGATCGATGTTTCTTTCTCATCGATGTTTCTGACTTTCTATCCCTCTCCCTTCCTCTCTGTAAAAAATCAATAAAATATATTTTAAACAAACAAACAAACAAACAAAAAACCTACAACCCTGGCCAGCTAGGTCAGTTGGTTAGAGCACTGTCCAAATACCAAGCTTGAGGGTTCAATCTCTAGTCAGGGCACATACAAGCACCAACCAATAAATGCATAAATAAGTGGAACAACACATTGATCTCTTCCTCTAAAATCAATACATTTTTTACAATTTTTCAATCCTCACCCAATAACATGTTTCTATTGATTTTTAGCGAGAGAGGCAGGGAGAGAGAGAAACATCGATGTGAAAAACACTGGTCAGCTGCCTCCCTCACAAGCCCTAATCGAACCTGCAACCTGGCTATGTGCCTCGACTGGGAACTGACTCAGCCACCTTTCGGTGTGTGGGATGACACTCCAACCAACCAAGCCACACCAGCCAGGGCTTTTCAACCTTTAAAAGACAAAGAAAAGAAAGAAAATGGTAAACAAAATTTCAGAATGTGGTTAATTCTGAGAAGCAGCACCGCATTTCAAAGGTATCGGGGATGGATGTTCTGGTTCTGAATCTGAGTGGCGGATACACAAGTGTTTGTTGTATTATTCTTGAAACTTTACATGTACAACTTATCTTTGTTAAGTGTGAACATTTTATATTAAAATTAGTTGAATTAAAAGTCTGGGAAAAACTGTTAACAATAGCTCTGTTTTGAGAATACAGGTACATTTCTGTTTCCCTCTCCGTCCTATTTGCTCTATTTTTCCCTCTCTCTTGACTGCTATATTTGCCAAGATTTCTAGATTGTCTATTATATTTCTTAAATATATTTTATTGATTTTAGAGAGGAAGGGAGAGGGATAGAAAGAGAGAGAAACATCCGTGATGAGAGAGAAACATTGATCAGCTGCCTCCTGTACAGCCCCTCCTGGGGATTGAGCCCACAACTCAGGCGTGTGCCCTTGACCTGAATCAAACCTGGGACCCTTCAGTCAGCAGGCCAATGTTCTACCCACTGAGCCTATCCAGCTAGAGCTGGCTATTATATTTTTATAACAAATGAATCATCGCAGGATACCTTCATAAGCTAATGGGGAACAGCACTGTCCCAAGATTTGATGCAGCCAGAAATTCCTCCATTAGTAACCACGGTTGAGGGTCAACTGCAACACACCCTGACCAATCACGGACGTGACTGTAGCTGAAGGACTGGTTAACGATACAGTGTTACTGACACACTGGCATGAGATGTGCCGGAACTTGGGCCAGCACGGTCAACATAGGAAGCAAGTGCGTAGATTCACACCTTCCCAGTTGGTCCCGGGTCTCGCAGACACATTCCTCCTTTGAACCCCCATGTTCGAGTCATTTCCGTTTTCTTTTGGATTCCTGGGTACCCTCTAAGAGTGAAGTCCATTTCTTCCTCACCAGCCTGGGAATCTCTAGCTAGCTGTGAACTCATGTCTTCCAGTACACAGGGCAGCATCCGTGTTGCTTTCTGGAGCCTGCCCTGTGAGTGGTTTCCATTATTATAGATATTTTTTTAATCACCGAAGAGTTTCTTTATTATTTCTCCATGAGGCAAATGTTTTGAAAAATGTTGTCTATCGAAAAATTCTGTTGTCAGGTAATAACAAATGGTTCTCGTATTGAGTAGCTAAGCAGCGCTCCTGCTCTGAACAAGTGGCAGTGAGTTCGACCAGTCCCTCCCACCGAAAGCCAAGGGGCTCGGGGTCGGAAGCTGCCCAAGCAGCCTTGCCTGGAGAAAAAGGGCTGATCTGTGTTAGGTGTCCTAACCGGTTGGAAATAGCTCATGGCTGCCCTAGCTGGTTTGGCTCAGTGGATAGAGCATCAGCCTATGGACTGAAGAGTTCCGGGTTCAATTCTGGTCAAGCGCACATGCCCCGGTTGTGGGCTCTATCCCCAATGAGGGGGGGAGGTGCATGGGGCAGCAGATCAATGATCCTCTCTCGTCATTGATGGTTCTATCTCCCTCTCCCTTCCTCTCTGAAATGAATAAAAATATATTAAAAGAAAATAGCTTATGGATACCATGGAACCCATTACCCCTTCCTGCCTTCCCTCTGAGGGTCCTGGGAGTCTGAGAGTTTGAAAACATGACTCGAGGGCTCATTTTGCAGCACATATACTAAAGCTGGAATGATACAGAGGAGACTGGCATGACTAATTCGAGAAGCGCTCCATATTTACAGGGATGTAATGTACAGTGTAGGGATAGAGACAGTAATCTTGTGCCCTGGTTAGGTAGCCAGTTGGCTAGCACATCATCTGGATACACCAAGGTTGTGGGTTCCATCCCTGGTCAGGAGCACATACAAGAACCAAGCAATGAATGCATAAATAAGTGGAACAACAAACCAATATTTCTCTCATTCTCCCTTCCTCTCTCCCTCTAAAATCAGTACATTACAATTTTAAAAAATAATATTGTAATAACTCTGTATGGTGACAATTGGGTACTGGAAATATCAGGGCAAATATCAGGTGTACAGCATCTAACCAGTATGCTGTACACCTGAAACTAATAAAACATGACATTTAATGTAAACTGTAATTGAAAAATTGTTTTTTATTGATTTAAGAAAAAGGAAGGGAGAGAGCGAGAAACATGAATTTGTTGTTCCAGTTATTTATGCATTCATTGATTCATTCCTTTTTTTAAATATATGTATTTTATTGATTTTTTACAAGGAGGGAAGAAGAGGGAGAGAGAGTTAGAAACATCGATGAGAGACAAACATCAATCAGCTGCCTCCTGCACATCCCTACTGGGCATGTGCCCGAAACAAGGTACATGCCCTTGACTGGAATCGAACCTGGGACCCTTGAGTTAGGGCCATTGATTCTTGTATATGCCTGACAGGGGGTTGAACTCGCAACCTTGGCTTATCCAAACAACACTCTAACAACTGAGCTACTCAGCCAGGGTGAAACATTTTTTTAATCTAGAAAGAAATAAAAACTTTACTCAAGACCAGCTTTCCCAGCCCGGCTGGTTTGGCTCAGTGGACAGAGTGCTGGCCTGCAGACGCAAGGGTCCCAGGTTTGATTCTGGCCAAGGGCACATGCCCAGGGGTGTGGGCTTGATCCCCAGTGGGGGGCGTGTAGGAGGCAGCCGATCAATGATTCCCTCTCATCACTGATGTTTCTCTCTCTTTCTTCTGCTCCCTTCCTCTCTGAAATCAATAAAAATATATTAAAAAATTTTTAAAAGACAAGCTTTCCCAGTTCTAGCATGCTGCATGGAAGAAGAGCAGAAGGTACCTAGAGAAACCATTGTAAATTATAGAAAACACCCTGAGGTGGGTAGTATCACTGTTTCTACTTTAAGGGTCAACTGTGCCTAGATAGGCAACAAGATTCCAACCCAAATGTGCCTAGACCCCTAACCCATGCTCTTCTTGTATTTAAAATTGGAGCATTCAAAAACCCGAGTCCAACCCACACATATGGATCAGAATTTATACAAAGATGTAAAGACAACTCAATAGAAAAAGGATAATCTTTTTAACAAATGGTGCTAAAACAATTAGATATTCATATGCAAGAAAAATTTTCCTTCCGTACTCCATTCTATCTACAAAAAATAACTCAAGCCGAAACCCAGTTTGACTCAGTGGATAGAGCATTAGCCTGCGGACTGAAAGGTCCCAGGTTTGATTCCAGTCAAGGGCATGTACCTTGGTTCCAGGCACATCCCCAGTGGGGGGTGTGTATGAGGCAGCTGATTAATGTTTCTCTCTCATCAATGTTTCTAACTTTCTATCCCTCTCCCTGCTTCTCTGTAAAAAATCAATAAAATATATATATTTTTAAAAATTAACTCAATCATATACCTAAATGTAACCATTTAGTTCATATAACTAACTATAAACCCAAAGCCTATAAGACTTCTAGGATAAAACCTTTGTGACCTTGGATTAGGCAAAGATATCTTAGCTATGACATCCCCCCAAAAGTACTTCATAAAAAGCTGAATTTATACATTGAACTTTATAAAAAATGTTTCACCCTCACCCAAAGATATGTGTTTATTACATTTTTAGAGATAGAGGGAGAGAGAGAGAAAAACATCTGTGTGAGAGAGAAATACCCATCTGTTGCCAACTAGGGATCGACCTCAAATCCGAACCTGAAACCTGGGTATGTGCCCTGACCTGGAATCCAACCCAAGAGCGCTTCGCGTAGAGGATGACGCTCCAACCAGCCGAGCCACACCGGTCAGGGAAAACGTCATCGGCATTTTAAAACTTCTTTTGCTCAAAAGATACTGTTAGAGACTAAAACAACAAGTCACAGCCTGGAAGAAAATATTTGTAAATCATGTATCTGATGAAGGACTTGTATTCAAAAATCTCAAAACTCAGTAACAAGAAAACAAATACCACACACACACACACACTCACACACACACACTCTCTCTCTCCACAAAGAGCAAAACATTTAAACAGATATTTCAATCAAGAGGCTATCCAGATGGCAAATAAGCCCGGGAAACAATATTTGATATAATCAGTTCTCAGATAAATGCAAATTAAAATCACAATGAGATGCCACTATGTGCCTATTAGAACGGTTAGAATTGGAACAGTCTGACCACACCCAGTTTGGGCAAGACTGTGGAAGAAGTAGAACTTTTTAAAAATATATATATTTTATTGATTTTTTTCACAGAGAGGAAGGGAGAGGGATAGAAAGTCAGAAACATCAATCAGCTGCCTCCTGCACACCCCCACTGGGGATGTGCCCGCAACCAAGGCACATGCCCTTGACCAAGATCGAACCTGGGACCTTTCAGACCGCAGGCCGACGCTCTATCCACTGAGCCAAACCGGTTTCGGCAAGAGGTAGAACTTTTATACAGCTGGTGGGAATGTAAAATATTACCACCACTTCGGAAAAACAGTTTGGCGGTGTCTTAAAAAGTTAAACATATTCCAATCTTAAGTATTTACCCAAGAAAAGGAAAAGCATATGTCCATATATAAAGATGTGTCCACAAATGTTCATTGCAGCTTAATTTGTAATGTCCCCAAACGGGAAACTATCTAAATCCATCAACAGGTGAATGGAGAAACAAACTGTAATGTATCCAGATGACGGAAGAATTCTACTCAGCAATAAAAGTGAATGCACTACTGATCATGCTACAAATAAAATTGGATATCAAAATAAATATACTGAATGAAAAAAGCCAGACCCTCCCTCCCCCCAAAAAAGAGTACATACTGTATGATTTCATTTATATAAAATTCATTTATATAAAATTCTAGAAAATGCAAACTAATCTACAGTGACAGAGAGCAGAGCAGACCCGTGGTTGGAAGGGGAACAAGAGGTAGGAGACAGGAGCTCTAGGGAACTTTTGAGGATGGCAGCTATGTTCAGACCTGAGCTGTAGTGATGGTTTTATGGGAGAACATAGGTCAAAATATCAAATTATACACGTTAAGTTAAATGTGTGCAGTTAATTACTTGTCAGTTATATCGCAAAAACGCTGTTTCCAAAAACAAAAACAAAATCCCAATGCTGTGGAGGGAACGGTGAACTGGAAAATGACCAGGAATCATGGGTTCAAGCAAGAATCACCAATGCTGCTCAATAAGTCTGAGGGTGGGGGAGTCTGAGGAGGAGGGATCTATTTGCATTGTCTAAAAGTGTCTCCCTGCACGTGACCTTTTGGTTATAGGAAGAAAAAACGGTAACTAAACAGTGGGAAAGTTCACCAAAACTCTGATGGGGGATCAAAATTGCCATCCACATGGGCAGACGACACCTTCCCTCCAGGCGGGATGCCTGGGAGAGGACACACCTTTGTTTTCTCTAGTCTTCCGGCTGGGCTGACAACCTGAATCTCATTTGGAAGAAAAATATCAGGCAAACCCAAACTGAGAAAATTCTATAACATAACTGGTCTGTATTCCTTTTTTAATACTTTATGCTTTACTGATTTTTTACAGAGAGGAAGGGAGAGGGAGAGTTAGAAACATCGATGAGAGAAACATCCATCAGCTGCCTCCTGCACACCCCCTTATGGAGATGTGCACACAACCAAAGTACATGCCCCTGACCGGAATCGAACCTGGGACCTTTCATTCCACGGGCCGACGCTCTATCCACTGAGCCACACCGGTGAGGGCTGATCTGTATTCTTAAAAATGCCAGTCTTCATGAAAGACAAAGAGAAGCTGAGAAACGGAGGAAAGGAAATAAAGAGACATGACGATTAAATGCAGTACACTACCCTGGACTGTGTCTAATAATGGAGGGGAAATACCCAAAAGGAAATGGGACAATTTAAAAATAACTGTAATGTGCACTCTAGGCTTTATACCAGTTACAATTTTAATTTTTTATTGATTGATTAGAGAGCCAGAGAGAGGGCGGAAGGGAGAGGCACGTAGATTTGTCGTTCCACTTGTTTGTGCATTCACTGCACTCACTGGTGACCCTTGTGTGTGCCCTGACGGGGGGGGGGGGGGGGGGGGGGGGGTGTGCAGCCACAGCCTCGGCAGGTCGGGGCAGTGCTGCGACCGACAGAGCCAGCCAGTCAGGGCGCTGTCACATCTCCTCACTTTCTATCGCGGACATCTTTGTCCTGAGGAAATACACTAGCACATGAAAATACCAACTGCCACAGACCCTTGGCCTGGCAGCTGAGTTGGTTAGAGCATCGTCCCGATACGCCAGCGTTTCAGGGTCAGTCCCAGGCAGGGCGCATACAGAGATCCACCAATGGCTGCGTAAATAAGTGGAAAGACAAATCGATGTTTCTCTCTCTCCCCCTTCCTCTCTCTCTAAAACCAATAAATAAAAAAACATAGCCGAAACCGGTTTGGCTCAGTGGATGGAGCGTCGGCCTGCGGACTGAAAGGTCCCAGTTTCGATTCCGGTCAAGGGCATGTACCTTGGCTGGGGGCACATCCCCAGTGGGTGCGTGCAGGAGGCAGCTGATGGATGTCTCTCTCATCGATATTTCTGACTTTCTATCCCTCTCCCTCCCTCTTGGAAAAATCAATACAATATATTTTTAATGTAAAAAAGACATGTGCCTGCCCAGCCAGCATGGCTCAGTGGCTGGGCACTGACCTACGCACCAAGAGGTCAGCTCCATTCCCGGTCGGGGCACAGGCCTGGGTTGTGGGCTACATCCTCAGTGTAGGGGGTGCAGGAGGCAGCTGATCAATTATTTTCTCTCATCATTGGAGTTCCTCTCTCTCTCTCTCCTTCTCCCTTCCTCTCGGAAATCAATTTAAAAAATATTTCTTTTTTAAAAGAAAAAACATGCCCTAGCCGGTTTGGCTCAGTGGCCAGAGCATGTGCCCGCAGACTGAAGGGTCCCAGGTTCGATTCCGGTGGGGGCATCCAGGCGGCAGCCAGTCAGTGGTTGTCTGTCATCATTGATGTTTCTATCTCTCTCTCCTTCACCCTTCCTCTCTGAAACTAATTTAAAAAATTTTAAAAAAGAAGAAACATGCTGTATGCAAATTTTGAGAAGACAAAATAAAATGGTACAATATAGTGGCAAAACGTGAAAATTTGCTGAAGCTGTGGGTATATTGAAGTTCTCTGTGTTATTTTTGCAACTTTCCTATAAGTTTTAAATGTTTTACATTGATTTTTAGAGAGAGGGAGAGAGAAGAGAGATGGATTTGTTGTTCCGTTTATTTATGCATGCATTGGTTGGCTGTTGTATGTGTTTTGACCAGGGATGGGACCCACAGTTTCAGCATACCAGGACAACACTCTAACCAGCTTTCCCGGGTGGGGCTAAATTGTTTCCGAAGGAAAAGTTTTTACAATCTCCAGGCTAACGACTCTGGGAAGGGCACTGAGGCGCTGAAACTTTAACCCTGACCAGTTGGTTGGAGCAAAGGTTTCAGGTTTGATCCGCCATCAGGGCACATACCAGAATGAATGAATGAATGAATGCGTGAGTGGAACGCACAGCACAGCGATGTTTCTCTCTTTTTCTCTTTCCCTTCCCCTCTCTTCCTAAAACCAATCAATCAATACAATTTTAAAAAATAAAAAGCTTGTCAAAGCCGGTTTGGCTCGGTGGGTAGAGCGTCGGCCTGGAGACTGGGGGTCTCAAATGGGGTCCTTCCCCATTTGACTGAATAATAATGGAAAGGGGTGCTGCCCAAATTAAGCAAAGGAGGCATTGTGCTTCCAGAAAAATCTCAGGGAAACGCACTGCAAGCCACAGTCGTAGCTGTGGGATCTGCTTCAAAGGAAGGGGTGGGGAGATGCAGCCAGTGAGTGTGGAAGGTGGAGGTAAAGTTCTCCCAGAACATGGAGGCTCCACAGTAGTTCCACATGACCGGGACCGTTTCTTATTTAGAGGCTGACATTCTTGGACAGTGTGCGGACGGAAATAAATCACTATTGAAATGGCATCGCGGGAAGCTGCCCATCCCACTGAAGTTCTGAAATTTTTCATCGTGTATATAATTCCTACATGTCTTTTAAATTTACTTTTTATATTTATTGTTGAAAATATCCATGTCTCTTTTATAATAAACTAATGCTATCCAAACCAAATGACATCCAGTGTCTTTTAAATTTTAGTTTCACTGTACTGATAATAAACATTTCCAAATAAAAATATGTAAGTGTTCAAAATAAAAAATTTTCCATGTAGGGTTGCTAGATTTGGCAAATAAGAGTACATGATGTTTAGTTAAATTTCAATTTCGGAAAACAACATTTTGTGTTTTCTTTTTTCTTCTTCTGTGTCATCCCCCCCACCCCCCAATTAAATAATCAGCAATTCTAAAACTTTTTTTAGCATAGTGTATCCCACACAATATTTGCTGCCTCACCATCAGTCAGCCTCTCGGAATGCGACATACTGACATCTGTCCTCCGCTGGTATTTGTGGAATAGCAGAGAAACTTCGGGCTTTCTCTGTCTTCAGTATCTAAAATCATCTCAGTCCCCACTCTTGCAGAGAGACAGACACCAAGATAAATAGATTTTAAATAGCAGGCGGTTAAGACCATGAGAAGAAATGTGTAATGAATCTAGCATCTTCTATAATAATGACAATGATGGTCCACTCTTCTTTGGGCAGATTACACAGGGGTGGGCAAAGTAGGTCGTATGGAAAAAGACGTGCAGGTTGTAGTAATCACAACAGCTTTATTAACGCCACGTTTCACGTGCACCTCCTTCGGCCAACCTCTAAGGTGGCTCCCGAGGGTCTCTGCCTCCTCTGTAGTCCCCCCCACGCGGTCCCAGAGTGGGTGGTCTGCGTGACCAGCGACACAGAGCGGAAGTAACATAAGTCCCTCCTGGAGTCAGGTTTTAAAGGGCATTTAGGCTCTCGTCCTAGGTGCCTGCCCTTCCTGTGAGCAACCCCACGGCGAGCAGTCCCGGGAGGGAGCTCGGAAGGAGGTCTGCAGCCGGGGACAGGTCTTCTGGGACTGCAGCTCAGCTGGTGGCCCACGGCAACTTCCGGGGAGACCCTGAGCCAGAACCACCCGCCCCGCCCCGCCCAGATTCCTGAGCCTCGGAAACTGCGATAATCGATGTTCCTGGTTTTCCACTGGTGACTTTTGGAGTCATTTGTTACGCAGCAAAATCTAACAAATGAGGTGTCAAGCAATCGTGTAATACGATGCACGTTCCCGAGTCAGGTACTTGAGGAAGGAACCCATTTTACAGAAAGGCAGACTAAAGCGCACAAAGAGTAGTTGCTGTCATCCCCCTACCAGCAAGCACAGGTGGTTCCGAACCCAGAGTCCCTGCTCCTGCTACGAAACGCCACCGCCTTGTCTGTGCCAGGTGCCGGCTGAGCCAGACTGGCCTCCTCACCCCCTCATTTGGCCCTCCCCGCGGAGCGGGGCGGCGATCATGCCAGAAAGCCAACAGCCCGCACCTGCAGGATGCCCGCCACTTCGCCAGACGCTAACGTCTCACTTACCTCTGCGGTGGGCAGGGGAGATCTCGTTTCCGCACGCCCAAGTCAGAGTTAGGCAAACTAAGGCTCGGAGGGAGTAAGGGCTTTGGCCAAAGTTGAAGGCAACTCAGGAGTTGGGGAGTGGGGGAGGGTGGCGTTTAGGCTTGAATCTTCCTACTCATCTCTTTCCAACCAATCAGGCTACTCCCTCACCTAATTGATGGGGGCAGGGAGTATGTTTTCTGAGGCTGCAGGACCTCCACACACCCATTCCAGGAGAGAGAGAGAGAGAGAGAGAGAGAGAGAGAGAGAGAGAGAGAGAGTGTGTGTGTGTGTGTGTTGGGCCAGAAGAGGGGTAGTCATTGGGGACCCTGGAAACTGCCCCATCCCTTCCATGCAAGGAAAAGGAAGGGTAAGCCCTCCTTTTCCCCACCCTCTCCCTTTCTGGGAGATGTGCCTCCCCCTCCCCCCTCCCCCCTCCACTGAGAGGGCTCAGGAATGCTGCTCGCTCTGGGAGTCCCAGCCCTTTGCTCTTTTATCCTAAACGCATCACCCATTCTTTCCCTCCCAGCAAGGCCAGTAAGAGCCTTTGGGCCACCCCTCCCAGTTCGCGCTCTTCACTGGGGCTCTCGGCCCCCGGATTAGGCTGCAACTACTAACCGCTGAGCTCCTTCCTCCACAAACAAAACAGCCTTGGAAAACAGCAAGAGGGGTCGGGGTCCGAGCTGAGAGGGGACTTCCAAACGGACCCCCGGCGGCGGGTGGTCGGGAGAAGCCGTGGGTGGGACGTTCTTCCTTGGCGATCCTTCTGGGAAGTGCCTTCACCTGAGCAGCCCTGAGGCTGGTGCGGGCAGACAGGTTTGGGACCATGGCGGTCTGTCCTGCGGCTGGGGAGGAAAGCTACCGGTGGTCCCTTCTAAGAATCAGGGTAGACCAGATGACTGGACAGAGTTTCTGAGGGTTCCTGTCACCTCTCACCGCCGCTGGAGGAGAACAACTCTGCCACCTGTTTGAAGAGAGATGAGGGGAGGATGGCTGCCTTCTGAGTCAGTCAGGGGGCCTGGGACCAACTGGGCTTCAAAAGCAGGGTCCACGCAGGAGGCTGGGGCCAGCCAGTGAGTCAGCCCGCCCGGCTGCAGGGGGGGGGGGGGGGGGGGCTGGAATGTCTGCGGTGGTCCAGCAGGCCGGGGTGGGGGTGGGGCGCGGGCGGTGACTCACCACCTAGAGCTGGAAGGGTCAGGAAACCCCAAAGGCTCTCTCTCCTGCTGTTCCCGTTCTCATTCCTGGGGCTTCAACAAGAAGCCAGAGGGTCTGAGAAGCAGGACAGTCCTGCCATCACCCCTTCCTGCGCACACTGCTGGCTCCGGGAACTCCCTGGACAGTCCCCCCCCCCGTCCCCCCCCCCCAACTCGCCCTAACTGTCCGGGCCATCAACTTTAGTACCTGGGCTTTGGGCTGGTTGGAGGGATCCTCCTGCCTCCCTATCTCCCCCATGTCCTCTCTGACCCCTCATATCCGGGAAATAGACTGGGGCGCTGCCACCTCCAGAGCTTCCCTCCCCACCCTGCCACACTGCACTGAATTCTGCACCCCGGGGCACCAGGGCGCGCCTCTCACTGGGGCATGAATGGGCTGGCCAAGCGGCCAGTGGGGTTTATTGAACGAATTTGATCAAGTCCAGAAGGCCCTTTTCATCCCCAGAAACTTCTCAAGGCCTGACATTCCTGGCCTCTGCATATGCCCTGGGGGTGGGGGTGAGCTCCCCTGGGAGTTTGGCATTTTCTCTGATCTCCTCCACAGGTCCTCCCCACATCCCTCTCCCCACAAGGGTCCAGGCCACATTCTCTGTCCACTGCACTGCATGGCACGAGAGGTAGAGATCAAAGGAGACTGGGGGGGAGGGGTCTGCAGAAAGGTCTCCTCCAAGAGGGGGTAGGTGGGGACTTAAAGCACAACTGGGCCCTGGTCAATGTGCCTTTGTCGGCTGGACGTCACTCCCTGCAGGAAGGGTTGTGGATTCAATCACCCAGTTGGGACCCATATGGGAGGCAACCAATCAATGCTTCTCTCTCACACTGATGTTTCTCTCTCCCCTCTCCTTTCTTCTCTCTCTAAAATCAATAAAAAGCATATCCTTGGCTGAGGATTTTTTTTTTTAAAAAAAGCACAACTGGCCTGAGCAGCCCACTCCCCAAAAACAAAAACACAGAAAAGCAGGCGGGGCTCAGGGCTCCAGGACCCATCGTAGAAGCTTCCTGACTCTGGTTTGGCATCAGACCAGGAAGTGATGCCCGCCCTCCTTGGACATCCTCTGCCTCTGGGGTCTTGGCCCAAACCCGTTAAGTGTGTTGTTCAACAGGAAGCAGGACCCCAAGCAGCCCCCACATACCCCTGGAGGCTGTCCGAAGGGGTGTCTAAGCTCTGCCCTCTGGCAGCTGGGAGATGGGGTTCGGAGAGCGTGCCCAGAGAGAAATTTTGCTAGGCGGTGAGAAAGGGGTGGTGGGCGGCAAGGTTTCTAGGAAGCAGAGGTGAGTGGTGCTCCTGGCCCTGTACCTCTCCTCCCACACGAGCACTTAACCTGCTGCTGCCGCTGCCCCAGGCAGGGGCGTTGGCCTGGAAAGAAAGTGGCCTTTACTAGGCCCCGGAGCCCACGGGCAGAGAGCGTGGGGAGAAGGGAGAGCCGGGAAAGAAGGCCTTGGGGCCCTCCCCAGAGTGCAGTCTGCGTTCTGGGCTTGCTAGGCTGAGAGGCCCTGCAGACAGAGCCATGTGCCAAGTACTCGGGGAGAGGCAAAGGGAGCACCCCATGAGTCTTCCCTCTGAGGGGCAGACCCCCGCCTCAGGATGCCGCCGGAGGGTGGGGAAGGCGCAGCCTCTGGTTCCCGGCCCTGCGCTCAGAGGCTCCCGGGCGGTCAGGGAGCCGGTGCCAGGCTGGAGAGCACACCCTCAGACGGATCCGCTCAGCACGGTCTCGGGGTCCCCAGTCTGATGGCACAGACAGGACCACAGACTTCTGAATAGGAGGGTAGGGTATTTGAGGAGACAGGATTAGATCTCAACCATCTTTTCTTAAAATTTTTTTTCTTTTTTATTTCAGACAGGAAGGGAGAGGGGGAGATAGAAACATCAATGATGAGAATCATTAACCGGCTGCCTCCTGCACACCCCACACTAGGGACCAAGCCGACAACCGGGGCATGTGCCCCAGGAATCGAACCCGGGACCCTCAAGTCCACAGGCCAAAGCACTATCCATTTAGCTAAACTGGCTACGGCTCGACAATCTGTATATATAATAGAGCTGAGCTGCTCCATCTGCCTCTAAGTTCCCACTGGACAGGGGAACTAGCATCTTCTGGGGTAGTGAATGGGCCTCCCGCTACGCTCCCTGCCCCCGAGCAGAAAGCCAGCTTGAGTGCGAGTTCTCAGCTACCACCGGAACGTCCATCCTTCCCGTTCCCTCCGTCCACGGCCCCGATGTCCCGGTCTTTCCCCAGCCAGCGGGACACCCTCCTGCACAGCAATGGGGACACTGCCACATTGCCAACACTGTAGGCCACCAGCCAGAGCTGGGGTTCAAATGGCTGCACCCCACCCCTTCCCACCCAGAAGTAGCCTATTGCCCCTGAGAGTGTCTTCCTTCCCCAGCTACTGCCACCTCCCCAAGTCTGCTCTCCTGAGCGTATCCCTTCTACCCGAGGACACCAGCAGAAGAAATGGGGGCAGCGGGGGTAGAAGAATACTGGGCCCTGGGCCCCAAAAGGGGGGGTGGAGTAAAAAGGGGGCACTTAAGGCTCCCTCCCTGTGGGCAGGCTCCAGACAACGGCTGGACATTCCCAAATGTTAATCACCAATTAGCACAGTCCAGGTGGAAAGGGAAACTTTATTACGTGTGAAATGGACTTAATGTGGCAGGAGCTGTGGGCTTAATTTCTTGAGATAAGAGGCTTTTAGGCTAATCAGAGGGTCCCGGGGCCTGGATATAAGGGAGGCGCGGCAGACAGAGGTCACCGAGGCTCCGCAGGGCCAGGAGGAAGAGGGAGAGCACCCGGCCCTTCTGGGAGCCAGGAAAGGACAGCTGGTAAGAGGGCAGCTGGGACAGGGACACTGGAGGGGTGGGCCTGGGACCCCGGGGAGCTCAGCACCCTGGCACCCCCTTTCTTTTCCTCCCCCTAAGAAATAACCAGCGGCGCCGGGCTCCTTTAAGCCCAGGTGAGGAAGGCAGGACATGTCTAGCCTCGCTTTGGTCTGTTAAGGCCTGGGAGGAAGGTTACTTACTGTTCTTCTGTACTGACGACCCCCTTCTCTCCCCCCCTCCGCCCCAGACGAAGCGGGGGGCCAGCCCTGGGTAGAGGGGTCAGACCTCGGAAAGAACTTCCCTGGGTGGAGGGTGACGACTGAGAAGGCGGAGGGGACGGCTCCGCGGATGGCTTTCACTCGGGGCCAGAGGGCTGTGCGGATTTAGGGGGCGAGCCAGCCTGAGAGCCGGGAGGCTGGCTGGTATGAACTCTGGAGGGCTCTGAGGGGAGAATCCTGCCAAACCACATGCCTATGATGTCTAGCCACTGAGCCGGGAAGGGGGGCTGTCCAGGCACACAGGTCCCACTGCTTCCTCCTGCCTGGAGCACCCCCTCCTCCCCTCCCCCTCCCCGCCCCCCGGACTCCACCAAACACAGAAGGAAAGAAGGCTCCTCTCTCGGCCAGGATCCTTGCTCCTTCGTTCCCAGCTGTACTGCCCAGCACCCCCACCCTCCCTAAGACCCTGCTCCAGCCTCCGAGAAAAACTCCAAACCACGGGACCCCGTGCCCCCAGCTTTCAGAACCCCCAGGGCTCCGAGGCATGCTGACTGCTCGCTCACACTGTGTTTCCCCCTCGTCCTGCTCTCTCTTAGCTCAGGAATAACCCGTGGAAGATGGTGGCCATGAAGCTCTCTCTGCTGCTGGTGTCCCTGCTCCTGGCCGTGGTGCTGGGAGATAAGGGAGAGAGTCCTTCCAGGTGGGGAGAGGAGGGAGGGCCCGCAGCTGAGGAGGGGGCTGGGGAGGACAGGGGGGTCCACAGCTGAGGAGGGGGCTGGGGAGAGGAGGGAGGGCCCGCAGCTGAGGAGGGGGCTGGGGAGGACAGGGGGGTCCACAGCTGAGGAGGGGGACTGGGGAGGACAGGGAGGGGTCCACAGCTGAGGAGGGGGCTGGGGAGGACAGGGAGGGGTCCACAGCTGATGAAGGGACTGGGGAGGACAGGGGGGTCCACAGCTGAGGAGGGGGCTGGGGAGGACAGGGAGGGGTCCACAGCTGAGGAGGGGGCTGGGGAGGACAGGGGGGTCCACAGCTGAGGAGGGGGCTGGGGAGGACAGGGGGGTCCACAGCTGAGGAGGGGGCTGGGGAGGACAGGGGGGTCCACAGCTGAGGAGGGGGCTGGGGAGGACAGGGCTCTGGTCTGGGAGGCGTGAGAAAGGAAGGAATCCTGGGCCCAGAGGAAAGAAGCTGCAGGGGAACTCTGCCAGCAGCCTGGGAGCAGAGTGAGGACAGAAGCAGCAACTGCTCAGGAGCTGCTGGGGAGGCCTCCGGAAGGCCTTCTCCGTGGCTGGGCATCCGAAGCAGATGCCGACACCGCCCTCAGCCACTCATTCAGGAGAGCCTTGGACCGTCTAACTCGATAAGAGACCCCCCCCGGCCCCGTGTACAGGTGCAGGAGACCCCCCCCCCCGGCCCCGTGTACAGGTGCAGGAGACACCCCCCCCCGGCCCAGTGTACAGGTGCAGGAGACACCCCCCCCCCCCGGCCCCGTGTTCAGGTGCAGGAGACACCCCCCCCCGGCCCCGTGTACAGGTGCAGGAGACACCCCCCCCCCCGGCCCAGTGTACAGGTGCAGGAGACACCCCCCCGGCCCAGTGTACAGGTGCAGGAGACACCCCCCCGGCCCAGTGTACAGGTGCAGGAGACACCCCCCCGGCCCCGTGTACAGGTGCAGGAGACACCCCCCCCCGGCCCCGTGTACAGGTGCAGGAGACACCCCCCCGGCCCCGTGTACAGGTGCAGGAGACACCCCCCCGGCCCAGTGTACAGGTGCAGGAGACACCCCCCCGGCCCAGTGTACAGGTGCAGGAGACACCCCCCCCCGGCCCAGTGTACAGGTGCAGGAGACACCCCCCCCGGCCCCGTGTACAGGTGCAGGAGACACCCCCCCGGCCCCGGGTACAGGTGCAGGAGACACCCCCCCCCCGGCCCAGTGTACAGGTGCAGGAGACACCCCCCCCCGGCCCCGTGGACAGGTGCAGGAGACACCCGTGAAGAGAGGCCCACAAGCCCCTGCCCGCGTAGCGCACACAGGGCCACGGGGAGGACAGGCAGAGTCACCGAGGCGCTGCGGACTCCCAGTGCCGGGCCGGCTGAGAAGCAGAGGGCTGGGAGTGAGCAGGGCAGGGCTCTGGGTCTGGGGGCCAAGAGAGACCCATCCGAGTAAAGCGCTGGGCGTTCTCGGACGCGGGACGGCCCTGGGCTCATGTGAGCTCAGTGATGTGGGCCGGGCCCGGCTGTCCGACACGGACAAGGAGAGAGGAGGTCACTCAGGAGTGAGAACATAGACCGGGCCAGTCTGCCTGGGCGAACCCCGGATCTGCCACCTACTCTGTGCGCTACGCTAACCTCTCTGCTCCCTGGTGTCCTCATTCACAAAAAGGGGGTATGGCGAGTGTCCGCCTCCTGGGGACTATGAGGATTGAGGAGGGGACGATTAAAGGGCTGTTCCAGCCCTGCCTCAGGCCCAGGGGCTCCCTGTTGTCAGTCGTGACGGGAACCAAAGGCCTACACCAGGCGTGGCCAGGGCGAGAGGAAAGGGGGGCACCGGGAGCCAGTCCTTGGGGAGCAGGGGGCCTCTGGTCCCTCTTCGCCCAGAAGCCAGACACACACACACACACACACACACACTCACACACACTCACACACACACACACACTCACACACACTCACACACACACACACACAATCACACACACACACTCACACACACACACACACTCACACACACACACACACACTCACACACTCACACACACACTCACACACACACACACACACACACTCACACACACTCACACACACACACACACACTCACACACACTCACACACACTCACACACACACAATCACACACACACACACACACTCACACACACACACACACTCACACACACACACACACACACACTCACACACACACACTCACACACACACTCACACACACACACACACTCACACACACACATACACACACATACACACACATACACACACACACACACACATACACACACACACTCACACACACACACACATACACACACATACACACACACACACTCACACACACACACACATACACACACACACTCACACACACACACACACAATCACACACACACACTCACACACACACACACACACTCACACACACTCACACACACTCACACACACACACACAATCACACACACACACACTCACACACACACACACACACACGCACGCACACACACACTCACACACACACACACACACACTCACACACACACACACACACTCACACACACACACACATACACACACACACACTCACACACACAATCATACACACACACTCACACACACACATTCACACACACACAGACACACACACACACTCACACACTCACACACACACACACACACAATCATACACACAATCATACACACTCACACACACACACACACACACACACAGGCTCCACAGAAACGGGCCGGCCTCCTGTCAGCGACAGGCACGTGTGCCGGGACGGTGAACCCCCTCAGCCCTGCCCTTCGCGCACCCCGTCTCTCCCCTCCCTGCCCCTCAGGGCCCACGGGAAGGTCAGAGGCCCCGCGCCTCGAGGCCGCAGGTACGCCGAGGGGACTTTCATCAGCGACTACAGCATCGCCGTGGACAAGATCCGCCAACAGGACTTTGTGGACTGGCTGCTGGCACAGAAGGGGAAGAAGGAGTGAGTCACGGCCAAGCGCCGCCTGTCCCCCCCTCCCGACCCTCCCTGCACTCAGACCAGGCGCATCGGGCCCACAGGCCGCAGACGCGCAACTCCAGGTGGCCCGTTCACTGGGGACGGGGGGAAGCCGGACCCCGCGCCCTGGCCTGGGCAGCCGTCCAGTGCGGGCAGCATGAGGGCACCTTCCAGTCCGTTTCTCCTGAGGGGAAGGGTCGGGGAAGGGTTGGGGAAGGCGTGGGGCTCACTGAGGGTTCCTAGGAGGCTGGGGATGAAGGCAGGGGAAGCTGAGCTGCTGCCAATGACTTTTTAAAAAATGTATTTTATTGATTTTTTATGGAGAGGAACAAAGTCAGAAACATCGATGAGAGAGAAACATCGACCAGCTGCCTCCTGCACACCCCCCATTGGGGATGTGCCTGCAGCCATGGTACATGCCTTTGACCGGAATCGAACCTGGGACCTTTCAGTCCGCAGGCCGACACTCTACCCACTGAGCCAAACCAATTTCGGCTGCCAATGGCCTTTTTGGTGGTGGCCTCTTCAAACTTTGGAAATAGAATAAACTGCCGTCGTCCTACTTCCTGCTCTTTGCCAAATCTCTCCCTGCCCTCGCTGTTGGGTAGGCATGGAACATTCTGGAAAGCTGTTCACGGGCAGCTGAAGACAAGAGGTGAGGAGGCTGAGGGAAGAAAGAGGCACCCTCTGCTCTGCCACCCACCCCTTAATCCTTATCTTACCAGCTGGAAACACAACGTCACTCAAAGGGAGGCCCAGGCCCTGGAGCTGGCCCATCAATCTCACAGGAAGAAGGCGGCCAGGGAGCAGCAGGGGTGAGTCAGCCCACAGGGGAAGGAGGGTGTGGGGCCTCCTGACCCACCCCCACCTCATTGTTCCCTCTCCCAGACTCCAGAGCAGGGCCGGGCCCCAGATAAGCAGCCCCTTCCACTCGGAGTTCAAAGAGGGGTCTTCGTTGAACTCTGGGAGGTCAGCCTGAGCTTAAGGGAGAGAAGCTGGGGCGGAATGGGGGCGGGGTGCCTGGGAGGGGTTTGGGGGCCAGGGTTTCTGAGATTGATGGCTTAGTGTGGAGTAGAGGGGCAGCGAAAGAGACCTCAGAAACCGGCTTCCCCACTTCTCCCTGCCACACACCAGGAAGGACATTTGTAGAACTGGGACCATCCTATACCCCGGCCAGTCCCTTAAAGTCAGTTACCCGCCTCTGAGGAAGCTGAGGAATCTAGGGCACAGATCATTATGAAGAGGGAATGTACCCAAATAATCCCTTGGGGGTTCATTCTGGGATACTTACAGAGGTGGAAGGTGGGATGTCTCCCCCCCAGAGTTTGCTTTTGCTTTGCCTGTATTGAAGATTGGCAGGCAGATAGGACTGGCATTTTAAAAGCTGGGGTAACCCAAAGGCAGCTGTGTTGACTCCCTCCCCCACCCCCTTCCGGGAGCCCCGTCCCATATTTACTCTCTCTGGGTGGGGCCGGGCTAGAGCCGCCTGCCTGAGGCTTTCCCCTTTGCAGCTCGCTGCCCACCAAGCCCAGGGGTGAAGACTTGCTAAAGGACTTGCTCACTCAAGAGCTGCTGGCCTGGATGGTGGACCGGACGGCGCTCTGCAGGCCCAGGTGGCAGACGGGAGGCTTCGGGAGGCTCGTGTATTATAAGCTTGCCTACTGGGGTCTGACACAGGTTCAAATCTTCCTCCCAACATATGCTGGCCAAACGTCAGGCTCCCTGAACTTCGCTGTTTTCATGAAAATCGGCACTATTTAAGCCGCTTCATGGGCTGCTATGGTTTGTAAATAAGATAACATAAGGGAAAAGCAACCTCTGTAGGTAGTAAGAGCTCAGTAATGGCAGCAGCTATTATTACCGCTTGCCCTTCTTTCTCACCCTCCTCCAAGTGAGATGCTCTCTCCCCTCCCCTGCGGGCCCCCCGCCCCCCCAGCTGACCTCCCCATCCCATTCCCAGCGCCACCTCTGTACCTCTGTGCGGGCACCTTCCCGGTGGTGGAGCCCCTGTAGCTGGAAGCACGATGTCCTTCCCCGGAGCTGCTGCTGGTCCCAGTGGTCCTTGGATCCATATCACTATTAGGGAGGCCTTCAGCCACTTATGCCCTAGGACAGTGGTCGGCAAACTGTGGCTCGCAAGCCACAGTCGGCTCTTTGGCCCCTTGATTGTGGCTCTTCCACAAAATACCACGGCCTGGGCGAGTCTCTTTTGAAGAAGTGGCGTTAGAAGAAGTTTAAGTTTGAAAAATTTGGCTCTCCAAAGAAATGTCAATCGTTGTACTGTTGATATTTGGCTCTGTTGACTAATGAGTTTGCTGACCACTGACCTAGAAAGAAAGGGACAGCTGAATACCATGGAGAGACCCATCCCAAAGGGAGAGACAGGACACTCATCCCAAGTACAGACACCGAAAGACATCTAGACCAGCGGTCGCCCCCCTTCCGGACCTCCTGGACCACTGATCGCCGGCTGTCCACCGCTGGCTTAGACTCCACACTGGGGAGCACAATGGGCACCAAGATTTATTTCAGCTTAAACTTTATTGGTTTGGCTTGTGGGAGGGACGGAGGGCACAGGTGTGGGAGGACTCCCTGCAGGAGGATAAGAAGGGTGAGAACAATGTGACCAAACAATAGAAAAGAGGGCTTGAGAAAATCTCCGCAGGAAGGTGGGTAACAGGCTCCGTGCTTTCTGAATCATTTTGATTACTTATCATTAAAAAGGTACTTTGGAGGTAGGAGCAGTTGAACTATGGCTGGGTGCCAGGATAAATTTACTTTGCTGATTCCGGGCTGATAACCACCCTCCTCCCCACCACGTCCCCTCCTCTCTCTACTCTCCACAGGATTCAGTGACTCGGACTAAACCCAGCTCCGGACTGGACTCTGCCCTTCACCGACTCAGCTGCTGGGTGCCCTGCACAAGCCAAACCAATAAAGTTGAAGCTGAAATAAATCTTTGTGCCCATTGTCAGACTGTCTTCAAATGTCTATTAAGCACATTTGTGTGCCGTGCACCGCCCAAGAAAAAGAAGATATGGCTCTGACCCACCTGTTAATTCATCTATTTATTCCATAAACACTCACTGGAGGCTTCACATAGCAGCCTTGTGCTCAACAAGTGTGTACAGCAATGAGGGAAACTGACACAATCCTTGTCCCCGTGAGGGGTTTACAGTCTAGTGATGAAGACAGACCTTAACCTATAAACGCACAAACACAAGTCATGCAGCATGCTGAGTTCTGCAAGAATGAGGCTGTATGAGAGAGGACAGAGAAGCCTTATATCGGTGGAGTCAGGAGGGCCTCTTGGAGAAATGACATTTAAGCTGAATAAGAGTTGAAGGAGCCGAGGCCGGTGTGGCTCAGTGGATAGAGTGCCGGCCTGCGGACTGAAGGGTCCCAGGTTTATGGTTGGGGGCATGTGCCTTGGTTGCGGGCGCATCCCCAGTGGGGGGTGTGCAGGAGGCAGCTAGTTGATGTTTCTCTCTCATTGATGTTCCTAACTCTCTATCCCTCTCCCTTCCTCTCTGTGAAAAATTAATAAAATATATATATTTTAAAAAGATTTGACAGATAAAAATGGTCAGACCAAGGATGAGTGGAGCTTTCACATTAACCGGAGTTGCTATTACAGCAACATGGGCAAAGGGAAGAAGAGGACAAGCAGGTCTCAACAGGTGGGCGGAGGCAGGGCCTGAAAGACCACGTTAGAGCTTTTGGATTTTATCCTTAGTGCAAGGATAGGTCCGAGAGGGATTTTTTTTAACATATATTTTTATTGATTCTTCACAGAGAGGAAGGGAGAGGGATAGAAAGTCAGAAACATCAATGAGAGAGAAACATCAACCAGCCGCCTCCTGCACACCCCCCCACTGGGGATGTGCCCACAACCAAGGTACATTTGAGGATATGAATAGTTAAATCTAAGGTCAAGGGTGTGAGTTAGGGGTCCGTGTGTGCACCTTAAGCTGTCATACAGTGGTAGGCAAAAAGTGGCAAATGGGCCTGGCCGTTATTTCTCAATGGTTAGAGTTTTGGTTGCAAGCTCCACCCCCAGCACATGCAGGAGGCAACCCCTTGATGTTTTTCTCTCACATCCTTGTCCCCCCCCCCCCCCTCCACTATCCCTAAAAACAAAACAAAAAACAAACAATGGAAAAAATATCCTCAGGTGAGGAATTAAAAAAAAAAGTGATAAACGAAGAAGGTGTGTCTAGATGGTGTCAATGAGCACCCAAAGGACCAAGTTTCTGTGTCAGCAAATGGTGTAGCAGGAAAATGAGGACATGGGGTCAGCGCATCAGTAGGGACTAGTGTGTTTTTCACAGAAACGGGAGGGGAGGTATATTGGAAGTCAGTGTGTATGCGGGGTGGGGTCTGAAAAAGCTAGTATCTGTTGAAGGGGACAAATATGTGTTTGAGGAAGGTTGTGTCTAAAGGGGCATAGCTATCTGAGCTTAGTGTCTGAGGATGTGTAGGAGAGTGAATCTGAAAAGCAATTATGAAAGACTGAGTGATTGTTTTAGCCTTGGTCTGTGCATCTGATAAGACTGCACTCTGCTTCAAATAACAGAAAAACATGAAGTAACAGTGGCTTTAGCAAGATAGAAAATTCTTTCTTTCTTGTGAACAGCCAAAGGCAGGCATCCAGGCCTGGTGTAACAACTCTGCTCCACGAAACCCTCAGGGACCCGTCTCACAGCTCCATCAGCTCTTAAGGCTGCAAACGGCAACTGGACATCTTGCTCCCAATCTCTGCACCATCCTCTTACCCTTTTACTAGAAACCCACCCTCTTACCCTTTTACTAGAAACCCACCTGGTAACATCGTTCACTTTGGTTTCACCTGGACCTGATTCCCAGCCCAACTTTTTCTGTAGTTTCATATAGAAATAACAATTGGCCATCTCTCCTGTGATGGCCCGAAGACCTCAATTTCTACATGTTCAAAACTACTCTTAATTATTGCCCCAACTTCATGTTGTGGTTTCCCCTTACCCCTAATGGCACCCCGCCAAAAAACTGAGCATCCCGCTGACCTTCCCCACCTATCCTGGCCCCATCTTGTCAGTTTTATCATTTCACCTTGTTCTTATCTCCTGAATGTGTCCCATTGTATCTTTATTGCCACTATCTTAGTCCTGGCCCCCATCATTTCTAGTTTATTTGGCAGAAACAGACATAAGTATAGGTCGCCACTACCTTTTCTAAGACAAAACTTTCATCTTTTTACTCACTGACTTAAGAACCCTCCATATTAACTCCTTTGTTAGACTCAATAATCACCTGCGGGGTTCCCTAAACACAGGAGACTAATACCCCTCTTCACTGACTAATTTTATGATTGCTGACTAACCATATCACAGCTGATACTTAACTAATGTGCCAGGCACTGCATGAAACACTTTGCTGATATACTTTCTGAATTAATCCTCACAACAACTTTACGAGTCGGCATCATGTACCACAACTGTGGTAACCGCAACACGAGACCGAATTTGCTTGACGTTCACTGGACCACCTGTGACGGAAGTCAGCTATGGAGCCAGCGATCTCATTCCAGACTCCAACTTCTTAACTGCAAGGCCTTCGCCGGACAGAATGCGTGTGACTCTCACGGGTAAGGCCCATGAGTCTAGACTAGGTTCTGGTTTATGCTCCATACGGAACCCTTGTTGTCCAAGAACCAAGTAGGCGGCCAATGGGCACGGTGCCTGGGGTGGGGATGGGGGGGCGGTCACGGGAAGATGGAGAGTCCGAGACGTCCAGGAAGGCAGGGCAGCACCAAGACGGCCCGGGCCGGTATCCGCACACCGTGCCCGCCCCGCCGCCGCCAGCTTCGCGGACCCGACCACCGAGGAAGAGCAGGGCCCGGCTGCAGGGGCTGGGATGTGTGCGCCCCGCGGAAGGAAGTGGGCGCGCAGCTTCCGGCGCGCGGAGATGACGTCAGACCGACGCTTCCGCGTCGGGGAGCGGGCGGCGGATCCCCGGGAAGTGCACGCCCGGGGTCCCGGCAGCGGGGTGGCCCGCGGGCCCAGGGCGGGATGCACCGCCGCGGGGTGGGAGCCGGAGCCATCGCCAAGAAGAAGCTTGCCGAGGTGAGGGGGAGAAGGCGGGCCCGCAGCCGACTCCGATCCGCGGGAAGCTGGAGTCTCTGGAGCGGAGAGCTCTGTGTCCTCAAACTGCCTCCCGTCAATCTGACGCGGGCTGCTTGGGGACCCGGGGACGGAGTTTCTCTGGCTCCTGGTAGATTGGAATGTCAGCATCCCCAAGTCTGTCAACCCTTTCCCCCACTTCGTCAGATTTTACTGCAGGCGTTCATCCATTCTACTTCCTCATCCCTCTCCCTGGGAAAAACCAGTTAAGAGACCTTTTCAGGGGAGGCAGTATGAGTGGGTGCCCCCAGCGCCCACTCTCTCAACTCACTTGGTCTCTTTGTCTGACAGGCCAAGTACAAGGAGCGAGGGACTGTCCTGGCTGAGGACCAGCTGGCCCAGGTGAGTCGTTTGGAAGGTTCCAGGCAGGAAGGGAGACATCAGAAGGCTGGGTAGGACACATCTGGTATAAACTAGATTGTTTGGGTTGAGTTAAACATAGGCTATTTGGCAAATCCTGACTTCTGAGCTCCTCAGATATTTTAGGTGACTTGCTAATAAAGATGGGAGTTAACATCTTTGAGTGATTATGTGCTGGTAGCCTCCCAGGCATGTGCCCACTTTCTTTACATAAATGGTCTTGCTCATTCCTCCTGAAAATCCTGCCACGAGGAAACACTGTTCTTCCTAGTGTGAAATCGAGGGCCTTGTGGTATTAATTTCTCTGAGGTTACATGGGTACCTTGTCTGACTTAGCAGTAGTGCTGTTTGACTTAGGTCTTTTGGAGTTTTTACTTTAAATGCCTAAGAATAAGACCGGCTTTGATGCATCTGGGGTTTGAGCTTCAACCTATGAACCAGGAGGTCACGGTTTGATTCCCGGTCCAGGCATATGCCCAGGTTTTGGGCTTAATCCTTCCTCTCCAAAATCAATAAAGATATATTTAAAAAGTTAAATTCTTAAGAATGACATGAAAAGATTGCCTACCCTATGGCACCCAGCACCACCACCATCATGTCTGGGTGCATACCAGAGGTGTGTGTGAGTGATGGGTGTGGCTCCTGCAGTTTCCTTTCTAACTACTAGTACTTCCCTTCTCTGTGCTTGCCCTGAGTTTACTGTTATTGTAACCGGTGAAGAAGAGAAGAAGGCATTGAAGCAGGGAAATCAGCCCTTGAACTGAGGAAAGATAGTAGGGACAGGTTGTGCTTTTCCAAAGCTCTCACTCACGGGGAGATGGCATGAAGGAAACAGCTGGAAATGATGACGAAACAGTAAATTTCTCATGTGCAGCAAGTGAAGAGATACTGGGCCAGATGTGACTCTTGGTGGGATAGAAGATAGGCTTTTGTGAGAAGGAGTAATACAGGATGTCAGAAAACCCTCCAGATATTTGCATTTAACTTTGGGATGGGATTTGGAAGAGCCCCAGCCCTCAGTCAGGGATTCTTTAGCTGGAATTGATCCCCAAGGAGGTCCGTGACTCAGATTAGACCACCACTGCGCCTGCAGCACCTAATTCAGGCCAGGCTCCCCCCCCCCCCCCCCCCCCCCAATCAGCCTTTCTTTAGTGGCTGCAGGTTTCCCGCCGCACGCATGCTGCGGTCCCTCGTTTTGAAGACAAAGTGAATCATTAGATTCATCTTCAATTTAAAAACAGTTTTCCTGGGGAAAAGAAGTACCATGTTAGATATGCACATTGATTGTTAGGTGCAGCTGACTTTAGAAGGGGGGGGGGAGGTGTATTTTAGAAATAAGGAAACATTACTGCATCTCATTTCTGCAGACAACCGAACTTTGAAGGAGAGGCAGGGGTCAAAAGAGAGGGAATAGGAAACAGCATAATGGCAGGCCTGAGGACATACCTTACTGCAGCGCTTGCACTGCCACTGGGCAGGGACCTATTTTTGACACCTGATTTTCACCCGGGGGCGCTAACCTTACCCTCCCCTTTGTCCATCTTACAGATGTCAAAGCAGTTGGACATGTTCAAGACCAACCTGGAAGAATTTGCCAGCAAACACAAGCAAGAAATCCGGAAGAATCCTGAGTTCCGGGTTCAGTTCCAGGATATGTGTGCCACCATTGGGGTGGACCCTCTGGCCTGTAAGGAGTTGTCTGTAGGAGTCTGTGTTCTCCTAGGATTCCCAAGGGACAGAAGCTGCCTAGTTGTTATCACTGCTGGTACAGGGGCACCTTCTAGAAGGCACGGCAGGGAGATGAGGTGTTGTCTGCCCGTTTGCTGGGGAAGATGGGGCTGGGATGCAGATTGAGGAGCCAGTGTTCCTCTCTTGAATGATCTACAGTGGCATCTTTATGGCTCTTTTTCTCCTTTATTACAAAATATTTAGTTTTAATGAAAATGTGTGATCATGCAATCAACAAAGGAGAAAAAAGAAAAGGAGAAAATAGAAGTCTTCTCAGTCCTATAATTTCAGAGATAAAGTACTGTTAAGGTATATCTTTCTAGACACCATATTTACGAGTTTCTTTCACATATAGGGGATTAATGCTCTAAGTACAGCTCTGTAACCTGCATTTTTCACTCAAAATACTGTCTTCAATAGATTTTTGAATGCCAGGTCTTTGTATTTCTCTGAGCCTTGTCTACACCATATGTCCCATTGTTTCACTGCTTACTTTGGGAAAGGAAAACTCATTTTTATAGTATCTTGAGCCAGAATCAGCAGCCGAATAGAAACGCCTTTTAGATTGCCTACCCTTCACAACTGTCTGGGCCTGTATCAGGAGTCAGATTGTGCTGAGGATCCTACATAATACTGGAGCAGAAGGACTTAAGGCTAAGCAGGGAAGACTTCCCATAGGGTAGCTTTGAAAGAAAAATGTAACTAATGAATACTTGGCTTTTGTTTTTCTGTCTTTTAGCTGGAAAAGGATTTTGGTCTGAGATGCTAGGTGTGGGAGACTTCTATTATGAACTAGGCGTCCAGATTATTGAAGTGTGCCTGGCCCTGAAGCACCGGAATGGAGGTAAGGGTGGTCAGGTTCTGTGGACTGGGCTTTGGATTTCTCTGAGAGAGAATAAACCTTGAAAAATAACCATTCCCATCCTGCTATCTGAAGGCCAATAAGGTCTTGAAAAGCATCTTAGCTGCTCTATGTCGTTGAATCCTTGGTAGGCAAGGATTGCCTGAATGACTGTCTCTATACTTCAAAGATCTTTGGCTAGGAAGGTCTAGCCCTAGTCATCGCAGAAAATAGTGGGGAGGTAAGAAATAGGGCGTGATAATGCCAACTAAGTGTCTGTTCTTTAAAATGTGACCTCACCCCCAGCCTGCATCACTCAGTTGGCTGAACATCGTCCCGTGCACCAGAGGTCACTGGTTCGATTCCCAGTCAGGGCACATGCCCTGGTTGCAAGCTCTATCTCCAGTGGGGGGTGTTCAGGAGGCAGCTGATTGGTATTTCTTTCTTCCTCTCCCTTTCTTAAAAAAAAAAAAAATCAATAAGAACATATTTAAAAACAAAAAGTGACCTTAAATATGGTCATCAGTGTCATCTTAATAAGCACATTAAATGGTCCGTGTTGAAGTTAAAGAGAAAACCTAAAAAACCGGTTATAAATCATTGGTTATAAATAGACAGCATTGATGTGAAGAGAGCATTTATAGTTTTCTTAATTAGACATAAAGGTAACCCTTCCTCTGCTTTCTGTCTCCCCTCCAATAGGTCTGATAACTCTGGAGGAACTACATCAGCAGGTGTTAAAAGGAAGGGGCAAATTCGCCCAGGATGTCAGCCAGTAGGTCTTAACTTCCAACGTTTTGGAGTAGAGCAAGGTCTTTAAAAAGCAGATGGGTATCTTTCCTCCTTACTGTTCTATGTCTAGAATAGTTTAGGAATCATTTTATTCCTTATTATGATCAGAAAACTCAAAATACAGAGAGAGATTAAAAAAACACACAAAACCCAGTCATTATTTCTCAACTGATACAACTGTTAAACATTTGGATATATTTTCTTCTGAGTTTATTTTCCCCCATGAATACTTGTGTATATTTTTAAACATTCTTGGGTCTCTGTATACTCTTAAGCTTGAGATCAGGTAGAGTGCAGGCAATGAGAGGGGCTTGGGAAGGGGATTGGGTTAGAAGATGGGGTATAAATTGTTCTGGCTCAGCCAGCCTGTGTGTGTGATTCCAGTCTGAAAAAAGGTAAAAAAGGTTGTTAGTATGTGGGCTGAGTATTTGGTCTACACATGGCTGTGCAGGTTTTCTCCTCTAATTTGAGTTGGTTAAGGAGCCTGACCATCTTCCCTGAACGTGCAAGCAGTTTGGTGCCCTTGAACCCTCTTTTTACTGAAGTAAATTGCATTGTTGCTGGGTTTGCTTTGCCAGTGGTCTTTCAGCAGCTCTTCCTCACTTAGAGACGACCTGATCAGGGCCATCAAGAAACTCAAGGCGCTGGGCACTGGCTTCGGCATCATCCCTGTCAGCGGCACTTACCTCATCCAGTCTGTTCCAGCCGAGCTCAACATGGACCACACGGTGGTGCTGCAGCTGGCAGAGGTACTGGGGTGTGTGTGTGTGTGTGTGTGTGTGGCAGGAGGGGTTCTGGAGCGTCTCTGATCTCAATCACGCATGTCTTTTTGCTGGACTGTCTGACGGACGTACTCCTCAGACCGTGCTCGCTTAGCAGACGTTTATTGAGCAGCCAGTGCAGAGCCCTGGGCGAGGCGGTGGCCATATAAAAACGGGCACCGCACAGTTCCTGCCCTCAAGGAGCTTACAGTCTAGCGCAGTAGACACGTGCAGACAACTAACCGTATTTCCTTGGGTAGGCATATTCTTGGATGCCTTAAAACTATGTTATGGATTCTTGAAAACAAATTTTTAAATCTTGTTTGCCATCCCGTTCCTCATCATGCTTTAAGCATAGGCCATCCTCCCCCACATCCTTATGTATTTAAGGAAGACATGTTCAGTCTTCTGAATTCTGTAGTGTAGAACAAAACTAGTAAGTGAGCGGAGAATAGGTAGGGTGAGACGGGCAGGGACTGAATATTTTCTGATTACCACTTTTTTCCTATCACTGAATCATTCTGAATCTTCCCTTGTCACACACGAGTTCTCTGAAAGTAAAGATTAATGTTTCAGTGCCGGGGACCCTACTTTTTACGACTGACTCACTCAACCTACTTGTCACCCCTTCCTTCCTCTCCCCTCTCTGCTGGGACCTCTAAACATTGTTTTCTATGCTCTTAGACTACCTGTGCCCACAAACAGGTCCTCCTTCTGTGTGGATAAGTCAGTTGTCCTGGGCAAAGGCTGGGTTCTAAAAATTCCCCTTCCTCCTCCCTTCAGAAAAACGGCTACGTGACTGTCAGTGATATCAAAGCCAGTCTTAAATGGGAGACAGAGCGAGCTCGGCAAGTGCTGGTATGTGACTTTTGGAATGGCCCGGGAAAGCTGGGCCCCCGATGGAAGTGGGTGGTCAGGAACCACAGACAGGAGTTGCAGCCTTGATCTGCCGGCCTCTTGCCTTGAAGGCTCCTGCTGCCACACTGAAAGAAGCCTGCATTTCCCTGAAGATGGCACTGGGAGGCAGAACACAGGCAGGCTTCTAACCTCCACACGGGTAACACTGGGCTGCTACTGCTGGAGGGTCAGTCACCACCTGCTCTCCAGCTGGGAGAACTTGGTCAGATGGTTAATACAGTTTATCCTGCAAGTAACAGTTCAGAGTGAAAGCAATTATTAACACTTATGATAATTACATATCTAAGTTATATACTACTCTGTGTATATCTATAATTATATACTGTTGGGTATAGTTATAGTTTTATATATACAAATTCCATGGTACTAATGAAAGATTGATGTGGTGAAGAGGGAGTAAGTAGCATGGAAATGTAGGCTTTTAATACCTTCCTTCTTATCCAATTAACCTGTAGACACAACTTCATCTGTAATGTTAACATAGACATCTGTAAAGATAAACATACACATCTGTTTAATATTGGGCAGAACAAACTCATCTCGAGCCTATTTCAGCTGTAGGAATTGAGTCCATTATAAATACTAATAATGAGCTTGCATTAAGTTCTCCAAAAAGGTTTATCCACGTTACCCAGTAAATTAACTGAAAGATAGTGATCTCCATTTTGCTTCAGGGAATGGAGTCTGATTAGCTCAGGGCCGTATACAAGTACTTCTGTAGTTTGTACCCCTTTCCCCAGCAGCGCAGGTGAAGAGACTCGGGGGCATTTTTCACATCTCAGAGGTCAGGCCAATTACAGGTCGGTTGTGTAAATGGGTGAAGGCACTCGTGTAGACTTAATTTGAAAACCCCACTGAACCCAGAATAAGAGGGGGGACTCTACTTTTGTCTGTGGGACTCCCCTTTCTCAGATGACTTCCTTGTCCCTCCAGGAACACCTGCTGAAGGAAGGGCTGGCCTGGCTGGACCTGCAGGCGCCAGGGGAGGCCCACTACTGGCTGCCGGCTCTCTTCACCGACCTCTACGCCCAGGAGATTACAGCCGAGGAGGCCAGAGGAGCCCTCCCCTGACTCCGGAGTGTGGGGGGGGGCTCAGCAGCAGGCAGGGAGAAGAGGGTGGACCTGTGGGTAAATAAAACCTGGACAACTTTGTTTAAAAACAAACAACCAAAAACCACACACACAGAAAAATATGTTCCACGTTTTTTTCTTCCCCCAATATTCTTCACTCATTATTTTATTTTTTAAAGTGCCTTCACATTGCATCTTTATTGGAGAAAACCTCATTTATCCAGTAAGGATAACCTGAGTAACACAACAGCGAGCACGTAAGATAACTTGCACAGGTCATTGCCAAGTCCATGGTAGAGCTGGGCCTAGAATGGCCATCTGTCTCCTGGCTTAGACAGTCTAGTCTCTCTGTAGCCCTGAGACATAAATTACAGCCTCTGTTAATTAAAACTTATTCCTTATAAAATGTTTTGTTTTTTTAAATCTCAAATGAGATCCTAACGTACTAGTAAATTATATTCACTCTTCCAGCATCCTCTTATAGAGGTTCCAGGTTATGAGACTCGGCTATGAGTGCGAAGGAAATAGAGGTTAATGTTAAACGGTGGTTATAGGGAAGAAAACAATGGGATTTAAGGGGAACTGTCTAATAGTGAATGTAACGTTTCTCAAATTCCCTACTAGCTTTTCCTCCTGGACTGATCACTGGGTTCTTATAGCCTTAGTTGTGGGAAGTAATTTACTGAATCCCTACCCTGTGACCATTTCTATATACACCTCTTAATCCTCACTACCAACTTCCAAAAAAAAAAAATAGGTATCCTTAACTTTGCAGGTAAGATAGCTGACTCGCCAGGGACCACCAGTTTAAGAAGCAAAGCTAAAATTGGAGCCCAGGCCCACTAACCTGACCCTCACTGCGGGACATGGGCCGCAGGACACCCTCCAGGAATGGCCGGCGAACAGGAAAAGCCCCGCCAGGAAAACAGGGTGGCGATGAGCAGGAAGGCTAGTTCAGTCGTTTTCAGTCTGAACGCTAAACTCCCAAGAGCTGGCTTAGCACAGAAAACCCAATGGATTATCCAAACGAAGACCCCTTTCCTTAGAAGGGGACATAGCCCAAGTCCATCTTTACCTCTGTACCTGTAGGACATGCTCACTTTCCAGTTTCCGAACAGGTATATCTTTGGAAGCAACCGAGACTCCAATGGCATTCCTCTCCTTTACTGCCAGAGCTACAGCCTTGAAAAAGACCCTATTTCTGGTTGATGGGAAAGTTTTCCCAGTAGTCCTGGCCCCATCCACATCATGTAACTCGTTCTTAGCTTCCAGACAATTCTCTGGACACTTCTGACCTAGGTGATATGTGTGGTTGTCCATATCCCATTCTTCCTTGACACAAGCCCTCCCATACCCATAAGCGCTTCCTCCTTCTGCCAAACAAACTTTATTGCACCAAAAAGAAAAAAAAAAACTTCATTTATGTACAGTCAGATATAAAGACATCTCTTCGACTCCTGTGCATATATTTCCTCAACTCAGGATTAGGGAGTAAAAGTCAGGCCAGTATGCCAGACATGCTCTGCCCACGACAGGGCCAAGGAGAAGATTGTCACTGGAAAGTGGGAACACTTAAATGGATGACAGACAACACTGGACCGACAGACCAAGGGCATTCTGAGCCCTGTACTAGCTCTGGGAATGGAAGAGGGAAATTGGAAGAAGGGTGCCTTTTTGAGTCTCCTTGCAGAAAGACCACCCTCCTGTAGATATCCAAGATAAACTTGTTCTCCAGACCCACTTCCTGTCCAGTTTCTTTGCTTCCTGCCCTCCCAAGTAGGACATTCTCCTTTGCGCCCAAACCCCTTCCCAACTCACCCAGGGAAGTCCCTTGATTCACAAGGCAGAGGCCTCCATAGCAGCTGGAAGAGCAGATACAAGTTATCCTCTCTTACATGTGGCTGGATACTGATTGGGGCCCTGTGTCAGGCGGGTCACCAATAACCCACTGGGAGCCACAACAATCAGAATCTGGAAAGCATGGGGATAACCCCTCAAAAATGGGAAATATGGACTCCCTTGATGCCCAGTACATTTTTCTGAGCCAACCAGCTAAAGGATCACTGCAGCTAAATACAGATAAGCACACGGCCAGGCAAACACCCATCAGAGCCAGTGACAAACAGCAGCTGGGAGGAAGGGACAAAGGGGGAGAAGGGTAGGAGTTTCCAGAGTCCCACCCCCAATCTCTTCTGCCACTAGCTGCCCTTGCTCCCCACTAGTCCCTGGGCCTTGACTGAGGAAGGGGGACTACAGGCTGGGGGGTGGGGGAGAACACAAGGGCAGCCAAACAAAATATAACAGGATTAGCATCGGCATCTCCCCTCACCCTACCCAGGAGAAATACCCTCATTGTGACTAGTATTGGTGAAGGTCTGTGAGACTACTCTATATAGTGGCTCTGTCATACATCCAGCAGCTGCCTGAATCGGGAACTTTTTGAATCAGTGATTTTGGGGAATAAATAGTACTTTCGGCTTCCTGTGGTACCTGTGCAGGCTTTACCAAGACTTTGGTTCAGTCCCATCACATTTACCTCCTGTCTTAAATCTAGGAACGGGTGAGGGGACGGGAGGGGAGAAAGGTGCTCAGGTGCTAAGTAAAACTCACTGATCAGCAGCCTAGATTCCACCACTGTTCCTGCTCTTTGGTCTGTCTAGAACAGTGACTATAAATTAGGAAAAACAAAATTATGCTGGCCCACGGGAAATAACGGGGGAAAGAGGCAAGGAGAAAAAGGGCATTGGGAAGCCCTGCTTCAAGACTGAAGACAGACAGACAACCAACCACCCAGACTGCTTAAGTGTCACAGACAGCCCCCCCACCCCAAGCTCCCTTCCAAATATCCCGTAACCATTTGGGGACACTCCCTCTTGGAATTGCAATTTCTGTCTCCCAACTATCCCTACGGAGCTGGCCCTGTGGAGAGGTGTGTTGGTTGTTTTGTTTTTGCCAGAGGCCCTCGCCCTCGGTGCTCCTGCATAGTCCCTTGGCCCCTGATATGGGATGAACATAGACCCAGATGCCTAAGAGCCAGGGAAGTCAGGTCAGGAACAGCCTCCCACTCCCACACCCCGGGAGATCCAAGCTTGCTTGGTTCTTGCCATCTTGCGGATGACGTCACATTGGAGGGAGATACACAGTGCCTCTCCATCCCTGGGGTGGGGGAAGGAACTTGCTGGGACTCTCGAGTAGGGGGAAGGGAGAAGGGAGCAGGATCTAAACCCTCAAGCTCCCATGCAGGTCTGTTTCTGTCCCAGACGAGCTGCTATCAGAGTCCATTTCGGCGTTTTCATTATGGAGCCTCTCCAGCACTTTCTGACGAATCAGTCCCAGGCGCATCAAGAGGGACTGGTAGTCAAAGTGGCCCCGCTTCTCTCCAAAAGGGTCCTGTAGGGGAAAGGAGACAAGGGGGATGGAAGATGCGAGAGCAGCTTTAGGCCCATGTGAAACGCATGCTCAACTCCTGAATCATAGGAAGAGAGGCGGGCACAGCACAGACAGTTCTGAACAGCAGACAACGTAATCTTTGTTCAGGATTATGGCACATGTATTGCCCCAGACAGGTCTGGCTTTGGCCAACATTCAAATGTGTTTGCTTTCCTCAGAAACAAGCAATATACAGAGGCGACACTAAAGGCAAGATAAATGGGGAAGAGAAATACAAGGCCAGGATTGTAATAAAGTGTATCTGTGTTTCCAATTAACCTCAAAAACTATATAAGGGGGAAATTATCCTTCATTGCTTATAGAATAGGTTCAACACTGATGCCTAGGAATGTAGTTCTTCTTTATATCAATTACTAGTGACCTGGTGCATCAAATTTGTGCATGGAGTGGGGGTAGGGGTTCCCTCAGCCCAGCCTGCATCTCTCCAAATGGGGACCCCATGGGGGATGTCCGACTGCTGGTTTAGGCCCAATCCCTAAACCGGTAGTTGGACATCCCTCTTACAATCTGGGACTGCTGGCTCCTAACTGCTCACTTGCCTGCCTGCCTGTCTAATCGCCCCTAAATGCCCTCTTCCCCTGCTGGCCTGATCTCGTCCCTAACTGCTCTCCTCTGCCTGCCTGATCTTGCCCCCTACTGCCCTCCCCCATCAGCCTGATCTTGTCCCCAACTGCCTTCCCCTGCCAGCCTGATCTTGCCCCCTACTGCACTCCCCCGCCCGCCTGAACTTGTCCCCTACTGCCCTCCCCGGCTGGCCTGATTGTCCCTAACTGCCTCTGCCTTGGCCCCCACCACCATGGCTTTGTCTGGAAGGAAGTCAGACATCCGGAAAATGGCTGCTCAACCCAGTCTAATTAGCATATTACCCTTTTATTAGTATAGATGATAAACTTGGTTTGATAGTATGTTGTTCTGCTGCCATTCCAAGAACTTAACAACATTAAATGAGGACTTACTGTACTCAAAAAGGGTAATTTGTTTTCTAAGATCACAGAGAAGTCTAGAACTCAGGAGTTCTGATTTCTAAATAAGCACATGCACTCGTTCCCAGCCCAATCACCATGTTCCTGCCCAGGTTTCTGGGCATCTCGCCAGGGCCAACCAGCTTTGATCCTAGTCCTTGTCATTCTAGATCAAACATCTCCAAACATACAGAAAGGGCTTAACTGTCCTTAAAGTCCAAAAATAAATAGTTGGGATGAAGGATATAAAAAAAAGAATTAAAGAATTAAAAATGCTACATAAGGAATATGGCAGCCAAGTAGCATGGCCAAGGCTCAAATAAATGGACTACTTTCCTTGGCAGTCACAAAAAGGCATATGATTTTTACTTCTCTCAATCTGTCTCCTTCACCCACATAAACTCCTTCCACACTTCTGCCCACATATTACCCTCAGGATCAGGGACAAGGTGATGGAAGTCACAGTCAGTGTGACGATAGTGCACATTTTACACTTACGAAGGCTATATTCCCCCAAAGGCTGAAATCCACACTTACTCTGGTGCTACCAATTTTCCAAATCTTCCCCTCCCCCCCTTTTTAAATATACTTTTATTGATTTCAGAGGGGAAGAGAGAGGGATAGAAAGAAACATCAAGGACGAGAGAGAATCACTGATCTGCTGCCTCCTGCAGGTCCCCTTCCGGGGAGATCAAGCCTGCAGCCGGGGCATGTGCCCTTGGCTAGAATCGAACCCAGGACCCTTCAGTCCACAGGCTGACGCCGGCCAGGCCAAATCTTCCTTTTTTCATCATTGGGTCCATTTCTACCCACTGTCCTTCCCAGATGTTGCGCTCTCTTTCCTTCCCTCATCATGAGTTACTTTTCCTTAATAGACTGAATATTGGAAATGCTGCTGGGTCCCAGCAATGAGAATTCCTGATGGGGAACAAACCACAGCATCCATCATCTTCAATATACTTTTAAAAATAAATATTTTTTATTGATTTTAGAGAGACAGGAAGGGAGAGGGAGAGAGAAAACATCAATGAAAAAGAAACATTGATCAGCTGCCTCCTGCACGCCCCCTATTTGGGATCAATCTGGAAACCTGGGCGTGTGCTCTGACTAGGAATCAGGGCTCAATATACTTTTTTTAAAAATATATATTTTATTGATTTTTTACAGAGAGGAAGAGAGAGGGATAGAGAGAAACATCAATGAGAAAGAAACATCGATCAGCTGCCTCCTGCATACCTCCTACTGGGGATGTGCCTGCAACCAAGGTACGTGCCCTTGACCAGAATTGAACCTGGGACCTTTCAGTCCGCAGGCTGACGCTCTATCCACTGAGCCAAACCGGTTTCGGCTGGATATACTCTTGAGCTGGGCTTACCCTTTGAGTTTAAATGTGTCAGGTGGTTGTGAGGTCCTTGAAGGAAGGATAGGGAAACTAACTTTTCTAAGTAGCACCTGAGGAAACAAGACATTTACCTCTGCTGCTGGTGCTGGGTGGGAAGTGGGAGGGAGTCGGGCAGGAGAAGAACCCAAGAAAAGCTGGAGAGAACCTTACGAGGGCTTAGTCATTTACCCAACTCGCCATATTTCTAAGTAACATCACCAGGAAGTGATACAAAAGACCCAAGGACTAGTCCTTCAACACTATGGGTTCTCACACTCTACCGACCGGGCTGTTTATTTTGAAGCCTCTTTGCAATTTGCTTTATTAAGAATCTTTTTAAAAAATTATTATTGATTTCGGAGAGTAAGGGAGAGGAAGAGAGACAAACATCAATGATGAGGAAAAGCACTGATGGACTGCCTCCTGCACAGCCCACACTGGGGGACAGGACCTCAGTTGGGCCAGCGCCCTGACCGGGACCGAACCGAATCTCCGGGTTCAGAGGCCGAACCTCCACCACGAGCCACACTGGCCAGACCAGAGTCTCTTCTGTAAACAAGCCTTCGGTTCTGTACGCTTTTCAAAAAGACACATTTTTATTGACTTTAGAAAGGCAGGGCGAGGAGGAGAGAGAGAAACGTCAACGATGAGAGAGAATCATTAACCTGCTGCCTTCTGCATGCCCCTTACTGGGGGTCAAGCCCAAAACCCAAGCATGTGCCCTTGACCAGAATCAAACCCAGGACCCTTCAGCCCGCAGGCTGATGTTCTAACCCACTGAGCCAAACCAGCTAGGGCAAGTTCTGTACTCTTACTGGAAACAGAAGCACATTTCCCCAGTATATGCACACAATGAATAATTGTTTACCATCATGTAATAGGAATCTTAACATATAACACTACATACACAACGCTTCTTTAAGCCTTCTTTCTCTTAGCACCCCTCTGGGCTACGGATGGAATTCCAATAGATGACTCTACCCTTACAATCCTTAAGATTTTGAGAGAGCTGAATGTTTTTTATTTGAAAAGACTACTGACCTAGAAGAGGAGTTCTAGACTAGAATAATTCAGATTCTGCTCATGAGTGCCTAATTTATGCTAGGAATTTAGAACCAACTCCATATGGCTTTAGGCAGTCGGTCTCCTCTCTGAGCCTCAGCTACTCAACTAAACTAGGTTCCTTTTGGCTCTGAGTTCCATGAGAGAGGTGGGGTTTTACATAGTCTACTAGAAGGCCTCTGGAGTCAACAGCAGAGGCCGCATTACCTGCATAGTCTGGCCTTGAAGGTGCAGGCGATCTTTGCAGGCCACCTCATAGAAGTCATAATATTCCAGGAAGGACTTCTCCATCACTCCTCTGGAAAACAGAAGCTTGTTAGAAACAAGGGGACAAGGGATCAGTTCTTCACTATCTAAGCTTAAGGCCAAATTAAACAGCTAGAGTTCCTAAGCTCATGGTTAATTTCTCTAAATCTTAAGAATTATAAAATGAGTAACTGTTAATACCAATCATTCCAATCCCGACTTCAACTCCTGTCTTGCTCAATCTCATTTGTTTTCCATAGGCTATCCTTTATTCCAACCCTTACTCAACATTCTCCAAGGAAGTTTGTTTCGTTACTCTTGGCTTTATTCTTCTTGTTTAAAGTTAAACATTAAGAAATATGTTTATTATGAAGTGCTCTATACCTCATTTGGCTGTAGAACAGTTATGTCTTTAATATGGCCAGATTCTCGAAACTGGGGGCTCCCTGAGGACATAGTCTATATCTTCCCATCAGGCCTGATACTCTCTAAGAACAGAGAATCTCTCTCTCTGAACTTCCTCTTGGGGAACCCTCATGAACGAACCACTTGTTTTTAAACCACTTGCTTCTTCTCTGTCTCCCTCTGCTGCCCAACACTGGATTTTGCCTCAAAAGTTCTCAAAGGTCTGAACCAGCGAAATCTCCAAAAGGAATACAAGTTCCAAGTGGGTTCTTGAGACACATACCGTAAAGGTTCAGGGCAGGGACACTTTCCTTCCATCATGTCACAGACCGCCACTCTGATGGTCTCATGCCGAATACACTCATTATAGTTTTTGCTGTCTCCTGGATGTCTCTCCTGTAATGGATACACACCAGAGAACCCAAATACAAAGAGAAAAGCCAATGGGAAGAGACTTCAGAATTAGTATGGGGCATGTGACCCAAGCAACTGAACAAGGGAATATATTTTCACTGTATGGCAAACCCACTGAAGAGCAACTAGGCCTTCATTTTTGAGACTGTTTACCTTCTCCCAATGCATACCAATACCCACCCTCTCTTACGAGTCATAAAATCTATAAGTATCAAACTAGACCCATCAAATAAAGCCTGAAATGAAAGGTCTCTCAGAGAAGGATCAGGATCAGCGAGAAATAACCAATTACGCATAAATGACGTTCTGAGTCTCAGTCTAGAAAGTCTGTAAGATAGCAGGTTGCTTCCTGGTTAACTCCTTTAAACATCTGTATGGTTCTACCATTATTGATTATGTGTGAATTTCCCCCAGTAAATACAGCTAGTCTTTCTCATCTGCAAGTTTCACATCCACGTATTTAACCAACAGCTGATCAAAAACAGTATCTTCACATTCCCAACCATGAATAAAAAATACTGTTTTCAATCCACAGTTGGTTGAATAGATGGATGCAAAGGGCCCATTATAGTCAAAGTTATATGCGAATTTTCTTCCTTCTTTTAAAAGAAAATATTTTTATTGATTTCAGAGAGGAAGGGAGAAGGAGAGAGACAGAAACATCAATGATGAGAGAATATTATTAATCGGCTATCTCCTGCACGCACCCATAACCCTTGACCGGAATCAAACCCAGGACCCTTCAGTCTGCAGGCCGACACTCTATCCACTGAGCCAAACCAGCTAGGGCTGTACATGAATTTTCAACTGTGGATTGTTCAAGGGTCAACTCTTATTTCATAACTCCCAAAGCATGCTGGTTTGGCAGCAGTCATTACAGAACACCTCAGGGGGACCCTGGAGAACGGAGGCATGCAGAAGAACACGGTGGGTAAGTCAGCCCCAAAGCAGGCTCAGAATTAGTTTCCAAATGATTCCACTGACCTCCACATGGTGGATTAACCCACTGTCAAATGGAAGTACCTTGAGTGTTACTGTAACTTACAAGGGAAAAAATTCACTAATGAGGAGCACGCATGACAGCTCCTTTTTTTCTCCTAAAGTGACAAGTTGCATACACAGGCTACACCAGGTTAAAAACAACTATCTCAAAACCCTCCAACAGACCTCTCAGATCTCTCAGACCCCAACATGCCACACCCGAGCGGGCCCCGCCGGCCTTACCTGCTCAAAGCCGGGCTCGTTGTGATAGGGGTTCTCCGTCATCAGGGACTGGATGGAGATGAGCACCGAGGAGATGCTCTGGGCGGGGCTCCAGGCTGGGCCGGTCCACGTCCTGCAAAACACACCGGAGGAAATGGAAGAGGGATGAGGCACAGAGAGAAAAGACCAGAACACTAGCACCCTGGGGCCTAGCAGCACACCCTTTCTCTTTCACTATTAATACTCTGGACTTTCCCAACCGCTGTCTCACCCTCATTCACAAGAAATCAGTCAACTGCCTAATCCTCTTATCAAGTGGGACAAAAGAAAAGAGGGTAAAGCAAGCAAGATAACTTTGAAGGGATTTTCTTGGGTTAGGAAAGAAACAGTCGCTAGGAAAGGTTCTGTTCATCAGAATGAAAGAAATAGGGTGAGAAAAAGCTCCCAAGGGAGTAAAAATGTTAACTTCTGTGGCCCTCAAAGAGCTTACTTATTTACTGAAGGGTGTGATGGAGTTAGCAGGGAAAAGCTGAGACAGAGGGACAGAGGGGACAAAGCCATCTGGCTAGAGGCCACATGGCGAGGATGATCAGGGATCCAGTTCTCTATCAAGCCCCCAAGGAGCGTCGATTTCTCTGAGGATTACAGAACTCTGCCAAAGGACACGGAGGTAGAATAGGGGGACTTCTAGATTGTGGAGGGTCTGACAGTATATGAAAAACAACTTGAATAGGAGAGACACACCAAAACCACTCCTCACTCCTCTTTCATAAACAGTCAGAGGAAGCGGGGGGCTGGACATTGATATTTATTTTCAGTAACTGGCAAGAGGGCCCTGAGCCACACTGTTTCTTCAAGGTAGCCGGTCAATTCTTTCCCATTGGACTTGAGGAAAACCCACTAAGCGACTGGAAACAGTAACTGTGTCAGAGCTCACTCTCCAGTACCTCTGTCTGTTCTCAGCTCTGCTCCCCCCAAACTGTAAACTTTGTGCTAAGGTGTCACATATTCAGCGATCCAAGTCAACATGGTACTTTCATTAAATTTCTTTTATAAGTCAGCCCAGCATTTTTTTTTTAGGTAGGGAGGAAAGAAATGAGGCTGATAAAAGTAAATATAATCACCCAAGAACTCACAGGAAAGTTCTACTTCAATTCTTTGTGGCAAATATTCAATTTCAGCGCAGCTTCTTCTTTTTCACCCAACATACTTCTGCCACTTTACCCACCACCATCTTGCTTCCCCTATTTCTACTGTGAGCCGGTGTTTGCTCAAAATAGTTTTATATTGGCCCAATGAAGGAGAATTTAATACAAAACACTTTCATGAACAAACTTTATACAGAAGCAATAACTAAATTTATTTACCACTGTGGGCTACACAGACCACTATCCTACGCAGACAGTTATATATCCTAGTGAGATGAAGGACTTCCTTACCGTCACAATCATAGAATATAAAGAGATTAAAAAATATATATATATCATGTCTCCAGTTTGTGTCAGCTACCTTGTCCACACACAACCCTGGAAATGATTGGACAGGAAGAAAGGAACTAATATCACCAGCATGGGTAAGTTTCTCGACGGCAACCTGCACCTGCTCTCTTCCCCGGGGAAATTCAGACCACACTAACAAGACCAATTCAGAATATACTGCAAGACATTTCCATTCTGAATTTTCAACCCGTTAATGCAATTAAAAGGAATGAAGCAAAATCTCAGTTGCACCCAGAAATGAAATGTAGTTAAAACTTCTGTGTTTTATATGTGATGTGATTTCCAACCTCAGGCATTTTTCATTCAGTTGTTAAAATATCATAATTATCATCACTACCATCACCGCCTCCAAAGCCACTCAAGCAGAGACTCAGAAACCAGACACCCACAGTCTTGAATGGCACAGATCGGCAGCCTTTCTCAACCTGTTTGGGAGAGAGTTAAGCTCTGATGCCCCACGGGAGTGGTTCTCAAACTGGAGTGGCAGCAGAATCACCTGGAGGACTTAGAAGACACAGACTGCTGGGCCCCAGTCCCAGTTTCTGATATAGGAAGTCCGGGGTGGGTGGGACCCCAGAATCTGCAGGCTCCCAGCTCCCAGAAGCTGGTGCTGCTCGGGGAGAACCACTTCGCTAAGGCATCCACTGGACGGAATGAAGTTAACGTCTCTCTTTTGCACCCGGAACAGTATTAGTTATGGACCGTCCTGAGGAGAACTGAGGAAATAGTCACTCCAATTATTTTCTGTGTTCTGTAGTTGAGGCGAGAGACTCTGGTTGATAAAGGCTGGCCTGGAGTAATTACTTGCTAACGACCAACTTGGCCACGTAGAAGTCCCCTCTTACCCTAGAATGCTCAAGCAGACCTTCCCGTTGCGGTAGAAGTTGGGGTTGAACCTCACTGTGTTATTGCCCGTGGTCATCAGTTTGACCCGCGGAGGGTGGATGGGGTAGTCGGGCGGACACCGAAACACGAACAGGAAGAAACCCCCTTCATAAGGAGTGTCAAATGGGCCTGTGATCAATGCATGAATCTGAAAAATAAAACCCCATCTCAAAATTGTGAGGCGATGTCCCAGCCCGCCCCCTCCTGGCTTCCACTTGCTCCCCGCGCCGGAAGCAGGACCCTGGTCTGGCACACACAGTCCGTGTCCTCGCCATGCAGAACGGACAGCCTGTGCTCACTCATGTTAACAAACACGTTTGGCCCCGTGGAGCGGCGTCTTACTCAGGGGGTACATGCTAAAGGCAGAGTCTAAGGTGAAAAGCCAATCTAGTCGAAGTCATCCTTGAGTATCCTTAAAACTCCCTCAAAGCCTATTTTTTGCTCAAACTTCTCTGACCAGTGTTGTGTATAGCAAATGGATAGAACACACCGATGTGCAAAATATAACATGCATCTTACTTTACAGATTAAAGTATTATCCTGACATATTTTTTAAAAATATATATATATTTTTCTGCATACGTATGTTTGGATTTGTCCAAGTTTAACATGCGTCCGCTGCAACTCGGCCCTCCACGTATGTGGCACACGGAGGAGGTAAGATGGACGGAGAGGAGGAGAGGGGTTGGAAGCCCCAGCGCCAGTGGCAGTAACAGTACAGAGCTGAGGGCTGAGCTGGAGGCCTAGGGAGTCCACTTCCTCTACAGAGGCTCAAACCCGCTGCAGAGGCCGTGGCTCAGGAGCGCCCGGCTGTGTCAAAGGTACTAAGAAAAATATGAAAACTTCCTGGTCTACTCAGAGCCATTAGACCATCCCCAGAACTTTACCCAACACTGTAGGTTACTTTTTTTTTTTTTAATTAAAAAAGAAAAATGCAGTGGCGCTTAAAACAGAACACTAAATTCTCTTCCTCCAGCCATGATTATTGAACAAGATTCCCCTAATGTGAACTCAGTTATATGTCTTCTACAAAGGTGCCTAGGCATGGGCGTCTGCTCAGAGTTTGAACAGCAGGAATGACCTACAATCCGGTGCTGCAGCGTAAGTCCCCACCCTGCTCTGGTGGCTCCCTAAGTTTTCTGCTGGCCCTCAGTCACTGGAACAGCAAGCTCATCTGCCATCAACATGGCGTCACTCTGGGAACCCAGGGACTAGCATATTAATACTGACACTTGACTGAGGACAAGATGTTCCAGGAAAAACATTTCTAACCACAAAAATTTGTTTTTAATTCAAAGAGAAACATATTCATAACAGATACCAACAATACAAAGTCTGAATTTCTACTGTTAAGAAATTTGAAACTAGTGAGTTTTCACTAAACACAAGATTTGGGAAATCGGATTTCTTCCCAACACCAGTTTAAGCGCAAATTCACTTCTGAGGGTAGAACACTCAATGACAGAGAAGCCTGTGTGTCTCTGCCGGAGAAATCTGACATGACAGTGAGCTTTCTCTGTGCTCTGTGTGGAGGACAAGAGAAGAAAGGCGTTTGGGTGGAAAAGATACTCAAAAGCAACCAGTAGGGCTAGGAGCCGATCGATGCCTTTAACTGCAAACACTGTTCTCTTGAGCTTGCCCCAACCCCAGCCTTCTCCGCACCTGGTTTATAGCAGCATACGTTCAGGTCGAGAGTGGTGGGCTGGGAGAAGAGTTGGGTAGTACAATGGTAGGGTGACCACATAATTTATTATCCAAACTGGAGCACTTTCTGAGCATGAAAGAGTGCCCTATTAATCGTTAGGCTGGAACAAGAGGTGTAAACTGGGGTTTTCCAAGCCAAGCAGGACCTACACCCTAATAAGATACCTGTTCAAAGCTTTGTTGCACCTCACTGTGTAATCTTGGGCAAGCCATTTACTCTCTTGGGGGCTTCATTTCTTTATGCAATCAGAGATGTGAGCTGGATAATCTTTTAGGCTCTTCCAACTTTATGGGCCCAATTCCCCAATAAATCCCGACTCCGAGCAGGTTACATACCTTCGTCATGTCAACAGTGTCAGGTACAACGAACATTCCCGGAGGCGGCTCCTTATAAATGGACATGATATCCCTGTATAACACCAAGAGGAGGTGGGGAGGGAGTGAGGGAGAGGAGAAAAAAGGGGAATCCCTTGAACAGGTCAGTTGTTATCAACTCGGTGAGGCCAGGGTTCGAGAAAGTGGTGCTTGGTACCACGAATGTTTTCACTGTCTTGTTGGCTGAGAAATCTCAGCTGAGTACTTGTCAGGCAGACAGAGAGCAAATTATTATCAAAGGGGCATTGTTTCCTGGGGGGAGGATAAGGAGAGGAGGGGGAAAAAAATCAGAGATCCCAATGGCATCAGATGTCACCCTGCAGGAGCCACATCCCATTTACTCTCGCTTCCTCCCACATGGCAGCTCATTCACTCCCACCCCCGAGATTCTCAGGTACTACAGCTGACTCCGAATTGAAAACTTTTCTTAGTTAGCTGGGAAGGCACCGTCAACCTCACTAAGAAACGAATTCCATAAACCACTGTGGACCTCTGTTGGCATGTGAACTAGCAGGGAGCAATGATGTTCTTGCCCAGGAGACGAATAGGACTGAAACTGCTTCAGGCTGGGGAGGGGACCCTCCGAAATTGCTGGGAATCTCACATCCGGAAGATGACAAGTAGGGACTACTATAGAACTGAGAGGATTTCTAGGTCGTATCTCACCAACTAGAACGGATCACTTGTAAGTAAGGGTCTAACGGGGAACATTCTAGGTGGAAAAAGGGTAGGGACTTACCAGGGTACACAGGGACAAAAAAAGGTGGGAACAGAGCAGAGAAAATAAGTACTGGCAGAATTCAAGGTACGTTGGGATTGGAAAACCGTGTCCTGTGTTAAGCACTGCGCCAGGTACTTTATTATACACAATGTACTCTTTAATCTCTGAAAGGTAGGCAGAGATACACGTGGAGGGACTTGGGAAGTGGGGGATGAGAACGCCTAGACAGACTAAAATGGGAGCATGGGGAGAGAAAGTCTGGTCACCAGGAACCAAGTTTCAGGATTAATAGCAGTTGAAAAGCATCGCCCCTTTCCTATGCAATAGGTACTAAGCTGAGCATGTTTGCAAAATATTACCTACCAGATGATAGGATCAAGACCAGTCACCCAAGAAGCAAGCACAGAAGGGACTTAGGACCTTGTTCCTGTATTTGAATTGGGTACAGCTACTTCAGAAAAGTAAAGCAGATAGCCACAGGGAAAAGAGACAGGAAAGAAATATCTGGACCGGGATATGACATGCCAGAGTGAGACTGGGGGGGAGGAAGCCCGCGTTCCTGGAACAGGTGTGAGAGTGGAACACTGTGGGCATGTGAGGAAGTGATCTAGACTTGGGAAGGGGCTCTATGCAGGGGGTTCAGGAAACGGAATAAAAACAAAGGCTGGTCTTGGGTTTGAGGCAATCGATTGTGTGTGTGTGTGTTTCAAACGGGGCTCGGGAAGAGACGACAGAGGGACCCCGAAGGGTGGGAACCCCGAAGGGTGGGAACCCCGAGGAGTATCTACCGAGGATGGGGTGGGGAAGGGGGAGAGGGGCGGGGTGGTAGGCGGGAGGGGGTGTTACGGAAGCGCGAAGGGGTCGGGTTTCGGGCAGGAGGTATGGGGGAGGGTTCCGGCACGGAGACGGAGGGCTCGCCGGAGGCTGCCGAGGGGCGGGGTCGGACCTCGGCACTCGAAGGAAGAGGGGTTTGGTGCGTGCGGGGCAGGGAAGATGGGGTTCGGGTCCCGACGGCCCGGACTGGCCAGAGGTGGGCCTTCCAGGCGGGCTGCCGAGGGAGGCGCGCAGGCGGTGGGGGGCAGTGGCGGGAGGGATGGGGGCAGGGAAGGTCGAGCCCGGCGCTCGGGGCTGGGGAAGGAAAACCCCGGCTCACCGCTTGATCCGGAGCAGACACTGCGGCGCGGTTCGCTCGCTGTCCCAATCGGAGCTGAGTGTGGGGTCCCAGTGGCTAAGCAGCGCGGCCCCGTGGGCAGCGGCCGAGGGCGGGAGCCCGGGCAGCGGAGCCAGGCCGCTCCCGGGTCCCCCGGCCCCACCCGCTGCAGCCGCCGCCGCCCACACATCCGGCAGGAAAGGCGGCCCGAACCCGCCGCCGCTGCCGCTAACGCCAACAACACCAGCAACGCCGCTCGCTCCGGGGCCTGCCGCCCCGGCGCCCGCCGTCGCCGTCGCCGCCTCTTCAGTCGGACTCTCCGCCATCGCTGCTTCGCTTCCGGGACTGCTCGGCAGCACGTCCGCCGACCAGAGCGGCCGCTGCTCTCACCCGCGCCACCACCACCGAGAGCCGGGCCAGAGTGTCCCCACCCTCGGCGGCCACAGCCCGGCGCCGCTGGCTCCGCCCACCCGCCTCTACCAGCGAGAGGCGCTCTGGCAGAGCGTCCCCCCGCGGTCCTCCAGGACTCCGCCCACCCGCCTCTACCAGCGAGAGGCGCTCTGCCAGAGAGTCCCCCCGCGGTCCTCCAGGGCGGGCGGGGGCGGGGCTGGGGTGGGGAGGTCGGGGTCTCTGGGCTGCCTGCGCGCCGCGCTATGAGGAACGAGGTTCCGAGGCGTCTCCCAATTCTGACATTCCTCTCAGATGTTGAAAGGGAAGGAAGGGAGGGCCATATCCCTTTTTAAGGAGAGCGCCCCTCAGGCGTGTCCGCGGGTCAGGATCGGGGGTCCGGCCTCCTGCAGGGAGACGCTGAACGGACTGGGGTAACTCGTTTAGGTCCCTTGCTGCCCGAAAGGCTCTGTGCCTTATCCTTCCTCTCGGCACCCTCACTGCTGCCATTGCCCCTGCCTGCAACAGGACCCAGAGAAAGGGAGAGATCAGAACCTGCGAGCAAAAGACTGTCTCGTTTTAGTGTTTATTCAATATGTATTTATGAAGAGACTATTAAATGCCAGGCACTGTTGCTAGGCGTTGCCATAGGGATCAGGAAACAGACGTAGAGAAGCTTGGTGAAGGGAAAATCCGGACTCCAAGCTCGGTGTGTTTTCTTCACACAAGCCCTTGAATAGACAGGAATCAAGCAAGGGGCAGGGAGTTTAAATCCTGGAAGGATTCCTCAGGACTTTCCTGAGATAAGTAAGGTGGAAAATAATACTATGGCCTAAGAAAAACAGCTTTCTAAAAAAAGCTTTCCCTTTTCTCCCTAGCAAGAAGACAAGCTCATAATCTCACCCCGAAAGCCTGAGGCCAGACGTGTTTCAGAATTTAGGGGAACACTCAGCAGCGGGCCCCGGGGCAGTACCGAATAACCAAACATTGATGCTTCTACTGTAAAGTGTCTGAATAATCATACTAATTTGGGTGCCCTCATGCATATTCAGACTTAAGTCCATGGAATAGCCTCACTTTGGATTATATTTTGCCTCCAAATTTGTATTTTTACTTTTTAAATATATTTTTATGGATCTCCAAGAGGAAGGGAGAGGGAGAGATAGAAACATCAATGATGAAAGAGAATTGATCGTAGGCTGCCTCCTGCACGCCCCCTACTGGGAATCGAGACCGCAACCCAGGCCTGTGCCTTCGGCTGGACTGAAGCCTGCGATGGTGCTGTCTGCAGGCCAACTTTCTGTCCACTGAGCCGAAACGGTTAGGGCCAATTTTTTTTTTATTTTCAAGTGCAATTTTGGTCCTTGCTGGGTAGCTCAGCTGGTTAGAATGTCGTTTGGCTGTGCCAAGGTTGCGGGTTCAATCCCTGATAAGAGCACATACAAGAATCAACTAATGGGCCTCGCTGGTGTGGCTGTTGGTTGCTGGTTTAATTCCTGGTCAGGGCACAGGCCTGGGCTGCGGGCTCCATCCCCTGAAGGGAGCGTGCATGAGGCAGCCTATCAGTGTTTCTCTCTCTCCCTCTCCCTTCTCTCTTTCAAAAAAAAAAATTTTTTTTTTTTAAAAAGAATCAACCAGTGAATGAATACATAAATGGAACAACAAATTGATTCTCTCTCTCTCTCAAATCAATAGATAAAAATCACACACACACACAAAGATCCACTTTTCACAGCTTTGTGATTTCCAGTAAGGGACTGTGATCTTGAATGAAAATAACATTTATCGGTAGCTGAAAATTTGTGGGTTTTTTTAGCTGATATTGATTGAGACTTAATATGTGTCAGGCTCCTTGTATACTTTGTCTTATTCCGTTGAAAGATCCTATGAAGTAAGTACTATTCTTAGTCTGTTTTGACAGATGGAAAAACAGGCTTACAAAGGTTCAGTCCCTCACCGGGTCACACTGAGAGCAAGCTGCAGAATCAGGGCCGGGCGCCAGGTCTGCCTGAGCCCAGAGAAAAAGCTCTAACCACTGTGTCGCACTGTCACAGCTACAAACTCTGCCTGCATTTTACCTTCTGCCAATTGTCTTTTGGTAACTGCTGCTCCCACTCCCTACCCCCCAACAGACACCACACACACACACCACACACTCTTGGGGCTCCGGACCATACGCTAGTATTTGCAAATCCAGCACAGGACTGGCACAGCTTAGGTATGTAACATGAAGCAAAATGAGTCAATACATTATTTTATACAAACTTCATGAATCGTTGACACAGTGTTTTGCCATTCCGTAATAAAGATTTTGTGTCTGACAAGGTGTGCCAAAGGGATAGATCCAATCTATCCCTTTATACCTTTTAAATGTTATACTGTGTGTTATACTGTGCATCTACTGACTATTCAAACTATGCGTTTTATTTATTTTAATGGATTTCTGAATTTTGCTTGGGTATTGATTTAGTAAGATGGTCCAAAAGTCAATTCACTGGATAACCTCACACAACGAAAAACACTACTCCATAAACTCCTCCATGGCTGCAGACTGCAGAGGCCCGACTCCGGACTCCGATGAGAGGACTCCTCCGTTCGTCCCCTCCTTACTGCTGGACCATTGTTTTGCTTTTGTCTTTTATTTACTTTATTGGTATTTCACAGAGAGAAAGGGAGAGAGTTAGAAACATCAATGAGAGAAACATCGATCAGCTGCCTCCTGCACGCCCCCCACTGGGGATGTGCCCGAAACCAAGGTGCCTGCTCTTGATCGGAATCGAACCCCGGACCTTTCAGTCCGCAGGCCGATGCTCCATCCACTGAGCCAAACCGGTTTCGGCTGGACCATTGTTTTTAAGCACAAGGTCCTTTAGGGACGGGGCAATGAACAGAGAACACTTACCTTAGATCTGAAAGGAAAGATCAGGTTTTTGATTTGTACCATTTGGCAAATATCCGATTTTAGCCAACTTCTGCATCCATAGAATGGTGATATTTCCGACCTCTCGGGGTTTTTTTGAGGATTAACTGTGACATTTCCAGAAATGTGCTGTCAAGTGGCAAGCACTGTCCAGCTAACTGGCACCTCTCCTGCCCATGGCCCTTCTTTCCCCGTTTGTCCCCATTTGCTCTCCCTAGAATAGTCTTTCCTTTGACCAGGGGGAACTGTAGTTATTAAACTTGTCGAGCCGCTTTTCCTCATCAGTAATATTGGGTTGAAAATAATAGGAGCTTTAAACAAGTAATAACGTGATGATGAATGTGTACAATACCTGGCCAGAGTCAATGTTCAGTAATTAACTCTCATTACTTTTACAGTACTCACCTTCAAAGCTGGCTGGGATATTACTTTCTCGGCCAAGCCTGACGCCTCCAGGCATATTATTACTAGTCATTTTTAATTACCCCATCCTCTGGAGTAATTCATACCTTTTTTATGGCACAGACTTTTTATTTTAGTGGTTTGGTTACTCATCCGTCTAGCTACTGCAGGTGGTGTCCTCGGGGGCAGAGGGCACGGAGCACTGATCTCGTGTGGCTCGGACCGGAGCCTCGGGGAGGACTGCGGAAAGGGCCAACAGACTGGAAATGAGGACATGGTAGTTAGCTCTCCTTCTCCTGGCCAAGGGTCTTTAGGTCTTCACCTCTTCCTGCTCAGATACGCCTGTTTTCTTTCCAAAGGGCTGGCCTGAGCTTGGCACAAAAAACCTGCAAACCAAGGCCGTAAGCGCTGCAGCAGATGGCAGCTGCTTAAAGGGAGCTCCGCGCGGCCTGTCAGCTGGGGAAGAGGAAGGCCCAGGGAGAGGCTCAAAGGGTGTGTTAAGTTGGCATTGGTTAGCCAGTGCTCCCGATTTTCCCCAAGGCACCACCTGGCTGCTTTTCACTGGCAGCTTTGGCCCGAGGGCGAGAGTATCCCTTTTGGGGCCTCTCATGCCCTCTGGGGATGCATGACACACCCAGTGGTCTTCCTACACTGACTTGGACCCAAGCCTCTTTTTAAAAAAATATATTCTTTTTATTGATTTTTTTAAAGAGAGGAAGGGAGAGGGATAGAAAGCTAGAAACATCGATGAGAGAGAAACACCCATCAGCTGCCTCTTGCACACCCCCTACTGAGGATGTGCCCATAGCCAAGGTACATGCCCTTGACGGGAATCGAACCCAGGACAGATGCTCTATCCACTGAGCCAAAGCGCCTAGGGCTGCATTGAGCTTTTTATGCAACAAAGTTGGTAGCGCCTTGCTCATGGCAAGTTGGCAAGTGTCCTTCCCCAAGGACAGAGGCCAGCAAGCATCCTAGAGTCCAGGTCGCTGCCATGTCTAAACCCTCTCTGAAGATACATTGTCAAGATCCTTCTCCCCTTCCCCCAAATCCTGTCTCCCAATGCTCTCTGGAGAAGTCCTTCCCCTCCAGGGCCCAGCCTTTCATCCTGAACTCGGTGCCAGGGAAAGATGAAGAATTCCCATCCAGGCCATAAATTCTGTACCAAAAGGAAAAATTAGAACTTGGACTGGGTGTTTTGAGACTTTTGACTATAAGTAGTAATAGCTATATTTAAAATTTTAATAATACCTATATTATATTATCACATATCTCAATACATCTTGACATATAGCTCATTAATATTGTTCACATGCATCACTTGCATATATTTACCTATATCATCTCATTTAGTTGTCATCACCACCATGAATTGTTCTCATTCCCATTAAACAGACGAGGCAATCAAGGTTCAAGGGAGGTAATTAACATCCCGGGTAGGGAGTGGGGGGCTGGGATTGGCGCTCTCCTTTGGCTTCTGAGTCCATACTCTGCTAGCACGGCGAACTCCTAATGCAGAGAGGACCGTTTTTTGGTCATTACCCCTGAGAATATAATGAAAGCAATGGATTCTCTTCCAAGAACAACGCACATCCGTATCCACTCACAAATAATCCCCACTGAGCAAGATGATTCCGTCCATGGACCAGACCCTAGATAAAAGCCTCAATGGTAACTGGCTGACAGCCTGGCTGAGGGAGGGGGGCATTCTCCCCTGACCCTGTGGGGCCCCGGAACCGCATTGCCAATCTTGCTGACTTGGATTTCTCAGCAATTCCCAGGCTGTCGGAGCCCACGTGGAGGGAAATCTCTCCCTTCGTGGTAAAAATGTTTCCTGGAATTTCGCAGGAAGAAAAAGGCAACCATCTCCCCGGGGGCTGCTCCTTGATGAGGAGCAGAGGGCAGTGGCCTGTAGCCGGCCTGGCATCCCAAAGGGCTACTGAGTTCCGTTTGCGAAACGGGATTAACAGCTAATCCACGGCTCCCTTGGTGATGCCTCAGCTGCCAGTGTAACCTCAGTCCCATTCCTTCTCCCTGGCCCAGGGATTCCTGGGCTCTGCCTTGAATTACTTAAGGTGAAGAGGCTGGGTACAGGCGGCAGGCTACGGCAGATCAGTAGTCCTCAACTGGAAGTGATTTGTCAAGAGACATTTGTCAGTAGCTACTCGGCAGTTGGTTGTCATGACCGGGGAAGAGGAGGTTGTTACTGTCATCCAGTGGATAAGAGGCAAGGACACTGCCAGCAGTCACACACTGCACAGCACAACCCCACAATGAATTATCTGGCCCCAAATGGGCCAAGGTTGAGAAGTCCTGAGCTAGAAGATCATGATTGTCGAATGACTGTCAGATGGACTTGGATTAGAATCCTTGGTCTGCCCAGACTGGTTTGGCTCAGTGGATAGAGCATTGACTTGTGGACTGAAGGGTCCCGGGTTTGATTCTGGTCAAGGGTATGTGCCTTGGTTGTGGGCACATCCCCAGTAGGAGGTGTGCAGGAGGCAGCTGATCGATGTTTCTCTCCCATCAATGTTTCTAACTCTCTATCCCTCTCCCTTCCTCTCTGTAATGTAAAAAAAAAAAAAATCAATAAAATATACCAAAAAGAAAAAAAAAAAAAGAATCCTTGGTCTGCTGTATGATCTTGAGCATGTCGCTCACCTTGTACAAACCTTAGGTGAAGTCAGCAGCAGTAAGAACACAGGTTCTGGAGTTTGAACCCCAGCTTTACCAACAGCTGTGTAGGCCCCCCTCTTTCCTTACATGTAAAATGGCTTCAGAGGGAAGCTGGAAGGTATTCATGGGACGTGCTTACCAAGGAGCCAATATACAAGTGCTCAAATGTCAGCTGATAGTACTGCAACTGTCACAGGTCTCTGCTTTTCCTCTTCCACACACACAGCTCCACGCCCACACACTCCGTAATGTATGGCATTGTTTGCTACTATATCCACTCTGCCGATACCATATTCCTTCAGAGCAAGGACCTTAGACTTCTTTGCCTTCCCCAAGACTCCTAGGAGGATGCTTAGCACCTAAATACCGGTACTTGCATGACCGTCTTCAAATTGCATATAAATTATGAATCAATTTTATTGATTCACATGTTTGGTGTTAACACTAATTAGGAATAGTCTTGGTTTCATTATTTCACAGATATGTTGCAAACAGGTTGAGGTATAGGTTGGGACCCTCACGAAATGGGTCCCACTTGTAAGTTATTACTCCTTTTGAAACCACCCCATGTGAGATAACCATGTCCACCAGCTCCTGTGTTCATGCTGCCTGTGTTTTGCTCCTGCTAGAGCTGAGAGAAGCAGCAGGTGTGGGTATATCAGCTTCTCTTCCTCCTACCTTGATTATCAGTCCCACTTTGGCCAAGGGCAGAGCCTGCTGAGCAGACTTTGAGAAGATGCTTCACAAAGCTCTCAAGCAATTTGTTAGTTTGCTCCTCCTCCCCGCTCCCCATGCACCCCGTTTATCCCTAGCAAAGCTAAGATTGTAAATTCTCCCAGAAAAGAGACCGAGTACCTCATCTGCTCTATCCAAGAACAGCCAGGCACTCAGAAAGGTGAGCTGCTGAGTAAATTTACAAGTGGGGCTGAATGCAGATGGGTGGAGGCCTACCTTCATCTCCAACTTCTTCGGACTAAGTTTCCCTCCATTGGGTGGCCAAGAGTAAAACAGATGGGACAGCACAGTTGAAGGTTTAGGCTGGCCTGAGGGGGAATCCCTAATTCTGCCACTTACCAGCTCTGTGATGGTGGACGAGTTATGTTGCTTCCCTAAAGCCTCAGTTCCATTTGTGAAACTAATCACTGTACTTATAATTCATAGGGTTGTTGGGATAAAAAAACGTAAAACACTCGGTACAGAGCTTGGTGCAAATGAACCCCTCAAAAATGTTACTTATTGCCAAAACCGGTTTGGCTCAGTGGATAGAGGCGTCCGCCTGCGGACCGAAACATCCCAGGTCTGATTCCGGTCAAGGGCATGTACCTTGGTTGAGGGCACATCCCCAGTAGGACGTGTGCAGGAGGCAGCTGATTGGTGTTTCTCTCTCATCGATGTTTCTTTCTATCCCTCTCCCTTCCTCTCTGTAAAAAATCAGTAACATCTATTTTTAAAGTGTCACATATCATTATACTAGATTAGAAGGGAAAAGCACCAGTTATTACTCAGACAAGCTCCCGCTCCCCCTGGGAGACAACGAGGACCTCTGTGTTCTCACAGTCGCGGCAATGATATTTCTCAGCCCTGACCCAATCTTGTCCCACCTTTCCACCAAGACCCTCCCAAGGGCAAAGGACAGAGGCACAGGCGTACGGGTTTAGAGAAATCTTATGTTTAATGGGCACATTCCAGCACCGGGCCTGGAACCGAAGCAGCAGGGACGGGTCGGTGACCCCACGGAGCCTCACATGGCGAAGAGGATGAGGAAGGCGACCATCAGACAGAAGAGCCCCATGGCCTCAGACAGGGCAAAGCCCAGAATGGCGTAGGAGAAGAGCTGCTGCTTGAGAGACGGGTTCCTGCCGGGGACAAAGACCGTGGAAGGAAGGGGTGAGGGCGCGGGTGGTGGCGGAGGACTCGGGCAGGTCAGGTGGAACTGGGAGGGGGCCTCGCCTGCCTGTATCCTCGGGATTTGGCCACAGAAGCAGAGCACTGCCATGGTAAGTTTAAGAGAGCCAGGTTGGAAGCATGTTTAAATTCTGATTCAGAGAGTTCGGAGAGGTTTCTCCTCTCCTCCTGGAGAAACAGGAGGTGCACGGAATAAACCAGAAGCCTCAGGGATCGCCTCTTGCCGAGGCTTCCCCCCAAATAGGGTGGAATTTACGATGAGAGATAGTCTAGACCGCCTCCAAACTCACCTGGCATAGCCGATGATCAAACTGCCAAACACTGTTCCGATTCCGGCCCCTGAACCAGCCACACCCACGGTGGCAGCCCCAGCGCCAATAAACTTGGCCGCTGTGTCAATGTCCCGGGAGACGACGCTGGTTTGGAACTCCCGTCTGGCCACCTGGAGTGGGGAGCTGCTGTAGGAAGGCTAGAAGGAGAGAAGGGGAAGGGGGGGGAGAGGGAGAGAGAGGAGATAAAGGAGATAGTGAGGCACAAGGACAGGTGGCTGACTCCACCCCCTTCACCCCACCCACCTGAGCTCTGAAACTGTTGGCAAACTGCCTGGCAAAGTACAAAATGCTCAGAGTGCAGAGCATGCTGGGAATTACTCACAGGGTCCGTTCTCAGAGAGGGCTAGGGAAATGTCATGGTGAGGGAAGCCTCTCCTTTGCAAGTTTCTCACTTACAGTGCTCACCTTGGGGTATTGGCACTATTTAAAGCACCACAGATTCTCTAACTCTCCTCCCACTTTGGCCTAAAGGCAACTCAGCCAACTTGAAGGACATCTGCCTGGAGGGCCCGGCTCCTTTACCTGTGCAGATGGGATCTCCGGCCTGCTCAGGAAGGAGGCAGACACAGGCCTGACCAGACCCCTGGTACAGCAGCGGATCTGTAAAATGAGAAAGACATGTCCCCCCAAGTCAGGCAAGGAACCCCCCCCCCCACACACACACACACACAAACCCAAGTGCTGAGCTTCTATCAAGAAGGACTACAAATGTTAGAAAAAGTCCAATGTATTTCAAGGTCAATTAAAGTATTCCTGTTTCTACCATGAGGCCTGCACCAGACAACTATCCTGAGACCCTGGTGTTGTCAGCAGTGGCAACCTTCCCGTTTAAAACTGGGTACCAAAGTTCACCTCCACGGGCAAAGCCCCAATCAGTATCTCAGAATGAACAAAAACCCACACCAGTATCAAACCAGGTGCAGGAGGGGCCTGCCCCTAGATCACCAAAGGAACCAGAAGGGGGAAATCTTGCCCGAACCGGTTTGGCTCAGTGGATAGAGCGTCAGCCTGCGGACTCAAGGGTCCCAGGTTCGATTTTGACCAAGGGCATGTACCTTGGTTGTGGGCACATTCCCAGTAGGGGGTGTGCAGGAGGCAGGTGATCGATGTTTCTCTCTCTCCCTCTTCCTTCCTCTCTGTAAAAAATAAGTAAAAAATAAAAAAAAGGAGGAAATCTTATTTTGCTAAAATGGTACTCACTGTTACATACCCTGAATAGAGTAGACCAGTAAGCCTGCAGAGGCTCCTGAAACAGCCACCTACGCAGTGCCCTTTATAACATGGTTTCCTGACATTTTTTAGCGCAGTGGTTCTCAAACTTGGCTGGACATCGGAATCACCTGGGGAGTTCTAAAAAACACAGATGCATGGGACCCATCCTTCTCCCCAGAGTCTGTGAAGCTGGGGATCAGTACTTCTTAAGGCTCCCCAGTTGATTTTAATGAGCAGTCAATGTAGAAAATCACTGTATCCGTGGGCCAGGTTGGGGGTAAAGGTCAGATCCAGCCTCTTTGACCACATTCCCAAGCCAAGACAGTTTGGTTTACAGATAAAAAAAACAAAAAACAAACAAACCAACAAAAAAAACAGGGGTTAACTGCATCTCATCCTACAACCTCCCCAAAGAGCCAACGTCATCTCAGTTCATTCATTACACACTGATGGCTCCCACACCTGGCACTACAGAGCGCCCAGGAGCCGCAGCTTACCAGAGCCGAAGGAATGAGCAGGGCCCCGGTGGTCTGCATTTTCCCAGTCTGCAGAGGAAAACAGAAAACTCCATTGACAGTCTGCTTATTTCCTTACAGTGGCGACCTTCGGTTGTCCCCTCCACTCCCGCCCGCCATCCCTGGACCACGCTCTTCCCAGCTCCGTGCCCAGCATTAGAGGTCAGAGGGACAGCGCGAGCTCCCGGGTCCACCGCTTGCAGCGTGGCGGGTCTGCAAAGGAAGGTCATGCAGATCGGAAGCAGCGGAAGGAAGCCCGAGCCCCAGGAGGGAGATGTTGCGAAAGAGGACGGTCTCCCGGGAAGGCTGGAGGCCGACACTGGGCAGGTGCCCTGCAGGGTCCTCGTTCATTTTTACACAGCCACGCTGCTCCGCCCGCCCGATTCGGGGCAGTTAGGCGCTCATTTCCGTTGGTAATTGACATTAATTGTTAAGGCTGTACATGCCCATCGTCTCTCCCGGCCCTGGGGGCAAATGCCCCTCCACGCAGCCCAGCCCACACCCCTGCCAATCGCTGGCGCCAGGCCCCAGGTCACCTGCACTCCCACAGCCCGGCTGCCCTTGCTCAGACCACGGCGCTCGCCCAGCTCAAGGTGACTGACTCACCTCCCAGCTTTAGCTCTAGGTTTCAGAGCTCAGCTCCCCCACCCACGTGTCGCGGGGTCCCCCCACTCTCATTGGCCGCAATCCCCCCGCGTCCCCATTGGTTAACGTCCTCCACTCCTCCTTCCTTATTGGTTTTCCGCGGCTCCTTCCTCTCTCTTCACAGGAGCTTCGTGGCATTTCCCGCCTCCCTGCGAGGGAAGGCGGGGTTTTCTCCCGAGATCTGGCTTCCGATTGGTTGATCTCTGAAATGCTCGACCATAGAGTCGGCGGGACTCACAGGTTCCGTAACCTCCCGCACAAAATGGCGACTGAGATGGAAGTGGCTGAAAGAGGCGTAAGAGAGATGACCGGACGCCTTACGCAGACGGACACATGACCTTGGACGCGAGACTTCATTCGAGCGCTTGGGCCTTGATGCGCGTTGCATGTTGGGATTTGTAGTCGGGTCGTAGGCCCAAGGACAGCTGAGCTCCCGCGAGACGCTCTTCCCGGGGCTGGGGGAGCCAACGCCTTTGCAGCAATTCCCGCATGGGTGGTTAGTGGAAACCTTACTTCCGCCGCGGGGAATAAAGGCTGCCCACTGGCCTTGGAAGTTCGCAGGTGGGCTTCTGCTGGTGTTCAGCAGTCGTGCCCTAGCAACCAGATGTTTGTTGTTTTAAATATTATTTTGTATTGTGAAAACATTCTAAGGATAAACAGTACCCTGATAGAAAAACAAGCAAAGGATAGGAATAAGCAATTCACTCGAGTACTGTAAATTGAAGGAAAAACGTTCAACTTCACTAATCAAAGGAACAGAAATTTAAACGCAACATTTCGCAATTATCAAAAGAGCAGAGTTCCTTTTGTTAAAGTGAGCCAGGCAATCCCCTATACTGCTGCTGAGAGTATGAAATAGAAAACCTTTCTTGAAAGAAATTTGGCAATCTTCATTGGAAGACTTTGAATGGTGCATTCTACTTGACCCAGAAATTCTGGAGGAATTGAGAGCCTTTTTAAACTCTTACTATCTTTTTTGACCCAAACATATAACTTCTGGGAATTTATCCTGAAGAAATAAATCAGAAGTGCAAGGATTCTATTGAAAGGATGTGCACTGCAGTTTATCGAAATTGGAAACAAGTAAATGGCTCAGTAAATTATGCTATCTTGCACTTGATGATATAAGCAGATATTTAAAATCATGTTTCTGAAGAGTACTTTATATTGAGAAAATTTTCGTGATGAAAGACATGAAAAATGCAAAACTGTATAACATTATGAAAAAAATATGGAAAAAGATGGGAAGAAAATAAGACTATATTAATAGTTAATTCTGGGAGGTGTGATAAGCTTGATTTATGAGAATGCATTAAACCTATAATAGAAAAATATAAAAAAATTATACTAATCTGGGAGTCTGGACTCCTAGAAAAACATTTTAAGATTAAAGAGACTTAAGATAATCTACCAGCATAATGTAATGGAAACAGACTTGAATCATATCATGGCTTTTCCAGGCATAAGTGGATATGTACCTCTGAACAGATTACCAAATTTCTCTTATTTTCAGTGTTACAAACTACCATTTGAGACCTCACCATACGGCAAGTATTATGTTAAGTGCTTTCACCTCTTATAAAATTTAATTTTCAAAGGCAAACAAAAGAAAAAAACAATTGGGATTACATCAAACTAAAAACTTTTTGCACAGCAAAAGAAACCATAAAAAAACCTAAGAGACACCCTCCTAAATGGGAGAATATATTTGTCAGTGATAGATCTGATATGGGGTTAATATCCAAAATTTATAAAGAACTCATACTACTCAACTCCAAAAAAATACAAACAATCCAAAATTAAAAAATAGAGAATATAAATAGACACTTCTCCAAAAGGGGCATACAGAAGGCCAAGAGACACATGAAAAGATGCTCAACATCAATAATTGTCAGAGAAATGCAAATTAAAACCACAATGAGGTGTCATCTTACACCTGTCAGAATGGCTATCATTAATAAATTTACAAATGACAAATGTTGGTCAGGATGTAAAGAGAAAGGAACCATCTTACACTGTTGGTGGGAATGCAGATTGGTGCAGCCACTATGGAAAACAGTATGGAGTTTCCTCAAAAGATTAAAAATGGACCTGCCTTATGACCCAGTGATTCCACTTCTGGGGATTTATCCAAAGAAACTCAAAACACTAATTCAAAAGACTATATACACCCTATGTTCATTGCAGTGTTATTTATGGCCAGCTAATGTTCATTGTATATATGTACTACTAACTTAAGTGCCCATAAATAGACAAATGGATAAAAAAACTGTGGTACATATATACAATGGAACATTAGCTGGCCATGAAGAAGGACAAAATTTTACCATTTGTGACATTATGGAAGGACCTAGAGGGTATTATGCTTACTGAAATAAGTCAGGCAGAGAAATACAAATGCTATATGATTTCACTTATATCTGAATTCTAAAGAACAACATAAATGAACAAACAAAATTGAAACAGCTTCTGCCTTGCCCTAACCAGTTTGGCTCAGTGGATAGAGCATCGGCCTGCAGACTCAAGGGTCCCAGGTTCGATTCCGATCAAGGGCATGTACCTTGGTTGCGGGCACATACCCAGTGGGGGTGGTGGTGCAGGAGGCAGCTGATTGATGTTTCTAACTTTCTATCCCTCTCCTTTCCTCTCTGTAAAATACAATAAAATATATTTTAAAAGAAAAAAGAAAAGAAAAAAAGAAAAGAAAAGAAACAGATTCTGCCCAACTGGTGTTGTTCAGGGGTTGAACATGGACCTATGAACCAGGAGGTCACGGTTTGATTCCCAGTCAGGGCACATGCCTGGTTGCAGGCTCAATCCCCAGTGCAGCTCATGAAAGCAGCTAATCAATGATTCTCTCTCATCATTGATGTTTCTGTCTTTCTCTCCTCTCTTCCTCTCTAAAATCAATAAGAATATATTAAAAAAATCATACATTAAAAATACATACATATATAAAAGATCAAGTTATTACTATAATTTTATTATTAACACTGAAACTCAGCATGGCAAGAATGTTTTCATGTTATTATTTTTGCTTATTTACAGTTTTTAATTTTCTACAATGTTTGTGTATTTCTTCTGAAATAACAACAGGTTATTTATTTATTATTTTTATTGAATTTATTGTGGTGGCATTGGTTAATAACATTATAAATGTTTCTAGTATACGATTCTGTAATACATCTTCTTTATGTGTTCACCATCCAAGGTTAAGTTCCCCTTTCATCACCATTTCACCATTTATCTCTCGTTTCCCTGCTTCTACCTGCTCCACCTGCCTTCTCTGGTAACAACCATACTGTTGTTATCTATGTTTTTGAGTTTTTTGGTTTTATTTCATCTCTTCACCTTTTTCACTCAGCCCCCCGAGCCCTCTTCCTTCTGACAGCTGTCAGTCTGTTCTCTGTATCTATGAGTCTGTTTCTATAAAACAGGTTAATTAAAATCATAATGTAAAATAGTGAATAAAAAACTAAGAATGAGAAAAATAAGAGAATAGAAGGAGAGGACAAAATATCATTCTTTTGAAGAATTTTGCTGTCAAGGGGAACAAAGAAATGAAGCTGCAGCTGGAGGAGGAAGTGGTGTCAAGTGAATTTTTCTTTATGGTAAAAAAAAATAGCAGCATGGTTTTATCAGATTGGAATAAACCAACAGAAATGGAAAAAACTGATGAAAAAGGAGGGAAAAAAGGAGGATTTCTGAAGTAATGCCATTAAGTAGGCTTTATAACTATATTAACATCAGGCAAAATATCCTTTAAGCAAAAAGCACAGAAAAGAGGCTCATATATACATTAATAAAGGGTTCAATTCATGAAGAGACTATAATTCTAAACTGTATGCATCTAATAGCATGCATATAAAGTGAAAGTTGACAAAATTGAAAGGAGAAATTCACCCTCATGGTGATTTAACACAACTGCTAAAGATTTAACACAACTCAAGTTGGTAATTGACAGATCTAACAGACCAATATTTAACTAGGATGTAAAAGATTTGACCAATACAATTAAGTACATTTATTTATTGAACTTACATAGAACTTTGCCCTCAGCAACTAGAATGGATACACTTTTCAAGCACAGATGGACACTTAAAAAATTGACCACTTACTAAGCCACAAGACAAGGTTCAATAAATACCAAAGAATCAATATCACACAGACCACATTCTCATGATACAATTAGATAAGAAATCAAAACATGAAATCCTGCCTAGCCCCAGTGGTTCAGTGGTTGAGCATTGACCTATGAACCAGGAGGCCATGGCTGGATTCCTGGTCAGGGCACATGCCTGGGTTTCAGGCTCAGTCCCCAGTGTGGGGCATGCAGAAGGCACCTGATCAATGATTTTCTCTCATCACTGATCCTTCTATCTCTCTCTCCCTCCCTTCCTCTCTGAAATCCATAAAGATATAGTAAAAAAAGAATAACAAACATGCATTTAGACAAAACAAAAACAAACCCAAACAACCTTTCAAATGTGACTGTTGGAGTCCAAGAATTGAGGGGGGCAATATCTATAAAAGGGGAAGTGAAGAGTCGTAGCCAGGCAGATAGCTCAAGAGATCTCCACTACATTCTAGGCCACTTTGTCCAGCACATGCGTATATCACACATGTGTGCACATAGATACTGACAGACACATACATACCTTTCTCCTAACATGGCCTGAGATGACCCCCACCAAGCATGACCCAACCACTTTAAGGACAACCATAACTCATCTTCCCAAAGTTAAATCATCCATGTTTAGTTAGTATCCAGCGGCCATACTGTGAAGCAGCTATTCCCCAAGGATTATAACCTAAAGATATCTAGTCTTCTAGTTCAAGTTCAGTCTTACCTTGGTGTGGCCCCACATCACCCTGTCATTTATGGGCCAAACAATGGATACAACTGCCATCTGCCCCACACGTGCTCCTTTGGAGCTTCCTTCCATGCAGCAAGGTCTCATGAGGTGCAAGGTCAGGACAGATTCACAGACACTTGGTTCACCAAGACCTTTCTGAGTTCATTGAATTTCATTTTGTCCACAACTTAGACATTTAGTCTATAGATCTCAGTCATTATCTTTCACAAAGTTCTTCTAAGTTCCAGTTCATTCCCTTATGATTGAAAAAGTGTCAAACGGCATAATATATATTTAAATCAATTTTGTATCTCCAGTGTTTTACTTACTAAGCATGTTCACTTAATTTTCTTGAATTTCTCCAACCCCAAAATATTTCTAAACATCCATGCTCAATTATAAGGTACATTTCCTTACACATTACTGGCCATAACAAAACGCCAGTTTTAGTTCTTATTAAAATCTCAGTTTTAGCCCTAACCGTGAACAGAGTGCTGGCCTGGGGACTGAGGGATCCCAGGTTCGATTCCAGTCAAGGGCACGTACCTTTGTTTCTCTCGTTGATGTTTCTAACTCTCTTTCCCTTTCTCTTCCTCTCCGTAACAAAAATTAAAAAAAAAGTAAATAAAATCTATTTTTAAAACAAAAAAAGCTCAGTTTTTGTTCTGATTAGCAGTACCTACTAGTACTCATATACAATACTGGGACAGAAAAAAAGATAATCACAACAGCTACTCTAAGTAAGCACTCTTGGACAAGTCCATACCGGAATCAGCAGGTCTCATAGGCACATTGTGTCACTCACTTCCTAGGCACTGGAATGATCTCATTGGTCCTTATGATCTATCTGCCTGGAGGACTCCCCTCGTACAACCAGCATCCTTCAGGACTGTTCCAAAGAAGACCAATGGCTAGGGTCTCTATAGGGAGCTGTGTAGGTTGAGCCATCTGCTTCCTATTACTGCTGGTATTCTTTTTTTTTTTTTTTTTAGCAGGGTTTGGGGCTGAGTCTTCCTGTAACATTGGATTAAGAAAGTTCCAGGCCTCTGCCAACATTATACAGTTTTGTCTGGTACTGCAATTCCCATAAAACCTGGGCTGCCTGAGCATTTCACTTGAGAGGTGTGTGCTAAAGGCCCCAAACTGGGAATCTTGTGTTCGATAATTTCCCAGGCCAGGTAAAGACTCAGAGCTGGGCAGGACTAGGGGCGACACCAAGTTCTTCCTAACGAAGAGCCTTCACCTCAGGATACGAATGGTGACTAATGGAAGTGAAGGGTCTGGTGGGAGCCTTTCTCCTCTAATCTGCCTTGGAAAGTTAATGCCTCAGCCTTTCATTCCACACTACCAGGAAGCTGTTTTTAAATGGGAGGCAATTTCACATCTGTCCGACAGAGGGCGCTCAATGGAAAATTTGGAGAGACCTGGGTGGATGTCTAAGTCTTTCTCTCCTCTCCCTCCCTCCCTCCCTCCCTCCTTCCCTCTCTTCCTTCCTCCTTCCTTTCCTCCCTCTCCCTCCCTTCCTCCTTCTCTCCCTCCCTCCCTCCTTACCTCCCTCCCCTCTCCCCCCCGCCCCCCGCAACCTCAGGAAACCATTCTGGATCTGACTTCAAATTCTGTCTAGGAGCTGACCACTTCTCCAGGCCTCCTGTGCCACAGCCCTAGCTCAGGTCTCCTTTACTTTCTCAGCTGGATTACTGCGCAGACCTAACACTTGCTTGCCCTGCTTTTACTTGTTTTCTTACCATCTAATCTCATCTGCCCAGAAGCCAAAGAGATCCTTTCAAGATACAGCAAGTCCTCGAAAAATGTCCTTTTCTTATCATGTGAATAAGTTGCATAGGAACTTAACTCTTGCTTATATCAATCAGCCTGCGGTAAAATCGATTTGGTTATGTGTCATTCGGTCACAAAACCTGCTCAAGACGTTAAGTGTATAAGAACACCAAATCACCCCTCTGCTCAACATTCTGCCATGGCTTCCCATTGCTCTCAGAGAAAAGCCAAGACCCTTTTGGTCCTCGGTTGCTCATTTGACTGTCCTACAACTCTCTGCTCACCTTTCCATATTCTTGCTCTTCCCCTTTAAATTCACTCCCTAGTTTCTTTCATATATTTGCTCAAATCTTGCCTTTCCAATGAGGTCCTCTCTGACCTCCCTATTTAAAATTGCAACCAACTCTTCCCTACTCCCCCCAAGCCTCTTACTGGGCCCTATGATGTCCGCCATAGTACTTAGCATCTTCTAACCACTTTTCTACTTTGACTATAACAAACAAATGCAAATTTGCTTACTATTGATCATCCTTCTCCCTCCTACATTTAAGCTCCTTAAGGCAGGAAGCAGAGATGTTTGCCTATTTTTTCCACTGTGTTTACAACAGTATCTGGTCCAGAGAAGAAGTTCAATCAATACTTGTTGAATGGATGAGTCAATATCCTCATTCCAACAGCTAAGAGCTTTCAGTTTTCAAATCACTGCTCTAAACTTCATTCTTGGGTGTGGAGGCAGTATTGAGAATCAGAATCCGACGGCACAGTTCTGCAGGGTTCAAGGCTAATTCTTGATCTGGACTGTGAAAATCTCAGAGAGGTCGCCCTTGGTTTCACCATCTTTGATGACCTGGGCCAGTGATGGACAACAGTTGCTCTCTCTGGCTGCAGCTTACTTACTGCCCAGGTGATCTTGGGTAAGTTGATTAACTTCTCTGTGTTTCCAACTCCTTATACAAGATTATTTAGCAGATTAAACAAATTAATATATATCAAGTATGTAGAACACTGCTTGGCAGATAGTAAGGGTCACAGAAGCATTTGTTTTTCTTTAACTAAATATGTTAAGCTGTGGCTTAACTTTCATAAAATCCCAAACTTTGCACCTTATACAATGGGTAGCCTAGATATAACAGGATTTCTCCTCCTCCTCCTCCCCCTCCCTCCTCCCCCTCCTCCTCTTCTTCCCCCTCCCTCCCCCTCCCTCTTCCTCCCCCTCTTCCCCCTCCTCCTCCTCCTCCTCCTCCTCCTTCTCCTTCTTCTTCTTCTCCTTCTCCTTCTTCTTCTTCTTCTTCTTCAATTCCCAACTGAATTTTTCCCCTCCCCCAAGAGCATTACTTGCTAGAGCACCTCTGTGGATTCGATGGCCTTGCCAATAATCATGTTTTCCTCTTCTTCCTTCTTAATCATCATCTGTTTTGAGCCTGACATTCCTTCTCCACAGTGTTATGTGTGTCAGCAGCCAGAACTCCAGCCCAACCCCGGGGCAGAACCCGAATGAGTCATGGTGATTTCATTTTCCCTGCCGCTGATTGGTTCGGCTCGGTCAGGTGTCCTCCACTAAGAGCACAGCCCGAGACAGGGATACTTGTGCACATGGTTGATGGACAGGCTGTCCTCAGGAGATGGGGGGCAGCAGGGGAAAGAGAAGCAAGGATATGGTCTCTCTTGGAGATCAGCTTCAATCTGAGCCTATGGGAGCTTTGAAGGGTGACTGTTTTGGCATGAAAGACCCACATCCCAGAACACCCCTTAGTCCCAGGCCAACTGAGGGGGTTGGGCCCTCTACACAGAATCCGAGTTTGGTCAGTGATACATGAAGGGAATCCTGCCAGGGGGTTTCCAAGAAAGAGGCGCAACAGGGATAACTAATTGCTTTTCTCTCTCGGGGGTCATGTGGACTTACACTCGGAACTGTTGCACTTGCTGGGTGGCCGTGACAGGAGAGAGTCTTCAGGCGGAGCTGACACGGGTGGGGGTGGGGTGTGAGGGTGCAAGGGTGAGGGGGAGTAGTGACTAGAACTACTCCACCTGGAAATCTAGGCGGAGGGAGAACTGGCTGTCTCAGCAGGAAACCCCGGTGAAATATGGGCCTGTCTTCCCTTCACACACACTAGGCAACAATGAATGAAGGAGCTCAAAAGAGCGGTGGAGTGTGACAAAAGGGCAGTAATTTTATTTCACATGTTCCACTGCGTCATACAAGGGAGGGGATTCCCGTCCTAAGCCTTAGAAAGAAGGTGTTTAATGTCGACTCTCCCTCTCACTCAGTTTTGTCTGTTCCCCCCATCCTTCCCACGTGCCCCTCTTAGAGGCTCTGGGTACAGTGCATCCCAGCTGGTTTTTGAGGAACTTCACCTCTTGCCTAAAGAAAGGAGACTCTGATCTTGTTAGTCCTGTGGCAGACAACGTCAGTGCTCCCCACATCCCTTTCACATGCTCTGTTCCCTTATGTGCCTGCCTTACACACAGGGGGTCTGTATGTCAAGCACATGCAACTTCCCACACGAGGCACACTGTGCTGCTGGCGTGCTTGGCCTCCCTGGGGCGGGGCAGGCCAGGAGCGGGCGATGTTGGGAGTTGGGAGTTGACAGCTCTGGGGATAGCCCTCAACCAATGATGGGTAGGATTTGGTGGATGAATACCCCAGCTTTCTCACTCCTGGTTAGGGCAACTCTGAGGTGGGTTCTATACAGGATGGAACCCCAGCTGCCTACAGCAATTATCTGCTCATTAACACTTCCTGTGTTGGCTTCCTTCCCTCACTTCCTCGCTTAGTTGTTTTTAATACTTTGCTATTAAGGTCATTTCTTTCTCATGAAGCAGTAGGAGGAGAGTAGCCCAGGGCTTTTAGAAACTCAATGTGTGGCTTCCATCTAGGCCACTTGTCAATCAGCAGGAAGGGGAAACTCAATGTGTGGCTTCCATCTAGGCCACTTGTCAATCAGCAACTGTTGTCCAGAAGTTAATCAACTTACCCAAGATCACCTGGGCAGTAAGTAAGCTGCAGCCAGAGAGAGCAACTGTGAAAAGAACAAGCTACTTTTTCTTTTCTGAAGATGCAGTCCAGAAGTTGTGCACCTCACTGTTGCTCACCTCCCATTGACCAGAATTTAGTCACGTGGCCATACCTCATTGCAAGGAGGGTCCTAAAATCTGGTCTCTGTCTGGACTACCAACTTATCTTACTAAAGCTTAAGGGCAGGGTTTTCATGACTTACAGGGAGGAAAGAGTGGGTGTAAATGGGGTGCTTCAGGGGGTAATTAGAACTCTCTGCCCAGTGTCTGCATGAATCATAACAAAGGACATTTGTTGAGTGGTTATTATGTGGACACCCTGTTCCGCACACGTGGCATGTGTGAGGCATTTAATCTGCACAGTTATGAGATAGTTTCTATGCCATTGTTTTAGAAAGGAACCTGGGGCGGAGAGCAATTAATTTTGCCCAGAATCTCGTAGGCAGTAAGTGATGGAGCCGGGACCATCTGATCCTAGAACCAAGACTCTTAGTTACTATTTTATTCTGCTTCTAAGCCATCGATAATGGTTAGTAACAAGGATTGTCCTCATACGTAGGTATTGTGAGATTGTTTTGCTCTCTCGGACCAGAACTCTACTTCTCTTAACACATACATCAGCTGTTCAGCTTTCAGACATATCACGCTCATGCACGTTCCTAGGAATGTGTAATGCTTGCCAGTAAAGCACTGCCCTCCCCACAGCTGCACTGTGGCCTGTGGACCCGGCACCTTCCCGTCACGACATAGCCTTCTCCCATTGTAGGGGTTTTCTCTCTTTTCCACGCCCAGTGTGGAAAGAGAGCGGGTCCAGTTTCTGAGTAGAGGAGCTGGGGATTGAGAAATAAAAGAAAGAATAAAAGATGTAGAAATAGAAACAATAAGCCGGGGCTGGGTGGAACCTCTGTTCTCTCCGATGGAGAGACGGGGACTCAGAGCCCAGGAAGCCGTGTTTATTTATATCCCCCAAATACCAAGAAGTTACACCAAAAGTTAGGATCAAAGGAGATTATTTGCATTCTTGAATAGGCCTGAGCATTGCTGGTACTTGACTGTATTTACATCTCAATGCCCACTCCCTGACACCTGGGCAAAGGTGAAGGCCAAGATGATAACACCTCAGCCTTTTTGGTGAAGCCTGTTCCCAGGGCGTGGCTCTGCCTGTCGCCTTGAGTTCAGCTGACAGTAATTAAAGAAATGCCCATGTGTCTTCCCAGGGGGCCCTCTACACCCCATTATATCAATTACTTCATTGTGGCTCAGGTCCTTGCTACTTGAAAGAGCCCCACACTCACCCCTTTGTATGTGAGGCGGGGAGTTTACTTTTGCCTTGTGCATGTTGACGGAAGAGGTTTAAGCAGGGGGAAGTAAGAACAGATTCACTCATGATTTTGAAGCATCTTTAGGTAGCACCGGGGCAGGGCAAGTGGGAGGTGGGAGGAAGGAGAAATAAGGAGGTCAATGCCAGATCTTAACCTAGCCCCAGCAGTGGGGACGGAGAGAGGTTCCTCCCCCTTGTTTGGTGCAGGAGCCTGGCCAGAGCGTCACGTTTTTGTTTTTCCAATGCTAGTTTTCTCTCCATCTGGCCCTCCTGCCTCTCTAGGTGGGTCTTGTACTGTTCCAGACTGCGTCGGCTCCAGCTACACCACACCTCTCACTGGCCCCCCAACAAGCCTGCACTTCTACAGTCATTGCCTTTGCTCATGTGGTTCCCTGTGCCTGGAATGTCTTTCCTCTCCAGCGCTGCCTAGAAAACTCTTACTCATCCTTCACCCCAAGTTAAATGTCACTTCCCCTGTGATGCCTTCTCTTACGGTCCCAGACTTATTCCCGTTCCCGTGGTGTGCCCACAGAACTTAGCACACACGTCTATTACCGTAGTCATTGCACGCAATTGTGATCATGTGTTGGTGTGTTTGCAGTGGCCATGACAAAATGGTGACTTCCCAGAGACAGGAACGAGCTCTGTTCTCTTCCTGTTACCCTCTGCTCCCAGAGCACCGACACAGTGCCTGGTGTAAGCAGCCGCTCAGTAAATGTCAATGAGTGGTAGGGTTGAGCTCAGCCTGATAGAAGAGGAGGCTCCTCACCTGCATCTTCTTGGAGCAACCTCTAGAGGGCAGTCTCGCATCACGCCCGCTTCTTCTCTAGCCTCTGCCCAGTTGCTTTTCTCCTCTAGGCAGATAGATAGATAGATAGATAGATAGATAGATAGATAGATAGATAGATGTAGATAGACAGACAGACAGAAAGACAGATAGATGTAGATAGATAGACAGACAGACGGACGGACGGGTGGACGGGTGGGTGGATGAATGAATAGATAGATAGATAGATAGATAGATAGATAGATAATATATATGATATATACATTGATAGAGATAGAGATAGGCAGGTAGAGATAAATATAGAGAGAGCATGGTCCAGATGGGCTCTAAGACCTGGGAATCTGGTTCTGGCTTGAATTCGGAGTCACTCAGTTCTGTTCTTTCTCCTTTCCATTCCACCCCATGAGCCAGAAGTCCCAGGGGGCAGAGCCTCTTCCTATCAGCCTCTCTCCAGAGGCACTGCGGGGCCCACCCCTTAGACATAGGCTCAGGGTCTAGGAAGTATGGTTGAAACCACTAGCTTCAAAATGAAAATAGGAAATTGCAAAATGGAAATTTACAAATATTTAAATAAATGGCTATAAAACAAAAGGTCAGCCAATCAACTGCAACTCCACTTGTACACAGTTTATACCTAATTTCATTTCACGTGGGATGGGAATGCATCTTACTATTTTTGATATGATGTGGGCAGTCCTAAAGGGCCCTTCCCTGTGCCCTGGGAAAGGCCTTGGGAGGGAGGGAGGAATGGAGCGTTACGTGAACCCTAGACTGTCCAGCAGAGGGCTCAGGGCGCTGCCCACTGAGTCAGAGGCTGCTGAGGCCAAGTTTCCCCTCTTCCTGCTGAGGGCTCCGGGGCTAAGCCCATGACTTCATACCTTCTTTCCAAGTGTCCTGCCCAGTTTCAAAGGGCTCTTAATTAAGGGGCATAGTGGAACGTTTACTGAGTGCTTGCGATCGATGTGTCGGACACTGTTCGAAATGCTTTACACCTTGTAACTCGTCCAGCTGCAGTGGGGACTGTCATTGTCGCCGCCATTTAGAAATGGGCAAACCAAGGCCGGGAGGGGCCAAGGGGTTTGCCTCAGCTTCCGGCTCTGGTTCCAGCATCGAGGCCCTTTGCCATCTAGGCTCCCAGACTGCCGGGGCCAGGGCCAGGGAATGAGACGCAGACACACAGTGAGATGTGAGGTGAGGGAGAGGGGACAGGAAGGAGAACCCAACCACAGGTGACAGTCACAGCATTTGGGTTTTTTTTCCTTTCTTCTCTTTTGTTGTTTCCCCCATAGGAATTCAGTGCTGAGTTCCTATTAAAACAACCGAGAGAGAAAAACAACCAACACCCGAGAGCACAAAATACCTCCCCAAATATCTTTTCCTTAAATGACCTTATTATTATTTTTTTAAAAATGTATATTTTATTGATTTTTTACAGAGAGGAAGGGAGAGGTATGGAGAGAAATATCAATCAGCTGCCTCCTGCACACCCCCTACTGGGTGGGGATGTGCCCACAGCCAAGGTACATGCCCTTGACTGGAATCAAACCTGAGAGTTATGGAGAGAAATATCAATCAGCTGCCTCCTGCACACCCCCTACTGGGTGGGGATGTGCCCACAGCCAAGGTACATGCCCTTGACTGGAATCAAACCTGGGACCTTTCAGTCCACAGGCCAAGGCTCTACTCACTGAGCCAAACTAGTTTTGGCACAAATGGCCTTTTGTTGAAGTGGTTTTTAATGAGCTTTGCAAACAGGGTTCTCTTTTCCCTCGTGACCAGGTCCACTGGTCGGCTGGAGCTCCCCGAGTGGCTAGCACAGGCCCCCAAACGAGGAAACACCTTGTTGAGAAGGCCATGAACCAGACAGGGTTTACAGGGAGAATGGCCGGCTGGACGTGGCCAGAGGCTGAACTGAGCCATGGAAAGGAATCCTCGGCGGCTCTGGTCCTCCATATACATCTGTGCAGGGCCTTCGGGGGCAGTTCTAGCTTCCCGACGCCAAGGGAGAGAATAAGGACAGGTTTACGGAGGTGGAATGATCCCGTTTGGAGAAAGGAAGACTGTAGGGAGATAGAACGGATTCATAATTAGGCACATGGCCTCTGAATTTGGATTGTCTGAATCCAAATCCCAACTGTTCTCATTTGTAAAATGGGTAATGATACTGCTGATCGTTCATTGTTTACATATGATTGCTGAATGGTTTGTTGTGGGGATTAAAGTGGCCAAAATACAGTGCTTAACACTGTGCTTATCACACACGCACTCAAGGCCTCTTTGTTTTTTTAAAGCCAGTTCATGGCAATTTACTTAATGTCACCTTGACCTCCATGTCACTTGGAGTACTCCATTGTGTCCAAGATGTCTCCTCTCCCTATTCTTTTTTTAAAAAATATATTTTATTGATTTTTTACAGAGCGGAAGGGAGAGGGATAGAAAGTCAGAAACATCAATGAGAGAGAGACATCGATCAGCTGCCTCCTGCACGCCCCCTACTGGGGATGTGCCCGCAGCCAAGGCACATGCCCTTGACTGGAATCAAACCCGGGACCCTTCAGTCCGTAGTCCGACGCTCTATCCACTGAGCCAAACCGGTCTCGGCTCCTCTCCCTATTCTTAAAAAAAAAAAATTTTATATATATATAATTGATTTCAGAGAGGAAGGGAGAGGGAGAGAAAGAAATATCAATGATGAGGATCATTGATCTGCAACCTCCTGCACACCCACCACTGGGGACAGAGCCCACAACCCAGGCATGTGTGTCCTTGGCCAGAATTGAACTTGGGACCCTTCAGTCTGCCAGCCGATGCTCTATCCACTGAGCCACACCAACGAGGGCGAGGCCTCTTATTTTAAAAGGAGATACTGTTCAGCCTGCATTTAGATTTCCAGAGCCTGGAGCTGGCTACAGGAAGAATGCCCTACGATGACGGTGTGAAGCCTGAGCAAACAGTCAGAGCGCCTCCTGCGTTTCCTCCCAGGAGCATCTTCATCTCAGGATGGTCGTTTCCGAAGGCCCCGCCTGGAGGAGGTGCCCTGGTGGCGCGTGATGGGCAGGTGGGTCTGTTTGGCTTCCTGAATCCATGACAGTTGATAAACAGATGCTGTTTGGCATCACCTGCGGTTTACCAGCAGGAGATGGAGCACTGCCTTGCCAAGGTGCCCATTTACTGTGTAACTATTTCCTGGACCGGAGTCAATTTCTGCTTAAGTCCCTACCTAAACCTCTCTGCTGCTTAACATTAACAGTTGCTTCTCTTTGGCTGAGAGGGAGTTGAACTGCAAAAACTCTTGGAAGGAAGGAGGAAAGGAAGGGAGAGGCGAGGTGGCAGGGCTGCGTCCCCCTTCTCCCCCATGGGATTGGCCTCTTTAGGAGGATTTATCCGGACTTGATGGTAAGCTGGAAAGCCTGGCTACTAGCACGTAGTCACTGAGCCTGCCCAGTGTGGCTCAGTGGTTGAGCACCGACCTATGAACCGAGAGGACACGGTTCGATTCCCTGTCAGGGCACATACCCAGGTTGTGGGCTCTTCCCTGGTGAGGGGCATGCAGGAGGCAGCTAATCAATGATTCTCTCTCATCATTGATATTTCTCTCTACCCTCTCCCTTCCTCTCTGAAATAAAAAAAATTAAAAAATATATCAAGAGTTACTGAGCATCAGCTGAAGGGATGGCAAATAGTGAGGGAACTCCCTTCCCCGCAAACAGTTCTTAGCTTCAGGGAAAATTTCAGAGTCGTTGTCATTGTCAAAGAATTTCCTGGACTATGAACTTTATTGCAGAGAGGACAGAATGGCTGGGAGAGAGGAAGTTGGGTTCCACGCCCCGCTCCCATTCCCCACAGCAGGGTTTGCTGTTTCCCCAACACAGGGTTAGAAACCTCAACCCAAGTCAGCCTGGCCTCCTGTGGCTGCGAATCTTCCCCACGCCCTCAGCCTCACTGAGCCTTGGCTCCCTCCTCCATACGAGGGAACGGCGGCAGCGTTCACAGGAAACGCTGCATGTATGTTGGGTTTAAATAATAGAATGCATGAGGACTCCTGGAGTCAGAGAGGTAATTTGCAATGAGGTCAAGGAGCAGAGAACAGAGTCTGTCCCTGTTCCTGGGAGCTGATCAGAGGAAGAAAAGAAAAAGAAATGCAAGTGGAAAATGCCTTTCCCATCCAATGGCGGAAAGCGAAAGCACAAAGATTGAGAACAATTTCTAGCTCCTCTTCGCAGTACATTTGGTCACGTGGCTGTGTTGGCTTTCCCTTCCCCATCTATTTTGAGATGCTGTTCAAACGAAGGTGTGTCCCCAGGGCTCCCGCGGGCTGACAACAGGAAGCAGCTGCCAGGAAGCACAGCGTGGCAAGCCGGATGTTTGGTCAGACGTGTTCGGGATACCAGGGACGTGACCATTTAATTACAAAAGCACAGAGGAGTTTGTGACTGGGGACTAGGCTGTGCAGCTTGAAGATTAGGCAGGAATAACGGCATTCGGCACAAGGCACCCCATCCACTCTCCACAGTGCTTCTACAACCTGGAACCACAGGCCCCATTCTGGAATACAAATCCGATTTCTCCCCTCCCCCCTGAAGAAAGCTCAAAAGCTCGTTGTTACCTACAATAGGGCCAAGTCCAGATCATTCCTCCCGACAGTGCACAAGGCTCCTCCCAGACCGGCTTTCCCGCCTCCTCGCTCATTGTGCCCCGGGGGAGGACCCTGCTCTCATCCTGTGGATGGGGTAATTCCCTCATCTCACATGCTCTTTCGAAGCTCCGGTTCTTTCTTAATTAAATTTTAAATTTTGAGATAATTGTAGATTCATATGCAGTTGTAAGTAGTACCGAGAGTCCGTGTACCTTTTATTGCGTTTCCCCCAATAGCTTGTAAAACTTTATTACAATATCACAATTAGGATATCGACATTGGTGCAATCCACCAGATTTCCCGGTTCACTGGTTCTCACCCGTGTGTACTCTGGAGTTTATCGTGTGCAGGTTTGTGTACCCACCAGCACAGTGGAGACAGAGTTATATCAGAAGGACCTCTTGGGTAGCCATTTATACCACACCCACCTCTCTTCTCCCTCTCCTTGCCTTGTCTTAACCCCTAGCAACCACTAGCCTGTTCTTCACTTCTATAATTGTGGAATTCTAAGCGTGTTAAGCACATTATTTAGTATGTAATTTAAAGTGCTTTTTTAAATTTAAAAATAATTTTTTATCGATTTCAGAGAGGAAGGGAGGGAGAGAGAGAGAAACATCAATGATGGGAGAGAGACATTGATCAGATGCCTCCTGCATGTTCCACACTGAGGATCAAGCCTACAACCCAGGCATGTGTCCTGACTGGGAGTTAACTGTGACCTCCCGGTTCATTGGTCAATGTCAGTGTCCAACCACTGAGCAACACTGGCTGGGCTTATCTGCCATTTCTATTTCTCAACCTCTTCCAATGCACACTCTTATAAGACATCATTAACTTGGGCTTTGATTAGAACTTAATTAACCAGTAGGTCTCATAGCTCTGTGTCCTCAGTTTGCAAGAAGACTTCCCTTATCTTTGTGTCCTTAAATTGCTTTGTGGGTGGCTATCACTTCTCTTCATATTAGGAGACCCCCTGAAAACTGAGACTCTCTGCCCCAGCAGTTCCCCTTAGGGGAGAGAGAACGTCTTCATTAATCTTGTAGATCCTTCAAAGGAAGAACTTGTCTTCTATTTTTGTAATCCTGACCCTATACTAGTTCTGCACACTATGGGTGCTCAATAAATGTTGATTGACTGAATAAAACAATAGACTTGGTTCCCTGGAGTGTCATATTCTTTCTTTCCACAGTGAGAAAGTAATAACATTAGACAGAGCAGGCTGGATCCTTTAATATGATTACCTGGGATTTGTGGGCTGGTGGCTCTTTCCCCTGGTTATTGGATACATTCATCTTCACCGAATAGATATTCCTGGAGACCACTAACGCTGCTGGCCACTAATTGCCCTGACCCTGTTAATCACAAGCTGCTGCTCCAGCCCAAGGAAGGGGAGACCCCAACACTATTGTGGCAGTGAGTTGAACTGAGATGAGTGTACTCTAATCAAGTTCATCTGTTGAGTTTGCTCTGTGTGTATGTTATTTAAGACATCCTACCATGAGCCAATGTATGACCTTAGCGAGTTTTTAAAAACCTTTTAAATAATATAATATCTTGAGATATAATTCACATAGCATACAATTCTTCCATTTGAAGTATAAATTCACTGGTTTTTAGTACATTCACAGAGTTGTGCAACCATCTCCACAATACATTTTAGAACATTTTCTTTAAAAAAAATTTTTTTTTCATTGATTTCAGAGAGGTAGAAACATCAATGATGAGAGAGAATCATTGATGGGCTGCCTCCTGCACGTCCCCTACTGGGGATCAAGCCTACAACCCAGGCATATGCCCTTGACCAGAATCAAAACTGGGACCCTTCAGTCCACAGGCCAACACTCTATCCACTGAGCCAAACTGGCTAGGACTGGAACATTTTATCTCCCAAAGAAACTCCATACCCATTAGCAGTCATTCTCCATTTTCCCCAACCTCCAGCCTTAGGAAAACTCTTATCTATTTTGTTTCTATAGAATATTTGCCTATTCTGGGTATTTCATAAATAGGGAATCATTCAGTATGTATGTTTTCATGGATGACTTCTTTCACTTAGGATGTTTTCAAGGCTCATCCATTTTGTGACACATATTCATATTTCATTCATTTTTGCCAAATAATATCCCATTGTATGGATATACCATTTTTATTGACCCACTCATCAAATGATGAACATTTAGGATGTTTCCACTTTTAGCAAGTCATTTGTTTCAACTTATTCATCTTTAAAATATGAAACACATTCTAAACTATAAAGCACTATATGCATGCAAAGACATTAATTACATATTTATACTAGTGACCTGGTGCACGGATTTGTGCACATCGAAAGGAAATTAATTAAAAGGTCGCTGGCAGGGCAGGACTGGGCAAGACAGGACCAGACACGCCCTGGAGCCACCTCCTGAGGTCCCTCCCCAGCCGGCCACATCTAGGGTTAAGTGTCTGGTAAGCGAGCAGGGGTCCCTCTGGCAGGTGGGTCCCTCAGCCTGGCCCACAGGGATCAGGCCAAAACCTGCTCTCCGATGTCCTCCAAGGGTCCCAGAGTGCAAGAGGGCACTCTGTCAAGTTGCTGATGCACAGGGTGTGGAATGCAAACACAAGTGTGCAGTAAACCAGATTCGGGGCCCACAGTGCCCCAGCAACAACATAACCCACGGCCGAAGGTGGACTCGTGTGGCCCTACGAGGAATCAGGCTCCCTCCTCTCTGGTTTCGGGGTGTGTCATCTGAGAACCACCACTGCCAAGCACTGCGGTGTGGCAGATCCTGCGGTGAGCCTCTGGCCCCTGGTGGTCAGTGTGCATTGTAGCAATTGGTCAGATGGGTGGAGGGACTCTTAGCATATTAGAGGAATTAGGTATCTCTTTGGGTTTGATCTCTACGCTAAGTCCATTTTGCTTTTTTCCTAGGTAATGGACTGTATCACTTAGCCCTAGCCTATCATCTCACTAATATTTGTTGCTAGGAGACCAGGTTAGACTATGCTTAGCTCAGTGTAATCCTTGCCAATGTAGAAAATTGCTCAACTCAGGAGACTATTTAAACATTAAGGCAGTTTCATTTCATACCAGTTTTTAGCAAGAACAGGGACAAGGGCTGAAGCTACAGGAGTTCTTAAGGGTCTACACTTACCAAATTATCTTGCCAGCTCTCCCTTTTCTGATTTTAGGTTCGCTGTCCTTCACCACTCACATGCACATGTGCCAGGGCGACTTTTTCCCACTGCCCATCAAGTAAGTGTTAAAGTAATATAAAAATATTTTCATATTAGACCAAGAGAAAATAAATTAGGAAGGAAAACTTGTTGCTATAGAAGAAATGGTCTTCTATGTAAGTACAAAGATTGTAGAACCTAATTTAGATATAAATACTATTTTGCTCCCATAACATTGTATTTTTTTTGGGCAGGTACTTAACAGCTATAAAATATGTGGGTGCCAGATAGCATAGAGGGGAAAGACTGGGGTGAGGAGTGGATTATGGGAGATTGTTTCCTTTACCACTAGTAGCTGCCTGGAGTATAATTCCCCTTCAAAGCTTTGGGGAGAGCAGCCAGGGACAATGAACAGATGTTTTGTTTTACATCCAGCAAAAAGGAGCATTAACCGCTCAGCTGGCTTTCTAAGGGTCTTTGGAAGGGGTCCTGCTGCTGTTGAAATCACAGTAACCCCAGGATAGTGGCGGGGGCAAAGTGGTGGCTAACGTACCAGAAGATGGTGCTCCGTGATTGGGGTTCTGTGCACGACTGCTCCTCTCCACTTACGTGTTTAATGAAGAGCAGACGAGCACAAAATAAATGAAACTCAGTTCTTCACTGGAACTATGAAGAAGGGTGTCTGTAGAAAAACTGCATCATTTCCCCATTGCATGTCTATTCTAGGCATGTCTATTTTAAAATGTATTTCTGATGGATTTTTTAGAGAGAGGAAGAGGGAGAGAGAAACATCGATGCCAGAGCATAACATCGATTGGCTGCCTCCTGCATACCCCCTACTGGGGATCAGCCCAAACCATGTGCCCTGCCCAGGAACTGAACTGGCAACCTTTCAGTGCACGGACAATGCTCAACCAACTGAGCCACACCGGCCAGAGCTCTAGGATTAGTCTTAATGTCACATCTGATTCTAGGAAGGGAGAGGGAGAGATGGAGACATCTCTGATTGGTGAGGTCCACAATTCCCACAATTCTTTTGGTTATGCTTTTCCCATGAGCTTAAAAATAAAAGGCCACAAACTCAAGGTTTATTTTAATTACCAAAGTTCCTGAAAAAGAGGACTAGTTTATTTTTAGTATTAAAGAGATTAACATTAGTTCTCATTATGCTGACTCATCCATAAAGAAAGTCACCAGCTCACAAAGTTGCAAACCCATAGTTTCTAACAACTCCCACTAATTGTTAAGGATTTACAACAATAAATGTTATGTGCACAGGAAAGATCGAAGAGTAGAAAATGCCAATCAGAAGTATCCAGAGAGAAAGAAGGTTTTCTGTGACTGAAATAATATTTCATGTCCATGGTTCCAGAATAAGATGCTTCTAATAGGAGCTGAGAAATCAAGACGAGAAATCGTTGGTATCCCGTCGAGTTCTCAGCCATGCCATTTTTGGCCAGCCTTATGCGATCAGTTGGAGAAAGAGGCCTGAAGAAGAGCAGGAAGAAATGCTCAACTTCTGATCAATCTCCAGCCCCAATGGTAGGACTGAAGACTGAGGACAAATACACTCAAGGCTTGACCTTGAATGGCTATGGGACAACTTGGAAAATGAACCACTTTGTATTTGAGTCACACCTGTTCTGAACAGCCAGGGTGCTTCCATTCCAGGGCCCTTGTACTGGAAATCCTTGGGAAAATGGGCATCAGAGGTGAGAGGCTCACACAGCTAGCGTTCTGTGATTTAAAAGATGGAAGTAACAGCCCTTAACACTATCCTTTAGATTACTGACATGATTCTACCTTTAGGGCAGCAGGACGGAGTAAATCCTTAATAATTTCAGGTTAGGCGGGCTCTGGAGTCGTAACTGCAGTAGAAGCTAGAGGTTCCGCTCTATAAAATCTGTGTGCGGCCCGGGCCCGGCGGGCACTTAGAGGCTGTGGCAGAACACATGGTCTTCAAAGATCTGCTCTTCGTCCGGGGAGAAGGTCTTGTCACAAATCGGACAGCTCAGAGACAGGGTCTGCATGGGCTGCTGCTGCGAGATGCGATCGAAAACGTCGTCAGCGAGGTTTGAATTGCAGGTGGGACACTTCTTGAAGGAGCGCTGGAAGAACAGAGAGGTCGGTAAACATGTAGGCGTATGTGGTGGAGACAATGTCTGTCTTCTTTTCCACTCTCCCCTCAGCATCTAGCATAACGCTTGGCACATGGTAGGGGCTCAAGTTCACACTTGGAGAGGCTCCCTGGGCTTCCTCTCACCCCAGGATGGAAAGGCCCTAACGTTGTGGAAGCAGTCAAACAGCTTCTGGCCTGGACGGGGCCCGGACTTGCCTTGTTTGGCTGGCTGCCTCGTTCACGCCTCCTTCCTAACCTTGTACCAAACCCAACTCACAACGGAGACCTTGAGCAGGATGTTGACTGATAAACTGTGCCTCCTTCTCCCACCTCAACAGGCTGCAGCTGACTTCAGGAGTTATCATGACTCAGTTTCCCCATGGTTCTCCCCTGAGCTGGAGCAGAGAGGGGATTTCCTCAAGGATTGGAGGTGGTCAGTCTTATGATTCAAAATACTTACCGGGCTGGGGGCAGAACTCTCTTGGATGCCTGAGGGTCATAAAAAAGATTTCATTCAGTGAGAAAATATCACCCCCAGATCTCTACCCCAGTACATGTGTTCTAGCAGCTGTTTTTTGTAACCCCCATATTTCCCTTTCTCCCTACTGCCTCTGTCTATCTCTTTTATAAACTATTTACTTCTGATAGAGGTCAGTAAGGGGAGAAAAATGGAAAAATAATGAAGTGGCCTTTTCAATAGCCATGTATGTTACATAATCAGAAAAAAAAACACACATCTATTTTCAATGGGTGGAAAATGAGATTTTAATAAAAACAGTAACAATTTAACAAAGAAACAGTCTGAGAATAGATTTTAAGACTGAATCCATGCAGTAGTTTTTCAAATAAAGTACTTACAAATATTTAAAAGAAAAAATAAACGTGTGCCCTTGCCTGTAGCAAAGATCTGATTGTGACTCTTGAGAGAACATGACTGCTTTAAACTTCCAGAAAATGAGGTCTCAGGTCACTTTTGAAGACAAAAGAGGGATGTTCCCTGTTTGGTAAGGACACCTGACCCCTGGTCCGTGAGAGACAAGAGTGGTTGTCACCCCCATTTCCTGTCACCCACACCCCTAGGGGTCACTGTGGAGCCCATTCCTGGGTCAGGCCACCGGGTGGCTGATGTAATGCTCATTTCTGGGCGGCACTGCCCGCCTCTTGTGCTTTCATTTCCAAATCTTAATGAGCCTCCTCGGCTTTGCATGTGTATATCTTCTACAGAGACAGTTCCCTGATTTATATATTTGGAATATAGCCACGGGACTCAATTTGTGTCTGCTGCTTCTAGGCGAATGATCTGATTTGCGTCTTCTAGATTCAGATTTATTTCTCAATTAACACTTCTCGCCGGGCAATCTTTCTACTGGGTCCTCAGCTCCTGCCCAGCAAGACTTAACAATGAGACGGGTCTTCATTAGCAGCTCAGACACACCAAAATTGAGCGGGGGAAAGGGCTGGTGACAGGGGTCTTTCAGCTCCAAAGGTAAAGCTGTCTTACCAGAATATGGGTTTCCAAAGACAAGCCCTAGGTTTTGTCCTGCAGCCCCTTGATCTGAAGTAGGCGCTTGAAATGGCAGAGAGTCGAAATCCAGACCCATGTAGCTCATCAATCTGACGTTATCCTTCTTCAGAAACTAAGGAGAGAAGATTTAGAGCAACATGTTGAGAGTCAGCAACAAAGAATGGCCTCAACGAACTGGCAAAAGGGCGCCATTACAGGCAGCTCTTAGCAAACACTGTGGCACTGAAGAGCCGGGGACGTGATAAACCACGATTCTAGAGAAGGGGAAGCAGCAGCCTCTGGGGCTCTGAAGATGTGAGTTCTTAAGATCTGAATTTAAATGCATACCAAATTTTGTTTAGATTAACAAAATCTCTAAACACATACAAACTGAAGGAGGTACAAAAGTTGTATGAATATATGAGACTGGCAGGAGCTACGTTAAGATTGAAATTGTTGTACATTATTGAGAGCAAAATGCTTCTTCTCAGTCTCCTTCCTAGAACAATTTTCTTACACAATGTAAATATTAATCTGATATAATTTTTCCTTCTTTATGTTTTATCCCATCCAATGGCTATCCCACCAGAGAGTGAGAGGGAGGGAGGTAAGAGGGAGGGAGGGGATGAGGGAGAAAGAATGAGAATAAGCTACAAGGGGAACAGAGAGCATTGGAAGTTCTTTATAAAGAAAATTAGTGTACTGCTCCATAACATCTTAAGAGGGCTTTACTATAGTTCTTAGCAAAGCTTCCAAATAGCAAACCTTTTCCTTCTGTGCTAAATTGTGCGCACACTCCCTCCCTATCCCTGCCTGGTCCCACTGGATTATTCCAGAAAAACAGGGATTTTAAAGTCAAAGTGTATTTGTCTAAATGAAGAAGTTGAGAATGACAGGGCCAGAAATAGACTCCAAATGCCTTTTACAATACTGAAACCACTGGAATAAATAGTAAAATCAAAAGTAGAAATGACTGCTTTGAGGCATAGCCTAGAAGGGTTACAGAGAGGTTTGAGAAGGGGAACTGCTGGAGGTGTACGGTAGACCTAGAGGAAGTAGCCAGAAGACATGGCATGAGAATGGCTTCAAGTGCAATCACTTCACTTGCTGTCAGCATCCTCAGTTAATCAACTGATAATAATTTGTGTTTAACACACAGCAGAAAATATCGGTTGGATGAATGAGTGAACAAATGAATAAATGAATGAATGAATGGTACAGTTACTAGGAGCCTACCATGGGTACAGGACTGGTACAGACCACCACTTCTGCTCCTGGTTTGGCAGCAGAGGAAAAAAGAAAAAGTTGTGCTGAAGGAAAGGGGTTCCTCACTAGCATAAAAGTGACACAGGATATTACCCTCCAAATTGCACTGAAGATAAAACCAAAAATAGTAAGTCAGGTCATCATCAAAGCTTTCAGGCTGACTGTTGCCATGCCAAACCGGTTTGTTACAGAACAGAGAGGACTCTGCGGTAGATCGGGAAATCAGATTAAATTTCCTTTGTTTAGCAGCATGTGCCTCCCCCGCTGTCCCAGAACGGGCTCTTTTCTTTAACTTATTTACTTATATCTATTTTTTAATCTTCACCGAAGGATATATTTTCCCCCCATTGATTTTCTTAGAGAGTGAAAGGGGTAGGGGGAGAGAGAGAGAGAGAGGTCAACATGAGGAAAACATATCTATTGGTTGCCTCCTGCCAGAGCCTGAGATTGACTGGAAATCAAACCCAAAATCCTCAGGTCCCCAGGCCTATGCTCTAACCACTGAGCAACCAACAGGGCTATTTAACTTTATTTTATCACTGTACCTCTGGTTCATCCTGCTCCTTCCCCTTAAAATCTTGGGAGTTTTCTACCCTCATTTACATACTCACATCATTTTCTCCTTCCAATCTCTCTTTCTCTCTCTGCAGAACATTGCATATCATCTTATTGTCACTCAGCCTTTTTGTCAGGTCAAAGTTCTGGTCCTGTCAATAATTAAAAAAAAAAATGGGATTAGGATCATGTGATAATTTGGACCCAGGGTGGGGTAAAACAAGATCTCAGAGGTTTTAGCTTTCTAAGGGTTGGGACCGGGTTGGGGAGGGAACTGGAGTAGGGAGGAGCACCGGAGAGCAGATGTAACAAATAGAAAAGTGACTTAAAATGCCTGCACGCCTGGGCGAGCATCCAGGTGCCGGTTTCTTCTGGTTTATAAGTGACCAAGAGAGAAACAGTCTGCGGAAAACCTCAAGACTGACTTATCAGAGTTAGGGGTAAATGGCGATGGAAGCAACCATCTTTGTCTGGAATAAACATCTCAGCCTGAAGCTTTAGGGTTAGGTTGGCCAATCCCTCCCAGTGTGGAAACAGGCATCTGGACTCGGGTTACGGTGAGGAAGAGAGAACCTGAGCAGGAGTTTATTCAAGGCTCCGGGAGCCCACACGGGGACGCTGGGCTGGATGCTCACCTGCCTAGTTTCACGAACCCCAAACGCCTAGGCATGCTTCCGAGCTTTCGTCTCCCGCCTACACGTGTCCACACCCCCGTACCTCTCAGAAACACCTGGCTGTTCTACTAATGCAGTTTTTTCCTAACCTTTTTTATAAAAATGCCGGCGCTCTCACTGTGTGCGCTTCTAGACAACCCTGAGGTGGTAAGGCAGAGGGCACCGATGACACTGCTGGCCGCAGGCCCCTGCCTCCCATTCCCACTGGCTTCTGGGCCCCTCCAGCCCTGCTTCACTTCCGCACGGAGCAGACACAGGAAGGGCGCTCCGAATCCGCTCGGTGGTTACAAAACGCCTCCGAGGCCATGGTTGAGCTGGGGCCTGTATTTCCAAGGATTCCCAGGCTGGTTTCTGGCCACACACTCCATCCCTCCTTTTTTTAGCAGAAAATAAATCTCTCCTTAACAAGGATGTACAACCCTCTGGCTTTGTCTAAGAACCACAAACATTCACACCCCTTCTTTCTGGGCCCCTTATCTCTGTCTCCTACCAGTCCAGCAGCCCCGAGTTGCCTGATCTGTTTGTGGAGTCACTGACTCTCTTTGTATTTCTCATAAGAAACAGGTTTTCCCCGGCCTCTACCTTCCCCCTTAGCAAGTCCACCTCTTGTACTAATTGCTCTTCCACTGCTCTTTTCTTGTTCCCAGGCCGCTAGAGTGTAAGAGACAGAAGTAGGGGCCTTTTGGATGCATTAGGAATAAAGAATTGGTATTAGCCGGGGAGCCCTGGATCCGGCAAAACATCCCATGAAAACCAAGAAAGCCCATAGCTGCCACAAGAAGGTTCAAATCTTTTGATGGCTCTAGCTTATTTAAAACAGTAATTTCTTTGCTACATTAGAGGTCACAAACGCGAATATGTAATATAATTGAAGGAAGGAGTTGAACGCAATGAAACAGGGAAGACAGCAAATGGAGAACACAAGACCATCTAAAGGCGCAGCAGCTACTCAGCCCAGATGTGGGCCCAGGTGCCCAGATCCTCTACTTTGTCAATGGAAGCTGGAATACAGTTTTTAATGGGGAAGATTCCCACTTTTTAAAAATACATCTTATTGATTTTTTTTACAGAGAGGAAGGGAGAGGGACAGAAAGTCAGAAACATCAATCAGCTGCCTCCTGCACCCCCCCCACTGGGGATGTGCCCACACCAAGGTACATATCCTTGACTGAAATCGAACCTGGGACCCTTCAGTCTGCAGGCCGATGCTCTAGCCACTGAGCCAAACCAGTTTTGGCAAGATTCCCATTTTTAAGTATTAGTAACTAACTCCATTTTTCAAAAAACATCATCTGGGCCAAATAAAACATTTCTGTTAGCTAAACTTAGCCTATGAACTGGTGATTTGCAAACTTTGTTCTACTCTTCATTAGGCTAAAATATACAGTATTTTATTTTATGTTATTTTATTTATTTAATATATTTTATTGATTTTTTACAGAGCGGAAGGGAGAGGGATAGAAAGTCAGAAACATCGATGAGAGAGACATCGATCAGCTGCCTCTTGCACGCCCCCCACGGGGATGCGCCCGCAGCCAAGGTACATGCCCTTGCCGGAATCGAACCCGGGACCCTTCAGTCCGCAGTCCGACGCTCTATCCACTGAGCCAAACCGGTCTCGGCTAAAATATACAGTATTTTATATAGTAGTAAGTACTCAATAACTGATTGGATAATGACTGACTGAATGAGTAAATGATGCATATATAATGAGTTACAATTCCAGTAGTTGGATAGGCTCCAGACATTAGGATTTCTCACGTTCTTACATCAATTCAGAAAACGGGGCTCTTAGGCACCTGTCATCATCACGAGGCCTCTTTTCCAGTAATAAATTATAGAAAATTATTAGTCAATCAGGCTAGCATTACTCTTATACTACAGCTCAGAATAATTTATAATGATGACAACTGACAATATCATATCAGTTGTAACAAAGTTTTGACTGCTGTCATGTTTTCCATGTCAATCACAGAGCTCCGCTTGATCATCACCTGCCTGCACGAAGGCCTGTGAGAGGGACTCCTGTCCGGCGGGCGGGCTCAGGGGCTGAGCGCTGACCTGGGAACCAGGACGTCACGTTTCAATTTCTAGTCGGGGCACAGGCCCAGGCTGGCGGACTTGATCCCCAGTGGGGGGCGTGCAGGAGGCAGCCATTCAACGATTCTCTCTCACCACTGATGTTTCTATTGCTTTCTACATCTCCCTTCCTCTCTGAAATAAATAAAAATACACTTTTAAAAAGGGAATTCCTTTTTAAAGGTTCTATTTACTACAACTTGTCATAAAGTTTAAGGTTCTATTTACTACAACTTGTCATAAAGTTTACCTTCCAATAGTCTTTTATCATTCATCACACATTAAAAACCTTCCTCTCCTAAACATTTTGCACATAGCAAATTCTCTATCCTTCTGGGTAGAATGCAAAATGTCCAGAGGTAAGCGCTGTTCTCATCTTGGCTGATTTATCCTGTCCATCACCTGAGTGTAGACCCTATCCCTTCCTTTTTGCAGGCTCCCTCCCACGTAGCCCCCAAAGATAGACATGCCGTTAACTCCTGCTGTTTCTTCGTTGCAATAGCTTCTTGCTGCTTCAGCTCCTCCACTGTCTTCTCCAGCTTCTGTTGGTGCTTCCTCTGCACAAAAACAGATTTCAGTGTCACTGCCAGAAACACACACACACACACACACACACACTCAGTCACTGGGGAAGGGCCTGCCCAGCTAATGAGCAAGCAGGATGCAGCGAAAGAAGCAGGCCTTCTCTTATGAGCGTCTGAGGACAGCCATGAGATACTCCTTTTAGGTGGCTTCCTCTGAGACCCTCCCCAGAGCCAGTGATATCCGGGTATATGATAAAGAAAGAACAATGTATATATTTTCTCCTAAATGACAAAAAAATTACATATTTTTTCACAACTCTACCTGTTCCATTACACTGAGAAAGAGCTGGCCATTTTCCTTTTTCTGACATTCCAACTGCTCTGTCTTATCTTGGGCTTCCCGAACAAGCTTCTCCATTTCTTTCTCTTGAGTTGACAGCTGTGCCTAAAGGACAAATAGTAAATACAACAAAGATGTAAAGAAGGAAAGCTAACCAGGAACAATGCTTTTTAATGTGCCGAACATGACGAAATGTGTGTTCCTCCTGGCCGGTGTGGCTCAGTGGCTGAGCGCTGGGCAAAGGTTTGCCGTCACTTACCTGGAGCTGATCCACTCTGACTCCCATCTCCTCATTTTCTGAGGACATCTTCCGGTTTTGTTCTTCCAGTCTGCGGAAGCGGAGAGGACTATGTGAAATACATGCTGATGCCTGCTGGCTCCCCAGGCCTTAAATGACTTAAGGCTGCCTTGGCCCTACGCCTCCAGATTTATTTTAAAATCCACTAGTCTCTTCTTCAGTCCTGTTTTGGCATCCTGACCTCAAAGCGCAGCTATCCGACACTTCACGTTAGCACGTGAATTTCGGTCATTTCTCCTTACCATTCTGACACAAAACTCTCTAATCTACAAGCAGAGAGATCATGACTCAAAGGGGAGAACTACGCCCCTCAATGCTATAATCGGAAGACTGTAGTCTAACAAATTCTAGAAACCTAATCTGATCTCCTGCGGGTGCCTATCAGATGGCAGGTCCTCACGTGGAAGGATCACACTCACTGTAGCAGCTCCGTCTCCCAACTGTCCTTCTGCTCCTCCACTTTCTGTTCCAGCTTCCTGTTGATGCTCTTTAAGGTTTCCAGCTCCTCCTGTAGATTGAAATGTCAAAAGCACAAACCATTTCTGAGACAGTTTTAACCTCTCAGGCAGCCAACAAATATTTATTGAGCACGTGTTACGTGTCAGGCATAGCATGGCATAACAGTGAATAAAATATCCAAATAAGGGGGTTTCTCATATTCAAATATTCTTAATACATTCTTTCCATATTAAAAATGTATCTACCTTAATTTCTCTCCCTCTGGAGCAAACATTTGCCCATTAATTCATTAAACACATATTTAATAAGCGCCTACAGCACACCAGACACTGTCTGGCACTGCAGACACAGCAGTGGATAAAATAATGTTGCTTTTCTCCTAGGAATGCACTGTTCAATAAATTCAGAAAGCCACATATGTAATTAAAAGATGTTAGTAGCCACATTAAAAAAAGTAAAAAGAAACATGAGATTAATTTTACCACTAGTAAATTTAACCCAATATATCTAAAATATTGTTTCAAAATGTAAACAATAAAAATAATTTTACACTTTTTTCAGACAAAGTCTTCAAAATCCAGAAAGTATTTTAGGCTTACAGCATCTCACAATATGCCACATTTCACATGGGGCAAGTGGCCACCCCATTTGTTCTAAACATTTGTTTTTCTTTCCCAATGCCTTCTGAACTGAATAAATTCTTGTGTGTAAATAACAACTATTTGTTTTTAGCTCTAAGATGGGAAAAGTTTGTTTATAGACTTCCAAAAAGTCACTCCCTCCCCCCCCCACCCTGTTTAACAAACTGTAGTTGAGCCCTGGCCGGTTTGGCTCAGTGGATAGAGCATTGGCCTGAGGACTGAAGGGTCCTGGGTCCAGGTTATGAGCTTGATCCCCAGGAGGCAGCTGATCAACAAATCTCTCATCATTAATGTTTCTATCTCTCTCAACCTCTCCCTTCCTCTCTGAAATCAATAAAAATATACTTTTATAAAAATTGTAGTAGCCCTGGCTGGTTTGGCTCAGTGGATAGAGCATTAGCTTGTGGACTGAACGGTCCTGGGTCTGATTTCAGTCAAGGGCATGCACCTCGGTTGCAGGCTGTATTGCTGGTAGGGGGCGTGCAGGAGGCAGCCAATCGGTGGTTTTCCCTCATTATTGATGTCTCTCTCTCTCTCTCCCTCTTTCTGCTCTCTGAAATCAATATCAAAATATATACTAAAAATTGTAGTAAAATATACCTGGCATAAAAGTTACTGTCGGAACCATTCTAAGCACACAGTAAAGTGACGTTAAGAACATTCACATTGTTGTGCAACCACCACTCCATCCGCCCACAGGACTCTTTTCATCTTGCAGAGCTGAAGCCCTGAACCCATTAAATCCTAACTCTCCATTTCCCCTTCCCCCACCTCCTGGCAGCACTATTCTACTTCCGTCTCTATGACACCAACTACTCGAGGTACCTCGTATAAATGGGATTCTATGGTATCCATCTCTCTATGTCTGACCCACTCTTCCCAGCATAACGTCCTCAAGGTTCACCCTGTTGCAGTATGTACCAGAATTTCCTTTCCTTTAAAGCTGAACAACATCCCCGTGTGTGTACACGCCACCACACATCTCATCTAGCCACCTGTCTGCCCCGGGCACCTGGGCCGCTCTCACCTATGGCCACTGCAAAAACTGCTGTTGTGGACACGGGCGGTAGCATCTCTGTGAAAAAACAGAGGGAAACTGAGGCTCATCAGAGATGTTAAGAAATTTCTTCTGGCCCATTAAACAATGAATGGGAGAACCGGCCTGTGTGATTCCAAAGACAAGGTTCCTAACCATTGGGTGATCCCAGCTCGTTCCAAAGCCCCAAAATATGACACCGAGCAGGTCACTTACCCCTCAGAGCTGAGAGGCTGTTCTGAGAATTAAGGGAAGTGATGTGCTTAATTATAGCGCCAGGCACAGAGCGGGTGCTGAATAAATACTGGCTTTTGCTATCTTTATAACCAGTAGCAAGTACGTAGGAGAGCGAATCCAAGAACCCAGACGCTGATTCCTTGGCTAGACGCTGGTAGACAGGCTGTAAGGCTCCTGGCCAGATGCTGGCTCTTGAGAGCTGAATTGTGAGTTATGCTTGTCACCTTTAATAGATATGTATTTTTTATTTTATTTTTAAAAACGTATTTGTATTGATTTTAGAGGAAGGGAGGAGATAAAACATCAATGATGAGAGTCATTGATCAACTGCCTCCTGCTCACCCTCTTCTGGGGATGAGCCCACAACCTGGGCACGTGCCCTGACTGGGAATCGAACTGTGACCTCCTGGTTCAGAGACCAACCAACACGCAACCACTGAGCACACTGGCCGGGCCAGTTTACAGTCTTTTAAAAAATTTCTTCTTTTTGATTTTCAGAGAGGAAGGGAGAGGGAGAGAGAGAGAAACATCAGTCATGAGAGACACTCATTGGTGGGCTGCCTTCTGCATGCTCCCCACTGGGGATCGAGCCCACAACCCAGGCATGTGCCCTTGGCTGGAATTGAACCTGGGACCCTTCAGTCCACAGGCTGACGCCCTACCCACTGAGCTAAGCCGGCTAGGGCAATTTACAGTTTTTAGAGAAAACTTCCACTTCAGCTTTCTAGCATTATCAGCTCTCATTCACCACCTGCTGATTTGAAAAGAAGTTAAAAAGAGTTTAGATAACCCACAACCTTACTTTATTACTGCTCCTCTCTTGATATCCATATTCTCTAGCTGATCAAAGAAAATTATTTCTTTTCTTTTCCTTTTTTTTTAAAATATACTTTATTGATTTTTCACAGAGCAGAAAGGAGAGGGAGAGAAAGTCAGAAACATTGATGAGAGAGAAACATCGATCAGCTGCCTCTTGCACGCCCCCTACTGGGGATGTGCCTGCAGCCAAGGTACATGCCCTTGACCGGAATCGAACCTGGGACCTTTCAGTCCACAGTCCGACGCTCTATCCACTGAGCCAAACCGGTTTCGGCCAAAGAAAATTATTTCTAACTAGAGGCCTGATGCATGGAATTTGTGCAAGAGTAGGCCCTTGCAGCCCCAGCTGCCTCAGCCTGCACAGCTGCCCCGGCTGCTACTTTGGCCCTGCCTCAGCGCGCGCAGCCCCAGCTTTGTCCGGAAGGTCGTGTGGATGGCCATTCCGCTGTTCGGCCATTCGGTTGGTTTGCATATTACATTTTTATTATTGTAGATTATAAACAGGCAACGGAAAGAAGTAGACTGCCTGGGTCTGAGTCCTGGCTCCGTCCTGATTAGCCGTATAAGCGACCACTTAGCTCCCCTACGCCTCAGGTGACTCACCTACAAAACTGGGGTAACGACAGTACATATGCCAAAAGTTTGCCATGAAGTATAAATAAAATGATCCACGTAAAACTTTTAACACTATGCCTATTCAAAGTTATTAGTATAAGGGAGTGAGGTCACAAGCAAAACAGAAAATGGTGCTGGACTGGCTGAGGCACCATCCAATTCCGTACTCCAAAGTCACTTTTCGCCAACAGCCATACCTGCTTTTCCCGGAGCTCAGCCTGCAGGTCTGCGTTCTGCTTCTGGAGGCCGACACAGCGGTCCTTCAGCTCCTGGTTTTCTTTGCGAAGCTCCTTGTTGTGTTGCTCAATCTCTTCCACCTCACCCTGTGAAAGAGCATTCTGTAAACTCCTATTTGACCCTTCGTACCTCAATGGATGTTCAAATCCTTGTAGCAGAAAATCCCCATAGCCTGGGATAGAGAAAGTATGAATGACTCCCTCCCACTCACTGTAGTGTATCCCTGAACCCCAAATGGGAGCAGCCCCTCAATATGTAAGGAAACAGTAACAGGTGTGTGTCTGTACAAATTGCAGTACTGAGCCTGCCATTACCAAGAAGAAAGAGAAACAAAGTCCAGGCCAGGTAAAGTGAAGAGGAGGGATGGCAGAAGAACGCAGACTCTTCCCACAAACACTTGGTGTTGCTCGTCCCTCCACGGACTTAGCCCTTTGAGGCCACCCTTAGTGTTTTAACTGACTGTATACTGCATCCCTCGCTCTACCATTGTGCTAGATGGACAGTAGGTGTCCTGTTAAGCGAATCTAATAGCGTGCATGACAGGCTCTGTGTAGAACTGAGAGATCCAAGAAGAATAATTAGTGCAACTCTCCTCAAAGGAGCTTATCACTTTACTGTGGCGATAAGGTGTGGAGGTGGGAAAAATTAAGAAAATAACTGAATGCCAACTGAGCTACACTAATTTTAGAGAAAGGAGAAAATCACCTGTTATGATTCTTGCTAATGTTCCTAAGTCATTCTGAAGCGGGTCTGAGTATTGTATAAATTCTTCTCAATAGTTTCCGTTAGACAGTCATTACGGCTTTTTGACTCAAATCCCTCCCTGTCCTAGAATGACTACTCTAACTGGCGGGAAGGGGCAGAGGTGAGATATTTACAGACCTGCGTGGTAACCACCAGGATGTCCTCCTCGTTTTCTGGACGGAACTGGAAGGGGATACTTGCTCCCCGGACCACACCATCCTGATCCACATAGCAGAACTGGTAATACTCATCATCCTTGGGCAGGTAATAAGCTGAAAACACAGTATGATTTGTAATCCAAAATAGAAAACTAAAAATCGAGAAGTCTTTTATCTGCTCTAGAAAGCCCAAGATCAACAAAATAAATTAGTCCTGGCTACTGTTTTCAACACCTTTTACCCACCCTGTTTCTCACCTTTGAACTGGACTTCCTGCTGTCTGGCTGATACGTCGTTCGGATCAACGGGCAAAGTGACCCACATGAAGGTGTAATACTCACGCGTCGTCTTCCACCCCACCTGCAACGACAGGAGGCTCCATTCAGCATCTGAGAGCGCTCAGGGGAAATCCTTATTTGGGCGATGTCTTCTCACAGTGTGCTTACCTTTTATTCACGTTGAAAAGACAATAGAATGAGTGGACAAAATCCACTCATCATGGATCAAATCGTGTTTTTTGACCTATGACAACCATATATGGTAACATGTCTGATACAACTAAAACTGGCGCACACACACACAGAGCCCAAAATGCCTGTCTTAGAAGGAAACAAAAACTGGTCACTTAACGTCCAGGACAAGAGTTCCAAAAATTGTATCTCCAGGTCAGACACAGAACCGGGAGCGACTGGGAGAAGCTCCGGGACTGGGAACCTGGGTCCTGCTATCTTTTTACAAAGGTTCTTGGAATTTCATCAGAAAGCACCGTTGATCTGCCCTCTCCCTTGGTTTGTCCTTTCCTGTGTCCAGTTCAGTCTTATCTCTTACACCGACATGGTTATACTCCTGCAGCTTTTAAAAATGTATTTTTTGAATAATGTGCATGTTGGGGATGGAGGAGGAGGAGGTTTCTTAGATTACAAGGCACCACATAGCCGAGTTCAGTCTATATAGTTTCCATTTCTTTGGTGTTTTTCTTAATGTATGCTTAATGAAGACTTTTTGGTGCTAAAAAGAATAACAATCTGGTATCATAAAGGCCTCTTCTAGGTACTGACTTCAGTAAGTCCTAAGATAGAAGGATACTACAAAATATGCTGCAGAGCAGACAGCTGGTCTCGTGGAAAATAGTCTCACTAAATGTGAGGAGGAGTACAAGATGGCTCCAATTCTATCTCGGAGATAAGAGGACACCAGGGAATAGAAAGGGAGCCATTGTGTCTCCAAGGGGAGAACACTCAGCAAATGAGAAGCAAAATTACATTTATTGCCATATTTTGACCCTGCCTGAGCCCAGTGGGAAGAAAAAGAACTGGAAATAAATTCCATTTTTCCATATTAAGGAATCGGAGCAGGGTTGAAAAGGCCACACTGAAAGCTCATCAGAACATACCAGGCATGTTTTAGTGTCTCATTAATACACACCCCATCACTGTAAGCACCTCACAGCCGCTGCAGTTATCGGCGGAGCAGGAAGCAGAAATTTTATGGAGTCTTCATTCACTTCCTGTAGTTTCTTAATGTACTGTGACCAAAATATCATCAGGAAAAGCCTAAGAATTACTGCCACCTTGGAGCAAGAAAACAACTTTCAGCTACCTGTGATTCCTGTCCCTGGCTCCTCCACTGAGCAGTCCGGTCCCAGCCTGCCTCTCGTGGTATTTCCCCGCTGAAACCTTGGAGGCATTCACATGCTCAGGTAAAGGAGAGTAGGGGGCTCAGGACTAGACACTGAAGGAAGGAAAGCTGATTCCCACTCACTTTAAGCTCGATCACTGGTGGTAGCTTTTGCTATGTTGAGAAGATGTAGCATACTGCACATTCAAAAACATTTCATGAATGCCTACTTGGTGCCAGGAAGCACTTTCGTGATGTGGACTTGAGGGATATGATTAAGAACACACTGAAACCGAAACCGGCGTGGCTCAGTGGATAGAGCGTTGGCCTGCGGACTGAAGGGTCCCAGGTTCAATTCCGGTCAAGGGCATGTACCTTGGTTGTAGGCACATCCCCAGTAGGGGGTATGCACGAGGCAGCTGATTGATGTTTCTCTCTCATTGATGCTTCTAACTTTCTATCCCTCTTCCTTCCTCTCTGTAAAAAATTAATTATATATATATATATTTTTAAAAAAGAACACACTAAAAAGTCTGGCCAGTGCAGCTCAGTGGTTGAAAGTCGACCTTGAACCAGGAGGTCACGGTTCAATTCCCAGTCAGGGCATATGCCCTGGTTGCAGGCTCGATCCCCAAGTGTGGGGTGTGCAGAGACAGCCAATCAATGATTCTTTCTCATTGATGTTTCTATCTCTCTTCCTCGCCCTTCCTCTCTGAAATCCATTTTATATATATATATATATATAAAATTGATTTTTTTTTACAGAGAGGGATAGAAAGTCAGAAACATCGATGAGGGAGAAACATCGATCAGTTGCCTCTTGTATATCCAGATGTGCCCGCAGCCAAGGTACATGCCCTTGACCGGAATCAAATCCAGAACCTTTCAGTCTGCAGGCCGACGCTCTATCCACTGAGCCAAACCGGTTTTGGCATAAAAATATATTTTAAAAAACACACTGAAAGAACACTGAGAAAGCTTTAGAAGTAAGACACAAAGGACAAAAGTTTAGAGTTGACTTTTAATTTTCTAATTTACCATTTGTTGTTCAAAGGAAGAGAGAAGAAGCAGAGGTTTGGATGTCAAACAAATTTTCTTTACCCCTTACCCACTGGGAGATCTTGGGAAAGTATTATCTGTGCACAAGAGATAATATGACTTATCTCAGGGGCTGCTGTGCTGTGAGATTAAATTAGAAAGCACACACACAACCTCATCAAAGGCCTACCACATTGTGTATTCTCAAAAAGTTTGCATTCTTTATTAGTTTTAAAACTTTTAGGCTTCAGGGTAGGTATTCAAATCAATAGCTCTATGGACATGAACATTAGAGGCCTTTCTTTGTTTGGATTGACTATTTCCTTATTGAAACATGGCAATACCTCTGAAATGTATGAAGCATTCCAAATACAGATGCATTTTTAAAAAAAATTCTTTAAACATGTCTTTTGAAAAAGCTTGACTTTCATTTTTTTTTATGGGCAAGTCTTCACTGGAAGTTGCTAAGTGCTTGGGGAACACAACCAGTATAAGCTGAACAGAAACATAACAAAAAAATTACAGATCAGCCGAAACCGGTTTGGCTGAGTGGATAGAGTGTTGGCCTGCAGACAGAAAGGTTCCGGGTTCGATTCTGGTCAAGGGTGTGTGCCTTGGCTGTGGGCACGTCCCCAGTGGGGTGTGTGCAAGAGGCAGCTGATCGATGTTTCTCTCTCATGGATGTTTCCGACTTTCTATCCCTCTCCCTTCCTCTCTATACAAAATCAATAAAATATATTAAAAAATAAATAAAATAAATATTAATGTCACATAAAAATTAACATTTAAAAAGTTACAGATTACACTACGAACTCTAAGTACTCTTTGAATCCTCCTCTTTATTATCTACTAGAGGCCTGGTGGACAGCATTTGTACAATTGGGGGGCGGTCCCCTAAGCCCAGCCTGAGCCCTTTAGCAGTTCAGGAGCCCTTGGGGGATGTCCAACTGTCAGCTTAGGCCTACTCCCTAAGCCACAGTAGGACATCCTTAGTGCTGCCACCACCGCTGCACTCACCAGCTGTCAGCCCAGCTTGTAGCCGAGTGGTGCTCCCCTGTGGGAGCACACTGATCACCAGGGGACAGTTCCTGCATTGAGCATCTGCCCCCTGATAGTCAGTGCGTGTCATAGTGACCTGTCGTTCCGCCATTTGGTTGATTTGCATATTACCCTTTTATTATATAGGATATCTGCACTGTCCAATATGATAGCCACTAGCCACACAAGGCTATTTAATTTTAGGTTAGTTAAAATTAAATAGCATTTAATATCCAATTACTCAGCAACACTAGCCACATTTTATTTATTTTTTGGCTATTTCTTTTGTCTTTTTTTATTATTGTTATTGATTTCAGAGAGGAAGGAAGAGGGAGAGAGAGATAGAAACATCAATGACGAAAGGGAACCATTGTTCGGTTGCCTCCTTCATGCCCGCTACTGGGGATTGAGCCCGCACAACCTGGGCATGTGCTCTAGACTGAAATTGAACCAGGACCCTTCAGTCCACAGGCCGACACTCTATCCACTGAGCCAAACACTAGCCACATTTTAAATGCTCAAGAGCCTCATGTGGCTAGAGACTACCGGACTGGACCACGAAGGTATAGCTCCACTGTACTAAGCTCGACCTTACCTGTGGGGAGGATAAAACAACTATTATCTTCCTTACAAAACAGGAAACACTCCGCTGTGTCAGTTTTCTGTTAGAACATCTTTTAGTCTAATGTTTCAGCCTCCTGCGGTCTCCGGAGCTATCATGCTACCAGCCAGTGTCTCTCCGGTTGTCTGGCCCTCCAAACACCAGCTGCCCCGCCTCCAGCAATTAGCTTGGCATTTCAAACAATTGGGGAAAAGTAAGTTAGTGGGGGAGTGAACGAGCACCAGCTCCTCACAGTGCGGTCATAACGATGCCCGGGTTCAGGATGGACAGCATTGGCAAACAAGCACATGACATACTGTGGTGTCAAAACAAAGGTCACAGACACTGGAACCCAGCAGTGTAAATTACTTAAACGTGACCTTTACTTCCTGTCTCTGGAAATAGGAAGGTTTGTCATTATGACGTGTGTGTGTGACAAAGACACAGATGCGGGAGAAGCCGAGACAGAGAGCAAGTTGACTCTAACAAAGAAGTACCATTTCTGTACTTGAACTGACAGGGTGATTAGACGTGAGAAGAGGCCACTGAGGGAGCTCATAACCTTCTGCCCTGGGAGATTCTTACAAAGAAGAAAGACACGCTTATTCAGGAACACACTTAGATGTAGGATGCTAAACCAGACAACTTCTCAACATCCTTTTCAGATTTGTAATACTCGTATTAAGACAAATTAAACACCCTACTAAGTAAGAAAAGAAAGCTTAAAGTCACAGAAATGATGTAAGGGGACAATCACCCCTGTCAAGTCACAGGTGAACATTTCAAAATAGGACAATTTGTAAAAATTTACATTTGGTCTTTGAAAGCACAATACAACTCAGCGACTGTATGATTTGCCACCTCATTTTCGCTCGGGTCCCGAGGTCCATGTGGGTGTGTGAAGGGGGAGGTGCTGGAGAGCTTCGGTCAGGACCTTAACACTGGCCAGACACAACATGCAAAGTGCTTGTAACTCACGGTAATGAAGATTCCCCTCCAGTGCCCAGCCACTTGGTACGAACGTAACTACTTACTCTGAAGATCCCAATCCAATCCTTCCGACGGGGCGTGAACTGCTGGGTGAGGGTGTAGTAGCACGTGACGTCCCCTCCAGGAACGTAGAACTTCTCCACGCTGTTAAAGATGACCTGCGAGAAGTGACAGTGGTCCAGCAAGACAGCCGAGGTGGGCGGGTCTCCCGCTGCCTCCTCCATGGCAGGCTCCTGTTAGGAGACATGGGATGGAATACAGCTGAGGGAGTTGTCTGAAATGGCGGCCATTTCTGGGCCCTCATCCAGGGAACATTCCGTGAGACAAGACAAGTCAGGAAAGGCAAAAAGCAGCCTGACTGGTACTGAAATCATGCAACCTGCTTTTGCTTTCTCTTTGAGCCACTTTGCATTCATAACTTGCTTTGCTGTAAGAATTTCCTGAGAGTGTCCTTGATGTCTTCACCACGGGCACCAACATGCTCACATGCCCGTTCTCCGCTCACAGCTAGTGTGCTCACCTTCTTCTAAATTCCTGAAATAAGTGAGGCAGCCCAGAGGAAAGTAGCTGGAGCTGGGAATTGTAAGAATTGGATTCTAGAGTTTTCATCCCAATAAGCTCTGTGACTTTCGGAATACCAATTTCTCTAGATTTCAACTTCTCCATTCAATTCCATGTACTATCCTGTTTCACCAGGCCTTTCAGACATTAAGGCACTCTTCTAGGAACGGGGGATGGGTGCTGGGAGGAAGATAGGGATGAGATAGGGGACTGTTTGACATATGATGGTGACAAGCATGGGTTCTGTGAACAGAATGGTAGAATTCAAATTCCAGCTTCACCACCAATTATGTGTGTGACCTTGGGCAATTTACTTAATCACTGGGCTCCAGGCCTGTTTTGTTAATCTGTAAAATAGGGCTAGTCACATCTACTTCATTCAGTTTTTCGTAGCATGAACTGAAATAATGTAGTGTCCAGTCCCTAGATCAGCACTTGCCATGGAGTAGGTACTTCACACAAAGTAGACATGTTGAATGACAGAACAAAGTACTTAGCATAGTCTTTGTATTAAAAAAGGGTTTAGCCCTAGCTGGGTTGGTTCAATGGATAGAGCGTCTGCCTGCGGACTGAAGGATCCCAGGTTCGATTCCGGCCAGGGGCATATGTCTAGGTTGCGGGCTCGATCACCAGCAGGGGGTGTGCAGGAGGCGGCGGATCAATGATTCTCATCATTGATGTTTCTCTCTCTCCCTCTCTAAAATCAATAAAATATTTTAAAAAATAAATTTTAAAAAAAGGTTTAACAGATGTTAGTGAATTACTACTGTTGTGTGTGTGTGTGGGGGGGGGTTTCCCCCTTTTTAAAAGAATTTTAAAATTTATTTATTTATTTTTTCCACTTTTTCCCCCTTCTGATACAGTGCTTGCCTTCACAATGGGCCTCAACCCAATATGGAAGTTAGATGAGTAAACAAGTGACAGCCCAATGGATGGTATAAGTGCAAAATCTCTTAAATTCAAAAGGAGAAGACTGGTTAGGACAATGAAGGAAAGTTTCCGGGAGTGAGTAAAATCCTAGAGAAGGCCTTCAAGGAAGATTAGGATTTTGACTAATGGCCTTGAGGTGAGGAAATACCAGGAATGAAAGAGCCTGCAAAAGAGCAAAGAAACAGAAAAACGAATTCCAGTGTTTGGAGGACGGCAAGCCGGTTTAGCTCCCTCTCTGTAAAGTGGAGATAACAGATTTGCTAGGTCACAGGACAGATAAAATGTGATCAAAAACAACCTGGGAGGTAAAAGCAGCACAGAAAAGAAACACGCTGTCTTTTGAACCGAGAGACTTGATATTCCCTATCTCTTTAAAAGCGACATGTCCTGACTTCTAAATGCCTCCCTGGTCTAACATGTAGTGAATCCATGATTCGAAACCCAGAATTTTACCAGGAAATGAAAACAATATAGCATTTCTACACAGCAGATGAAGAAAAAGCTGTACGTGTGCAAACAGTACATGTTACCTTACAAGCTCAGCTGTTGGGACATGTTGGAAGAATGTATACGCATACACACACTTTAAAATAAGAACAATAATAAAAAAAAGACAGGCCCTGGCTGGTTTGGCTCAGTGGATAGAGCGTCGGCCTGCAGACTCAAGGGTCCCAGGTTCAATTCCCATCAAGGGCACGTACTTGGTTGTGGGCACATCCCCAGTAGGGGGTGTGCAGGAGACAGCAGATGGATGTTTCTCTCTCATCAATGTTTCTAACTCTCTATCCCTCTCCCTTCCTCTCTGTAAAAAATCAATAAAGTATATTAAAAAAAAAGACAGTAGTTCTTCTAACCCTGCCCCACTTTACTTTTCCTGGTGTTATTCTGAACTCTAAGCAACCAGGCCAGTTTTTTCATAGAAAAGCCAAGGCGACTTTGAGGCGCTGAACTATCAATTCTTGGGATTGAGTTTAATTTTTTTTTAAAGTACTGGCTTTCTGGTTTGTGACACAGTTTAACCACATCCTCAATCTCAAACCTCAGATCAGTTTTTCTAAGGAAGCGAGAGATCATGTTGCAGTCTAGGTCAGGACATGTTCCCCATGATAAGCTGCTGCCTGCGTGAGCTCTTGGATGAGGGAGGGAGGAGGTTTTCTCAGCCTTCAGACCCTTCTCCTCCCTAGTGGTTGCCAGTCACCCTGGGGCCAGCATATCCCCTGTCACGTAAAATGACTTAATCTGTCTTTTGACTATGGATCTGAACAGTCAGGTAAGAGGGACTTCAAGGATCTCCATTACCCAAGTACCATTCTCCCTGTTCTTTTTCTTCATAACACCATCACCACTGCATACACAACATAATGCCTAGCTTGTAGTGATTGCCAATTGAGTATTCATTGTATAAATGAATGAATGAGATATATGCATATAATTCATCAGAAAATGAAAGGTGGTGAATGGTGGTGGGACTAATTTTTTTTTTTAAGTCCTGCTCTTACTTTGTTGGATACTCTCGGAGGAGCTGCTGTGTCCCCAGCCTTTTCTTTTCTAAAATAGGGTAAGGAGATGATAATCTCCAAGTGCTTCATCAATTCTTGGTATGGCTGGTTCGGCTGGTAGAGCTGGTTCGAGTGGCATGGTGCCAAAAAAAACAGAAGGCACAGATTTGATTTCCTGAAGGACCCATAGAATTTACACTCCATTATCCACCTTCCACACATTCAAACTCTCGCAAGCTGCTCTGCAAACGGATGCTACTGTGAAAGACAAGACCAGCTAATGGCATGGGGGCTGGGCGCAGCCCCTTTCCTGACTGGAAAAACAGTCTGTACACATTAGCTCGTGAACAGAAGGTCCCTGATGAAAGGTCAGCATCTAGGTTCAAACGACATGGAAGAGCTCGTGTCAAAGCTTGAGCGCAGCCCGGCCAGTGTGGCTCAGTGGTTGAGGGTTGACCTATGAACCAGGAGGTCACAATTCAATTCCGGGTCAGAGCACATGCCAGTGTTGCGGGCTCAATCCGCAGTAGGGGGCATGCAGGAGGCCCTGATCAATGATTCTCTCTCATCACTGATGTTTCTCTCTCTCCCTCTCCTTCTCCCTTCTTCTCTGAAATCAATAAAAAAAATTTTTTTTTTAAAAAAGCTTGAGTGCATAGCCAATGGATACTTTCTTATCTTTCATCTGAAAATCTAATAATCTACCTGGAAAAGTCAATAGTCTTGGTTCCTTGCTTATCAAAAATGTAAGACTCCATAAAGTTACCCATTTCAGTGATCCCATCATCTTCCCAGAAGGACCCAGCAGGCACCCAAGAGCACTCTGGGTTTTTGGAACTTAGTTATTCTTAAAATAAAAACTATCCTCTGCCAAGCCTGTGCAAGGGGTTGAGGAGGCAAGTAGAGCAGAAAACAGCCCATGGAAAACCGATCATTGTCTCACTAATAAAAAGATGTAGACAGCAAACCCAGAAGGCTGGTCAACAACCTGAATTGCTCTGAAAGTTCAGAGCTGAAACATTGTTAGCTGAAGCAGCCTCCACCTCTGTTTGCGTTATGTGAACTTCTGTTACTGGAATTTCCTGCCTAAAGGCTATGGGTGTATCCCAGTCTCAATAAAAGGGATAGCAAGCCAGAGTGGTGTGTAGTCCTCCCACTAGAGGGGGGCTCCCACCTGGCCCCCAATATTCCCAAATTAATACTTTTCTAGTCTCTTTCATTTGTGTACGGCCTTCTCCAGAACCCGAACCCTGAACCACACGGGACGTGAAACGGGTACCTACAGGCAAGCCTAGAGCATGACCTTGCCAATCTAAGCTGGCCCGGTGACATACCTCATTCCACTTTTCCTGGAAGGGAGATATCAACAGATTTTTAAGGTCAGAGATCCTAATAGCCTTTCCTCCCACCCAGGGATAAAATTCCCTGGGGAAAGCAAACCCACATTAATTTAATTTCTTCATCCTTCTGCTTTCTTAACTTTCTAAATGGTTAGCAGCTAGAAAGTGGACGAGGTAATCCGAGGCCCACTCCTGGCGCAGGAAGAGATGCTTTCACAGAAATGCCCTTACAGAACACTGACAATAGATACACTGGATTTGCAGATGGCATGAGACAGTAAGCAAAAACAAAGACACCGTCACTGGTCCTCAAATTATTAAGCCACTTACTATAATTCAAATTTTCCAAGTTCATTTTAGTTCCTTACCTAGAGTCTTTCAGAGTGCCTTAGACAAATTTTATGGCCCCAGGAAGCTCTACACGGTACTCATTAACACCGACTGGATGGGCTGCCCAGCCCCTTCTCAGCAGGCCCTCACCCCACACCCCATACCACCAGAGCCAGCAGTGCTAGGGAAGAACACAAAGGTAGTTCTTGGACATAAGATGCAGGCAACCATAAGAAACTGTTAAAAGCTCGAGGCTGTGTCCTAAATCTCCATTTAACTCTACTGACATTTTATACTTTTTCCTTTAAAGGGGTGACCATGCTAACTCCTGAAGTGACCAGTGGTAGTGTTTGGAGGGTAGTGGAAATGGGACTAGGTTAAGAGCCGGGGCACCTGGGTTCCTGTCTTAGTTCTGCCACTAACAAGCTCTGAGATCCTGGCCAAGTCACACTGCCTCCTTTGAGGCCTCAGTTTCCACATCAATAAACTGCACAGATCAGGCCCTAACTGGTTTGGCTCAGTGGATGGAACATCGGCCTACGGACGGAAAGGTCCCAGGTTCGATTCCGGTTAAGGGCAGGTACCTTAGTTGCCGGCACATCCTCAGCAGGAGGCAACTGATCGATCTTTCTCTCCCATTGATGTTTCTAACTCTCTATCCCTCTCCCTTCCTCTCTGTAAAAAATCAATAATATATATATATATATATTTTTTTAAATGCACAGATCAGGCTAGAAGATTTCCAGGAAACATTGCAGCTATAATGATGATCCTAAGGGAAAGAAAAGGGAATTCAATGAGGATATTTTAACTGTCTTTTCATCTAGGACAATAAGGAAGCATGGCATTATACCAATAAGCACTCTCAAATTTTTTAAAAGAGCCGTAGGTGGACTAGCTGACTTGAAAGACAATACAACTTGTTAGTGCTACGGAACTCTTTCTCGGGGTCCTTTCCACTCCACAGCTGTCACATCGGCTAAAGGGTAGAATTTCAGGCAGAGGCCTTCTGAAAAGTCACCCGGGTATTCTTTAAGCTTGTGCTCTACACTATCTACGGAGACCTGTGCTGCTCCAATCGGTTTCTGCAGCGGTGGAGATAAGTTATAATATCCAGCAGTCCCCGAACAACGTTTTGTTCAACATCGTTTAGTCCTGGTGCTGATAAAATGCTGTAGGGACGTAACTCTTGTTTATATCCATTAGCCTCTGGTAAAACTGGCTTGCCTACACCAGCGTTTGGCTTCAAGTTGCAGAACCTAGGGCAACGCTAAGCGAGGCTTTACTGTGCGGCATCAGTATTATTCTATTCAGCTCCGCCGCTTGTTGGCTGGCATCAGCAGCAGGAAGCCAAGTGATTAAAAAAAAACACACACACACACACAAAAAAAAAACGTTAACGGGCTCGGTGGAATTACAACGTGAGTGGAAACAATTAGCCCCCAAGCTGACGCGGCCTGGCGGTGGCAGTGGGAGGGGCTACGGGAGATGGACAGAAAAGAAGCGGGTCATGCGCTCCCGCTCCTTCTTCTCGGGCGCCTGGAACGCCTCCTCCAATTACAGAGGCCTCCCCTGAAGAAAAGGGGTTTCGGGGATCGAGCTTCGTCACAGGGAAAGGGAGGCCCACAGAGAAAGTAGGGTGACTGCACAGGGCCCCGCCTCCGCCTCCACGCAAACGACGCGGACGCCAAGGACTAGGATTAAGAAATCCCTAAGACTTCCGCCCGCGGGAGGGGTGTCACGCTGTGACGTCAGGACCCTCAGTCCCGTCAGAGGGACCCCTTCTGCCCGCGGAGTCTCCCACCCGGCCACCAGCACGGAGGCGCTGCCTGGCTCGGGAGAAGAGTGTCCCTCAGCCCTTCGAGGCCGCGGGAAGCGCTCCAGGGCCCCATGACGCCACTCCCACTCACTGTCTCCCCAGAAAGATGTAAGGAGAGGAAACCGAAACCAGGAGCACCTTTACCACTCACGGTACTTTCCCGGGACCGCGAGTCTGGTTTTAGGGAACCCGAGGGCCCAGCTGCCACCAACTGCCCTCTTTCACTCCAGGGACTCACCAGGGGCAGCAGCCGGCGACGACGCAACAGGACCGGGTAGGGGAGAGGGGCGGAGCCAAAACCCAAGGGAGCGCTGACCCCGCCCACAAGTCACATTGATCACAAGCCCCGCCCCCAAGCGGTGCTTGCTGGGACTTGTAGTGTTCAGATGACTGGGCTCCAGGGGATGCTCAGGGATCTCATCCTGAGGAGCTTATTTCTTCCTCTAAAACAAGCCATTTACTTACCTTAACAAAACATTTCAAACTTTCAGTTTTAAATGAGAAAGCTCCATATCTTTGAATGGCCATTGAGAGGTCATCCTCATTTTTCTCCTGCCTCCACATAGCACTTTGCTATGAGTCTTATAGATGAGACCCTCTTTGACATTTATTTTTTAATCAGACATTTATTTTTTAAAAGTCAGAAACAGCCGAAATCAGTTTGGCTCAGTGGATAGAGCATTAGCCTGAGGACTAAAAGGTCCCAGGTTCCATTCCAGTCAGGGGCATGTACCTTGGTTGCAGGCACATCGCCAGTAGGGGGTGTGCAAGAGACAGCTGATCGATGTTTCTCATTGATGTTTCTGACTTTCTATCCCTCTCCCTTCCTCTCTGTGAAAAATCAATAAAATATATTTTAAAAAAAAGAAAGTCAGAAACATCGATGAGAAAGAAACATCGATCAGCTGCCTCCTGCACATCCCCTACTGGGGATGTGCCCACAACCAAGGTACATGCCCTTGACTGGAATGGAACCTGGGACCTTTCAGTCCGCAGACTGACGCTCTATCCACTGAGCCACACCAGTTTTGGCTATTTACACATTCATTGGTGTGTTGGGACTATGGGGAGGTTACGCTAACCAACTGAGTTCCCTGGCCAGGGCTCCTTTCGGTTATTTTTCACCCACTTGTCCTTATTGTATTTACTGGTAGAATTGAGCACAATCTCTCTTCCCTATTGTAATGTCCCTATTGCAATAGTCCTGGATAAAGTCTTTCTCACCATTTTAAGAAGGGTCAGAATAGTTATTTCTTCAACACTGTGCATGCTATCTCTGAAAGGTTAAAAACAGACGTGCACCGCCTCCAAGGAATGGCATCCAACAGCATTCCTGATTCTGCCTTCTCACCAGACTGCTGACATTCAACTGAGGTGAATGGATGGTGAGAAGTGAGTAAACCAGGGAGTGGGGCTTCTGTTGAAAGTTCAAATCACCTTCTGAGTTACCACAATAATACTCTTCCATTTAAAACTCTATCCCCCTGCCGAAACCGGTTTGGCTCAGTGGATAGAGCTTTGGCCTACGGACTAAAGGTCCCGGGTTCGATTCCGGTCAAGGGCATGTACCATGGTTGCGGGCACATCCCCAGTAGGAGATGTGCAAGAGGCAGCTGATCGATGTTTCTCTCTCATCGATGTTTCTGACTTTCTATCCTTTTCCCTTTCTCTCTGTAAAAAATCAATAAAATATATTAAAAAAATAAAAAAATAAAACTCTATCCCCAAGGGATAAGTGCTGTCAATATTCTGGATAGATTTTCTTTAATTTTACTTATTAGCTTTTTAAAAACCACTGAGAACTGACACCTCCTAAATCCACATAAGCTTACTGTCTACATGAACATGACAACCATTTTATGACATTCTTGCCTCCAACTTAAAAGTGCAGCCCAGCCCAGCCTTGGTAGCTCAGTGTTTAAGCATTGATTGACCTATGAATCAGGAGGTCACGGTTTGATTCCTGGTCAGGGCACATGCCCAAGTTGTGAGCTCAGTCCCCAGTGTGGGGCGTGTAGGAGGCAGCTGAGCATGATTCTCTCTCATCATTGATGTTTCTTTCCCTCTCTCCCTCTTCCTTCCTCCCTGACATCAAAGTCTCAAGCAATACCACGCCTTTGTCCTGCTGCCTCTGAGCCACTTCTACAGCTCTCCCAGGGTAGTGTTCTTCCTTACTATGGTAAGAAGAAACTCAGCTTTGTCTTATCAACAGATTGTTTTACTGATATTCTGGGAAACTATTTGACAGCATAGAATAAAAAAAGATGAACTAGTCTGAGTTATTTCCCACAGAAATGTCAAGGGGAGGCTGCAAGTACAACCCTTTTATAACTGGATATGATGGACTGGGACTTGATATTCAAGAGAAAATTGTCTACTCCTATCTTCAACTGCTAGGTGTGGAGGCAAACAAAAACTGGGGGTGGTGGTAGTTACTCTGCGCCTGCCACAGCGGGTTATCTAATTTAATCTTTATGAGGGAAGCACTTTCATTATCCCCATTTGACAGATGAGAAAATTGAGGCTTGGAAACATAAAGTACTTGTCCAAGCTCACACAGCTAGTGTCATCAGAGGGCTCTGAATCCAGTATTCAGACTGAAGTGACTGCACTCTTAACCACTGCATTCCCTACACGTTTCATGAGAGTTCAGTAATCCAAAAGGAAAGACAAACGCATAACTGAGTTTAATGTCACATAATATTGGCTTTAGGAGAAGAACTCACCCAGTGCTAAGATAGCACAGAGTTAATTTTTCCTAGGGGCAGGAAGGACCCTGGCCGGGTGGCTCAGTTGGTTGGAGCGTCATCCTGTGCACCAAATGGTGTGAGTTTAATTCCTGGTCAGGGCACACACCTAGGTTTTGGGTTCGATCCCCAGTTGAGAAGCAACTGATCAATGTTTCTCTCTCTCCTTCCCCTCTCTTTCCTTTCCTCCCTCTAAGAAACAATAAGCAGATCCTCAGGTGAGGATTTTTTTTTTAAAGGAAGATTTCATAAAAGAGGTGTTAAAGAAAAAATTATTCTGAAGCCTGTTAAAATGGAAAGAAAAACTTTATTTGGGATCATTGCAACAGGAACATTAGAATAGGGGAGAGAGACTGTGCTCAACTCCCAACCCAATAAGGCAGGTTGGGATTTACAGCCATCAAGCCGGGTGAAGAGGTCATGGATAAAAAAATGATTGAGAGGGTAGAAAGGTTCCAGCTAAACTGACTTAATAGGCCGAAACCAGTTTGATTCAGTGGATAGAGTGTAGGCCTTCGGGACTGAAAGGACCCGGGTTCGATTCCGGTCGGGGGCATGTACCTTGGTTGCGGGCACATCCCCAGTAAGGAGTGTGCAAGAGGCAGCTGATCGATGTTTCTCTCTCATTGATGTTTCTGACTTTCTATCCCTCTCCCTTCCTCTCTGTAAAAAAAAATATATCTCTATATCTCTAGCTCTATCTATCTATCTATCTATCTATCTAGACTTAATAGGATTCCTGCTGAAGGCAGGCTAGGGCTCAGTCTGATATCAAGGGTGGAGGATTCTCTGTAAACTACTTACAGTTTTTAGTAAAATTTGACTTGGCAAAGACACAGAAGTCGAAGGTGAGGCCTAGATGAGAAAAGGGTCAGAATAGTCATTCAGAGGAGCCTAATGAAGTTTGCTCAGAGAAAGTCATTGGCTAGGGCTCAGTCTGATATCAAGGGTGGAGGATTCTCTGTAAACTACTTACAGTTTTTAGTAAAATTTGACTTGGCAAAGACACAGAAGTCGAAGGTGAGGCCTAGATGAGAAAAGGGTCAGAATAGTCATTCAGAGGAGCCTAATGAAGTTTGGTCAGAGAAAGTCATTGTCGGAGGTGACATTTGATTAATTTGAATAACAAGCTTGACAAGCAGAAGAAAAGACGGGAGAGCAATGTGAGAGGGAGGGAGCGCTTCTCCTCTGTAGCGGGGCTGTCAGGTGGGTTTCTCTGCGAAGGGGGGACATGCCCAGCACCTGCGCTGGCCGACCCAGTGACCACTCACACACGTGGAAAAGTGCGGTTGCAACTGGGAACTGGATATTTATGTAACTTAAATTTAAATAGCCACAGGTCATCGCTGACCGGGCTAGGGCAGAGCTACAGCCTCCGGGTACCTGGGGTGTGGACTCTGGGAAGGAGAAGCAGGAGGCAGCCGGGGAGCAGGTGCCCAAGCAGCAAACTGCTGCCTTCACCTTTGCCCTGTGTTCCAGGGCTGCCCAGCCCTGCCCAGCAGTAATGACTCTGGCCTTTGGACTCTCAACTGCACTGAAAAAGAAGGTGAGAGAAATGTTATCCATGACACTTGCTATCTCTGTCTCCACCCGGACTCAGGAAGTTTGTTTTGCAAAGGCCAGGTAGTTTCTATGCCCACGTTGGAAAAAGAGGTTCATAGGTCGATGCTCAACCGCCCAGCCACACCGGCTTTCTTGTGATGCACACGGCAAGCAAAGGCTTCCAGGGGGCCTTGCTTCAAGGGGGGCAGAAGCAGTGGTGCAGAAGACCAAAGAAAGCCAAGGACGCTTCAAAGAAATGAAGGGACACTGTTGAATACACCGGCGGACTCAGGGAACAGCCTTCCAGATCTGAGTGAAGGGACACGCATGGGGCTTTCCTTTATGTCCCCCTGTGGTCTCTGTCCAGCAAATATGGATTATGCTTCCGGTCCTTTTCGTGGGCCTTGCAAGAGGGCCCCCAGGTGTTGGGGGTCTCTGGTGGTCTGGCCTGGTGCCAGCGTTAATAACCCTCCCTCCGGGCCAGTGCCACTGTTCACAGTAACAGGTTCTGCAAGACCAGTATCTGGGGAGGAGATAGGGACTTAATTATAGGTTACACTGAGCTGGCTGGCTTGGATTCAGATCCCTAGCCCCACATATCAGGGTTACATTGGAATTAGCCATTTTTAGCCTTCTCAGCAGGACTGGTTTTTTTGCTCATGAGCGACTCGCAGAGTCTTAAACCTGAGAAACAAGAGTCTGTCAATTGCAAACAACCTTCTGAGGCTTTTGTTGTCTTAGGACTTATTGAGTCAGGTGGGTTTCCTAAGGAACCAAAAGAGGTGAAAACAAGAGTTTCACACCCCCCCTCCCTCTTGCCTCTGAGTTGGACCTCAGAGGAGGGGACACCGCCCACATTTTTTGTTGACTGGAAGGACCCTCCAACATATTGCTTCAACTTTTCACATCCAGGTTCAAAAAAGCTTTCTGATTGTCATGTTTCTAGTTTGCCCGGCACAAATCATCAGAAAGCTCTCTGTTTTCCTGGCTCTCTCTCTGGCCCTGGAGGGGATGCCCGATGGGGGTTCAAGCCTGCTTTGCTCCAGTTGGGGCAGCTCTCCTGTTTGCTCTGTGTTTGTTCTGTCATCACCCATGAAAGGACAGCGGTGCCTATTAGCTCCTCCTGCAGCCAGAACTCTCATAAAGAACTGGCTGTCAGGGATTTTCATGGAAACCCTCAGGAAACCGTAAATCTTTGGGGTTCCCTCCAGCATCCTCTCCCTCATTTCCATCACAATATCACTCCAGAGGAACCAGAGACCAAAGCAGGAGCTTGGGAGAGCAGATTGGTGGGACACCAGGGAAAGAAAAAGGCGGGATTGGGGAGGGGAACAGAGCTGGGACAGTTGGTCTTAGGGAAGCTGCTGGGTGGCCAGTTGATGATGGTCACCTGGGCTCCCAGGGCCTTGGAGAGGGGGAGGGGCAAGATAATGCAGGGCCACCTGGAGGATAGAGAGAAGAGGACAGTGCAGACTGACCTTTGTCATGGCCTCGGACATGACTACCCACCAGACTCACTTTCTGGAAGTGAGGTTTCTGGAAGATCAGCAGATGGACCACTAATTTCACCCTCCAGGATGAATTTAAGCACCAGGTAGCAGGTTGCCTGGGACGAAGCCATGCCTTTGCCTCTCGTCTCCTGCCTGGGCAGAGCAGCAGGTACAGGTAAAACCGGACAACCAATAGGTCCGGGCTGCCTGTCACTACTTGAGCCAATTCAGCAGAGACAGAATTGAATCACATATGAGCGTTTATTTCAATACTGCAGCAGTATGGGAAAGCAGCAGGTCACCCACAAAAATCTGCTCTGCACCCCACCATAAGCCAGCTGTTTATAGGCAAGGGGAAGTAGGCTAAGCAGGCTGGGATGGGGCTTCATCATCTGGGCAACACATTTGTTAATCTTTCCATGATAATAGGCAATTCTTTTAAAAAATATTTTTATTGATTTCAGAGAGGAAGAGAGAGAGAGAAATAAGAGAGAGAAAGAGAGAGCTAGAAACATCAACGATGAGAATCATTGACTGGCTGCCTCCTGCATACCCCACACTGGGGATCAAGCCTGCAACCTGGACATGTGCCCTTGACCAGAATTGAACCTGGGACCCTTCAATCCGCAGCTGACGCCTTAGCCACTGAGCCAAACCAGTTAGGGCTACACAGGTTTGTTGTGGGATGTTTGTGTGTATGGGTGTTTTTTTTTTTTTTGTTTTTTTTTTTGGAAAATCCTTTTTGAGCCTCCCTGACTCCCTGGAGATGGGGGATTATGGAGGTTCCTCTACTAAAGCTCTGCTATTCAAATAAGGGAAGTTCAGATAAGGTTTCTTTCTGCATCTTCTGTAGCTCAAATATGTTCGTGGCAGGTGAAAGGATTTTTTTAGTCCCTTCACCTGCCATTTCTCTGATGTCCTATCACAGCCTGACGTCCTGGCCGCACGCATGGGACACATGTTCCCAATGAAGGTGGTCAAAGCTTACACCCTCTAGGAAACTTTGCTGGACCAACTCCATCAGATGCGGCTGCTGTCTCTTCCCTGAGTCCTTTTGAAGAAGTTTCCTGAGAAGGGCCCGTTTCTCCTCATGCGTGTTTCCCTTCAGCTGCCCGAAAAGATTTCTACCCTCAAAAGAGAGTAATGAGCCATAACCGGTTTGGCTCAGTGGAGAGAGCTTCGGCCTGTGGACTGAAGGGTCCCAGGTTCGATTCCGGTCAAGGGCATGTACCTTGGTTGTAAGCACATCCCCAGTAGGGGGTGTGCAGGAGGCAGCTGATCAATGTTTCTTTCTCATTGATGTTTCTAACTCTATCCCTCTCCCTTTCTCTCTGTAAAAAATCAATAAAAAATATATTTTAAAAAGAGTAATGACCATAGTCTCACTTCTTGGGACTAAATAATCGCTTTCACAGGAGCAGCTACATTTCAGTGGCATCAAATCAAGCATCTGGAAAGCGCTCAGGAATGAAGAGGGATGGATGGACACAGGCAACAAGAATCCTCAGCTGAGTCCTTACAGGCGTTTCTCAAATCACTATGATTCAGGAACTTAAAGCTGATTTTTTTGTTTCCATCTTGCACCAATCCTGAATTAATCTAGGCAGAAAGAGCTGCCAGTCCTTACAAGGTAGGGGTCTGGGTTTAGCCAGGTGTGGACGAAAAGGGGGCCACATACCAAACCTACAAGCTCAGGGGAGGCCTTACAAGCTCAGAGACACAAAGTAACTACAGGTGGTCTGAACTAAAACTTCCTAATAAAAGTGAGTCGTGGCGGGTAGGCATGTCGAGGCCCCTAACTTCTCTGACGAAGCTCAGTCAGTACCTTAACTGAGCCCGTCTATTGTCTTTTTGCATCTAGGATAACAGACCTTGGGAAGGTCAGGGTAATTTCCTTTTTCCAGACCCCTCAGGGCACAGACACTGCACCAGAGCAGAAAACACAAAACCCCTCATTGTTACTTGTGTTAATTATCTGTTAAGTATCTATACCCGCCCAAGTAAAAGAAGTGTCTATTCATTTTACTTGTTATCTAATCACCAAGATTTCCCCATTTTGCTTTCCCCTGCTTCCCTAATCTATCAACAAAGGATTTCATGCAATCTCCTTACAGTCTTGTCCTTTGATTCTGATGTATAAAATAAATGGTGAAACGGCCATTTTCCAGAGCATTCTCTCAATCCTGAGAGTTTGCCTCCTGGTAACTGTCATCAGTTTGGTTCAAATAAACTCATAACGATTCTGAAAGATTCAAGTCCATGGTGCTCAGGCAAGCTAAATAGCCACCTCAGAAGATAATTAAAGAAAATCTGGTCGTAACCAGTTCGGCTCAGTGGAAGGAACATTGACCTGCGGACTGAAAGGTTCCAGGTTCGGTTCCGGTCAAGGGCATGTACCTTGGTTGCGGGCACATCCCCAGTAAGGGGGTGTGCAGGAGGCAGCTGGTCCATGTTTCTCTCTCATAGATGTTTCTAACTCTCTATCTGATACTCTCCCTTCCTCTCTGTAAAAAATCAATAAATTATATTAAAAAAAGAAAGAAAATCTGAATTTATTTAGAGAAAAGGGCATGGGGGATGGGAATATCCAAAGGGAAGAGCTACACAGCCCTGAGCCAAAGGGCATTGGGTCCATGATGGCAGCACAGATGTACTTAGGACAGAGAAACAAGGAAGGCTGTAGAAGAAGCAACAGGAGAGAGAGCCTAGGCTGGGCTGCTTTCGTTCACCGAGGAGTCAGAGAAGAGAAGGCCTTGGGGACAGGTTCCGGGGTGAGCCTGGGATGAGCTGCTGCTGCCCATTGCTCCCCTGGTTGCAAATCTCCTGGGGACTCTTAGGGGGAAGAGGGGAAAAGGGAATAGTGCTGACATGCTTCTTGTGGGGAGAACTGGTGCTGGGTCCTTTGTCCCGAACTAGCGTCTTTCTCTCTCTTTTAGAGGTAGGAATCTTAGGGGAGGTCTCAGGGGAGTGTTTCAATAGAATAGTCATCAGCTTTCCAGATGTGCTCTTTCAGGGTCATGGTCTCTCCTGATTGATCGGTGCCAGGGCAGAGGGTCATTAGTCAATGTAGCTGGTCCTGAGGCTGCCACGGACTCACTTGTCTGATTTTTCTGTTTTTCTGGGTCCACAGTTAAAATACAACTGAGGCCTTGATGCTGTCTTTAGGGAGGAAAAGGTCAGGGGGTCTAAACTGCCTGACCAGCTATATGTAAGGTCAGGGGTCCAGCTGAAACTGGTTTGACTCAGTGGATAGAGCGTTGGCCTGCGAACTGAAAGGTCCCGGGGTGGATACTGGTCAAGGGCATGTACCTTGGTTGTGGGAACATCCCCAGCAGGGGGTGTGCAAGAGGCAGCTGGTTGATGTTTCTGACTTTCTATCCCTCTCCCTTCCTCTCTGTAAAAAAAATCAATAAAATGTATTTTAAAAAAAGAAAAGAAAAGAAAGACCAGAGGTCCAAACCACCTGACCAGTGATATGCTAAGGGAAGAAAAGGTTAGCCTGGGAAGAGTTTCTTGTTTTCCTAGTTTTGCTTCTTGCTGGGCATCAGCCCTGGTGAGTGTCTGTACCCGGCCCATGTCTGTCTAACAGATTCTCTCCGGGTTTGGATGTTAGGTTGACGCAGGAAGAAAAGGAAGGGAACCCCTCTTGTTTGAAACCAGCCAGGACTCTGATCCCCCACCTGTCTTAGGACAGGTGCTCCTGTGAGAACCGAAGACCCCCCAACCTGGGGCTGCCCTCTCTCATTGACCAACTCAGTGGAGGGGCCACCACCTCCCATACGCTCGCTCGGGAGTTGTCAGGATGAGAAAGGGCTCAGCCGTCGAGGCTGGTGATACCCATTTTACAGCTGAGAAGCTGAGCCTAAGAGAGGTCCTGAGATCCTGACTTGGGTCCCAATCCAGCGCTCTCTGTACGGCGCTCCTGCTCCCCCCAGAGGGCCTAAGTGCCAGGCACCCCTCGATCAGCGCCGCTGGAGCTGGGGAGCCAGACGGTTCGGATCTGCGCCTGCGCAGGGCGCCCCGACGGCGCGGTCGCGGTGGACCCGCGGGGAGCGGGAGGGCGCGCTGCAGCCCGGCCCCGCGCTCCGGGAGCGTGGTCAGCGTCCCCCGTCTCCCGGGACAACCTCCGGCGACGGCCGCTCGGAGCGCAGGGGCGGTTAATTGGAATGAGGAGGGAGGAGGGGGGTCATGGCAGCCCACCTCGGGGGCCAATCGAAGGCCTAGAAAGCCCTGTATGCAAATATGAGGGCCGGGCGGACCCCAAAGTAGGAAGAGCGCGGGTTGGGGTTGGGGGTTGTCTGGCAGCCAATGGGAGCGTGTCTTAACCCTCCGGGGTGGGGGTCCTCAAGCGTGCTTGCGAGCGACCAGGGCCCGCACCGCCCGGGCGAGACGGGGGAGTAGGAATCGTGGGTAAGAGCTCCCCAAAGCCGGGTTCTGGCCCCAGATCGCGGCCTCTTAGGGCTTCCCCCACTGAAAACCTGGGTCCCCACACCCCCCAGGTCCCCACGGGGCTCCCTTCCCCGGGGCTAGTCCTCTGCCCTCCCTGCTGGCGTTCCAAGACCAAAGCCTCTCCCCTGCGGCCCCGAAACCCGTGGTGTCCCCAGCCTCTCTCTTCTCGGTTGGTCTCAGTAACGCTCACCCTCTCCCCGCCCCATACTCGAATGTACCGCTAAAACTCCTCCATTCGCTCTTCCCATCCCCAAGACCCCGATGCCAGGACCTTGCCCACAAACCGAGCCTTCTTTTCCTAGCTCCGCACACCCCTCTGTCCTCACATATCTCCGGGGGCACCCTCCTTCCTCGATTTCCCAAAACCCTCCTCCCTGGGGAGCTGCCCCTTAGATACCAGAGATTCCTGGGAACCAGGCCCCTCTCTCCGCCCCACCCCCCTTCCCCATCATGACATCCTCTCTCCATCACCTGTCTTCCTTTTTCGGAAGACACCTTCCAGAAACACACCTCTGTTTTTCATGGCCAGCACAGCCCTCTGCAAACGCTCCCGCCTCCTTCCCCCTCCTTCTCTCTCACTTCCCTGTGTTATTTCTCACTCTCCTAAAGGAAAGCCCTTCTTGAGGAAAGATCTCTTTTGGGATTTGAATCCTAGGAGAAATGTAACTTCTATGTGGGGGTGTGCTAACATTGACCAAACACTGGTATGTGGCAGGCACTTTTAATATGCACACCAGGCCTGCCGTCGTATTTTTATTTTACAATATAGCCCTTATTTTGAACTATGTACTGTTTTAAAAAATACTACCTTATCTTCAAAGCAATCCCATAGGATGAATATTATCCTCATTTTATTTATGAAGAAACTGAGGTATAAGAGGCTCCGTTTCTCGTCCATAGTCACCCTTCTAGTAAGTGGTAGAGCTAGGCTGGATCCAGGTCCATCTGTCTTTGCTAGTAATCCACAGAGTATTGTGCATAAAATGGCTGGGCATGAGCTTGCTCTGAAAATTGCATCATCCAATCTTGCAAAATTCTTTAATTTTTAGCAGAATAAAAGATGGCATTTCAGTCAGCAAGATTCTTATTGTTCCCAGTGAATGTGGCCGGTCATTCTCAGCACTTTAAAAAAAAATTAACTCATTTATTTAAAAATGATAGTTGATATACACTTATGTTAGTTTCAGGTGTACAATATAGTGATTTGACATTTATATACCTTACAAAGTGATCACCATGATAAGTCTAATACCTATCTGCCACCACACAAAGTTATTATGATATTATCCTATATAATAAAAGCTTAATGTGCAAAATTATCCCCTCGACCAGGAGTTGAACCGGGGAGTGGGGCTGGCTGGCCAACTGCTTGGTCCCTTCCCCCCCCCACCCCCCCGCTGGCCCCACCCCAATTGGCCCTGATGGGAGGGGGCTGGCTGGACCTCACCTGTGCATGAATTCGTGCACTGGGCTGCTAGTTGATTATATTTCCTCTGCTATACATTAGTCTCAGCACTTCTTATTGGCAAAAATTCAAAGGGTGGCTAGAATGATAAGCCAAAAGGCCATGAAAGGCATCTTACTTGATCCTGCCTCCATTAGCACTCAAAGCAGTTTTCTAGATAGGAAGTTTTTAATCTTCTTGGTGATCTTGTAATCACAGAGAAGATAGGGAGTGAGGGAGGAGGAGATAATTATAGTAGTCCCCCCCTTACTTCGGGGGATATACTCCAAGATCCCCCAATGGATGCCTGAAACCACAGATAGTACCAAACCTTATATAGGCTGTTTTTTCCTGTACCTACATACCTGTGATGAAGTTTAATTTATAAATTAGGCACAGTAAGAGATAAACAACAACTAATAATAAAATAGAATAATTATAACAATATACTATACTGAAAGTTATGTGAATGTCATCTGTCAAAATATCTTACTGTGCTGTACTCACCCTTCTTGTGATGATGTGAGATGGTACCAAGCCTATGTGATAAGATGAAGTGAGGTGAGTGATGTAGCATTAGACGAAGCATTAGACTACTACTGGCCTGTTGACGAATCCTCAGAAAAGGATCATTGAGAAATGACAGTGTTGATGGATGGGTGTCAGGAGCAGATGATGTTGATTGTTGGGGAAATGTAATATTTTCAAACCTCAGTTGACTTCGGAAAGCAAAACTGTGAATAATGGGAGACCTATGTACTTGGCTTCTTAGGGTATACATTGTCAGAGAGGCAAATCTGAGAGCAAGTCTGTAAGCAGACCTCTTACCTCCACATCTTTCCCTCATCCCAATCCACGTCAACCTTTTCCAAGAGCTAGTCACTGGAAACCTATGGAGAGATGCTTCTATCAGAGGAATGAGGACCAAAAGATGAAAAAAAGAGGGGATAAAGGGAAGCCTATTATTTGGAGGAAGAGAAGGAAGTTACAGGCAGACACAGTAGGAGGGTTCTTCAGTGCTACACATTTCTGCTTTGGCTAAAACTTGAAACAGCCGGAATCAGTTTGGCTCAGTGGATAGAGCATCAGCCTGCGGACTGAAAGGTCCCAGGTTTGATTCTGGTCAAGGGCATGTGCCTTGGCTGCGGGCACATCCCCAGCAGGGGGTGTGCAAGAGGCAGCTGATTGATGTTTCTCATTGATGTTTCTGACTTTCTATCCCTCTCCCTTTCTCTCTGTAAAAAAAATCAATGAAATATATTTTTAAAAAAACTTGAAACAAATTTCCCTACTGTTCTTCTTTTTTAAATCATATATTTTTATAGAGGAAGGGAGAGGGGGAGAGAGAGATAGAAACATCAACAATGAGAATCACTGATTGGCTGCCTCCTGCATGCCCCCCCACTGGGAACCGAGCACGCCATGCTACTCAGGCAGATGCCCTGACCAACCTGGGCATGTGCCCTGACAGGAATCGAACCCTGACCTCCTGGTTCATAGGTTGATGCTCAACCACCGAGCCACCCCAGCTGAGCTCCCCTATTGTTCTTTTTTTTTTTTTAATATATTTTATTGATTTTTTACAGAGCGGAAGGGAGAGGGATAGAAAGTCAGAAACATCGATGAGAGACATCAATCAGCTGCCTCTTGCATACCCCCTACTGGAGATGTGCCCGCAGCCAAGGTACATGCCCTTGCTGGAATCGAACCTGGGACCCTTCAGTCCGCAGTCCGACGCTCTATCCACTGAGCCAAACCGGTCTCGGCTCCCCTATTGTTCTTAATCAAACGATCCTTTCCTGCCATTTACAGGACACTGTATTCACTCAGCCTTGCCAAAGAAAGCACTAAACTCTTTTTTACCCCTTTGCACCACCTCTAGGGGCAAGAAGAATAATCAACAAGTATAGTCCAGAAATAATCTGCAGTGTTTGCATGGAGCCATCCCAGAGTTCATTTCCTCCCCCTGGTGGCCAGGGAAGGTCATTTTCATGTAGACTAACCTGGCTTTGGTTGGCAGCCTCTGGCTTGGAAGATCCCAAGCTCAAACCCCTTTCTCAAATGGAAGAAAATATCAGATGTTTTTCACTGTCTTCACTATCCTATTTGGAAAGGCGAACCGAATGTGTCTTGTGTCATTAAGAAAAACTGAAGATTGTATTACTGTGTTTGCCATATTGGTAGGCCAACGTAGTCTTCTGTTTTAAGTTCCCAAAGTAAAGGCGCACACTGTCTGGTCACTAACCCGGTGTGATGCAAAGGTATGGAGAGGGGCAGGAAGCCGGGGCTTCAAGCCGCATTCCACTGACTTGCTCTCTCTCTGGCTTTGTGCAAGTCAAGCCCTCCTCTAAAAATCAAATAGGTTGACCAGACACTTCCCAAAGTCCCTCCCGGCTGTAATATTCAGGAATTCCATAGAGCTTAGAAAATGTTCTAGATATACCCCTGCTAAGAGCCCTGGTACAAGGCTGATATTGGTAAAAAGAAGGGAAAGAAACAGTGAAAATAATTACCTAGTAGAAACCATAGAATTGTTCCTAGGTTATGGCCAATTTGGGAGACCCAGGCCCTTGTGGGAATTTGGCAGCAGTTGGCTTTAAGGAAAATGCTGTGGGACCATTTTATATATATATATATTTTTTTTTTATTGATTGATTTTAGGGAGAGTTGCTCCACTTGTTTCTGCATTCACTGGTTGTTTCTTATATGCGCCCTAACTCGGGATCGTACTCACAACCTTGGCGTATCAGGACAGTGCTGTAACCATCTGAGCTACTCAGCAAGGGCCCAGCTGATCCTTAAGGGACAAAAGTCACCAAGACTCCTTGTGGGAGCCAGGAGATCAGTTGCTTCACTTTAGGATTGTACCACCTATGGGTGATCAGCAGAGAGGGAAAGGCAGTGGGTGGAGTGTGGAGGCAAAACAGCCTGTGGAGTCGACAGACCTGACTTCTAATCCGTGCTCTCTCCTTAGTCTTCTCATCTGTACTAGATTGAAAATAATATCTATGATATGACTTTATCAGAAGGCAGGAGAGCCGAGACCGGTTTGGCTCAGTGGATAGAGCGTTGGACTGCGGACTGAAGGGTCTCGGGTTCGATTCCGGCAAGGGCATGTACCTTGGCTGTGGGCACATCCCCAGTAGGGGCTGTGCAAGAGGCAGCTGATCGATGTCTCTCTCATCGATGTTTCTGACTTTCTATCCCTCTCTCTTCTGCTCTATAAAAAATCAATAAAATATATTTTTTAAAAAAGAAGAAGGTAGGAGAGAAGGGGGGAGTCCTCAGGTTGGCAGGGAGGAAGTAGCTGCTGAGACTGGGAAGGGAAGTCTGGTAAGGCCCACATCTGAGTAGACTGAGAGGGTTCTAGCTTCATCCAGGGTCCTATCTAGTTCTTGTTCTGAAAATGAGGGCATTAAAATGTTGGTCCAGCCTTAGAGGAAGTCGCTTTTGTTCTAAGTCCTTGCTGCTTGGAGGTCAGGTACATCCAGATGTCCATGGGGCCAGGCATGCAGCCTAAACAAGAGAAGTGACCTGGACATACTAACGTGTTTTTTTTCCTTCTTCTCTCTCTTAATGCTACTCTAGGGAAAACAATAGCACAAGGGCAACCATCACTTGGCTCCTGTATCAGAGAGACCATAGGGAATGGTAGGGACTGCAGCAGACACAGGACATGTCTAAAGAGGAAGCCATTCCCCCGCTCTGGTTAATTGCTGGCATGAAGCAACGGGGACCTATTTTCTGAAAGAAATGGGAATGGAAGGGTTTTATGAAAAAAAAATCTATATTTTCTAGTACTGGTAACTACTATTTCACAACTCTAACAACCACCACACACTATTGTGGGCTGCGTAAACGTTGCTGAAGCTAGATTCACAATGCAAGCCTCAGTAGCAACCTTTGAGCAAGATTCTCTCTTTCTGGAGGCCGCGGGGAGAAGCTGGCAGGATTCAGCCTCTGGGATGAAGCAGGAAGGCGAGACCGGGGGGAGAGAAAGCCAGGGAGGGGACCAAAGACAGCAAAATTAGCCACATGTGACAATGACAGTTTTTCCCTTAACACCTGTCTCAAGTGCCATCGACGTTGCTCAGGGGAAGGTAGGCAAGAATGCTGTAGCAAACCAGTTCCTTTAGAAGTACATGGGCCTAGCCCTAGCTGGTTTGGCTCAGTGGATAGAGCGTCGGCCTGCGGACTGAAGGGTCCGGGTTCGATTCCGATCATAGGGCATGTACCTTGGCTGTGGACACATCCCCAGTAAGGGCTGTGCAAGAAGCAGCTGATCGATGTTTCTGACTTTCTATCCCTCTCTCGTCCTCTCTGTAAAAAATCAATAAAATATATATATTTTAAAAAATACACGGGCCTAGCCCTAGTTGGTTTGGCTCCATGGATAAAGCCAAAGTAGGCCTGAAGATTGAAGGGTCTCAGGTTCGATTCCAGTCAAGGGGCACATGCCTGGGTTTAGGCTCCATCCCCAGTAGGGGGCGTGCAAGAGGCAGCCGATCAATGATTCTCTCTCATCATTGATGTTCCTTTCTCTCTCTTCCTCTCTGAAAAAAAAAAAAAAAGTACATGGACCAAGTCTCTTGCTATGTGCGCCTGAGGCGCTCCCTTGTAAGGGTCAAGTTTGACCTTTGTTGATGTTCTCTCGGAGGCAGACAAATATAAGCAGTCACGACTTGTTCTTGCTGTTTGGGCAAGGACATGAGAAAGAGCAGAGACAGCCCACAACTCGAGGCCAACTTCAGGGTGAGTTTTCTCTCCTCAAGTTAACATTAACCTTTAGGTAAACGGGGCCACTCCTCCAGGGCTTGGTGAACCGGAGCCGGTGTGGAGGATGAAGGGAGTGGAGCTGGCTGTTTACCTGGAAGGAAAGGAGCAGCCCAAGGTCAAGATTTCATGTACTTTAGCTTTCTGGAATTTTGCCAAGAATGTGCCTGTTCACTGGGAACAACTGACTCTCAGGGCCCAGGTTTCATCACTTAGTCGTGCTGAGCACAACTCTTTCTCTTCCTGCGCAGGTGTCACCATAAAGGGACCTGGGTGTGAGTGACAGCCCTCTTCAGCAAGAGGGAGAAACAAGTGCCCGCCCCTGGCCAACTTCGTAATCCTGCCTCCCTTTTGGGGGTGGCTGTGAGCATTCAGTGAGATGGAGTACATGACGACTTTTTCAAAAGTCCACATACCGGTTCATTAATAAACTAGCGACACAGCGCATAGATTTGTGCACTTTGAAAGGAAATTAATTAGAAGGTGGCCAGTGGGGTGGGACTGGGTGACCTGGAGCCAATTTCCCTTGATCCCTCCCCAGTGTTTGCCAAGGGACCCCACTCCAGCAGGTGGGGTCCCTTGGCCTGGCCTGTGGGGATCTGCTGAAACTGGCTCTCCAATATCCCTTGAGGGGTCCCGGAGTAGCAGAGGGCAAAGTTGCTGACGTACATGGTGTGGAACGCAAACGCAAGTCTGCAGTAAACCAGATTCAGGGCTGAATAACCCAGCAACAACATAACCCATGACCGAAGGTGGACTCATGTAGCCTCGAAGGAATTGGGCTCCCTCCTCTCTGGTTTCGGGGTGTGTCATCTGAGAGCCACCACTGCCATGTCACTGCAGCTTGGTAGCTCCTATGTTGAGTGTCTGCCCCCTAGTAGTCAGTGCATGTCATAGCGACTGGTTGGATGGTTGGAGACTTAGCATATTAGTCTTTTATATATGTAGATTATTTATAGGTTTAGAGCCCCTCCCCCCAATGTTGGTTTGGGAAAGGAGCAGAGCGAGGAGGAAGGGTGTAGTAATGTTTATGGCTGTAAGGCATAAAATTGTCTCGGATTAGCAAGTCTGGGTACAGAGGAGAGGTGATTCCCAAGAGGTTGTGTGACTGGTGAGCCTACTGTAATTGCATATTGCTGGTTGTAGTCCAAAGGGTTGGAATCCCTCTGGGAATGGACATGGTGACATGAAGAAATAAATACATAACATACATAAGCTACAGAATTTTCATATTCATTAACCTAGTACTCCTGATTCTGAATATGTATTGTAAAGAAATAATCCCAAAGAAGTAAAAGGATTTCTGTACATGAAAGTGTACATTTTAGGGTTATGGAATAATAAGATTGGAAGCAACTTACATTGTTAATAATAGAGCAATGGTTGGTTAAATTCAGACACGTTCCTTCAATGGGTTATTATTATACAACCATTAAAAACTAGAAATTTGTAAAGTTGGCCATAACCGAAAGGATGTTGATAGGATATAAAGTGGTCAAAAAGCAGATACAAAATTCTTTACGCGTTATGGTTACAATTATATAAGAATAATTATGCTTAAAATTAAGAATAGTCCCGCTGGTGTGGCTCAGTGGTTGAGCCCTCGACCTTTGAACCAGGAGGTCACTGGTTCGATTCCCAGTCAGGGCACATGCCCGGGTTGTGGGCTCCATCCCCAGGAGGCATGCAGGAGGCAGCCCATCAGTGGTGCTCATCATTGATGTTTCTATCTCTTCATCTCTTCTTCTCTCTGAAATCAACAAAAAAAAAGTTAAAAAATTAAGAATAAAAAAGAATATACTAAAGGGCCAATGTTGCCATGTTAGGGTAGAATAGCTAAAGGTGATTTCTTTTTCTTTTTAAAATATATATTTTTTACAGAGAGGAAGGGAGAGGGAAAGAGAATTAGAAACATCGATGAGAAAGAAACATCGATCAGCTGCCTCCTGCACACCCCCCCCCGGGGATGTGCCCGCTACCGAGGTACATGCCCTTGACCGGAATCGAACCTGGGACCCTTCAGTCCGCAGGCCGACGCTCTATCCACTGAGCCAAACCAGCTAGGGCTAAAGGTGATTTCTCACCCTACCCTCTCCTAAGCTTTCTTTAATGTTATAATATTTCAAGAGTAGTAATAATAAATTAGAATAAATATATTACTACTATCTTTAAAGACGTCGAAGAGTATGCGAGGGAAGAACAGGTAGTAGCAGCAAGAGGACTACAGGCATTAAAGGAGAAGACGGTGGTAGGAGGTTGGCCAGGGTCTGGAGGTGAGGGGAGGCAGGAGCACACCAGAAATAGGCTTGATGATCATAGAAATATTAGATGTGAACAGGATATAAATCGTTATTTAGGCCTGGGCAGTTCTGCATTACTCAGAGGCAAACTAAGCACCTTCTTAAGGATCAGTGAAGCAGGGGTATTACAAACCATTAAAAAAAAAAAAAGACTTGATATTTGAAAGTCAAGCAAACATCCAAGAAGTCATCACGGGGGTGGAGGGATGGGAACATGCTGGGCTTCCTCACGAATATTTGTGATTAGTCTTGTTTTCACTTGGAATGGGATGGTGGGGGAGACACGACAGCCTCTTCTGTGGTTGGGGTCTCCGGAGCTCTGCTTTGGGCCCCGGGCTTGACACTTGTCCAATCAGCTGCAGGCCAGTCCTGCCCTCCATGAGCACCGGTTGCTTTCGCCCTCAGGCCAGCAGGTTGCCTGCCAGGGGGTTCGTGCAGTGCCCCATCGTGAACAGGCCTCCGCAGAGCGCCTCATCTGCACCCCCTGGGACGGCTCCCTCAGCGAGGAAGGCTTAGGGCTTGGTTCTGAGGCTGTCTCAAGACACTCACTCGCTTTCATAATAAGATTGTTTACCAGGCGGTGCCACGCGTGGTCTCAGCCTGCTCCCGAACTTCCCAGGAGGGAGAAACCAAAGCCAGGATTGGCTGAGTGAGTCCCTCAGGGCACAGTCAGGGGCAGAAGATGGAACCAGCTCCCTCCTGGAGCCTGGCACCAGCGCTGGAAGGTGTGGTGGCCTTTTATACACTCCAACCTGTTGCTGGGTCCCAGAGCACTGGTGGACCATCCCCATGAGCAAAAGAGGGGGTCCCCCTGCAGGTGGACCCAAGTAATTGTCGCTTTCTCTGCCTTCTTTCCAGGGAGGGGGGCTTGTATTTCCCCAGAGTCGCCTCCTAGTCCAGGGAGATGCTCCAGTGTCAGCCTTTGGAAGGCGAGAAAGGGACAGAGTCAGAAGAGAGGGAGGAGAGTTCCATGGCAGATCTGAAAGAAATCGTCACCCTGGCTTTGGTGGGAGAGAACATTGGGATACAAAAGGGGCTTCAGAATGCCCAGCAGCAAGGCAAGAAGAAGAGGAAGAAAAAGAGGTTAGGATTGAAAGATGGGAAGTGGGGATCCATGTTGGTAAGCGCAGGAGGGGCCTGGGAGAAAGGGGGCCTTGGCTGCTATTGCACGGGGGAAGGAGAAACTGTCTGGTGAGACTGCCGGAATCACCCCACTTTCGGTCCGTATAAAAAGAAGCCACTTTTGACGATGTTTTCTAGAATGAAACAATGGTGCACGTTAATCTAAAACCAGCCCTTGCCCTAATCTTTGTTGTGTCTGTGTTCAGGCTGCCTTTTATTTTGTTTTTTAAAATTGTGTGTGGCGGGCTAGTTTTCCCGCAGCCCCACCCGGGACGGGATGTCCCCGTGTGCAGTCTCTTGTTCTGGCCGCTGTGTCTGTCTCTGTCTTGCTGCTTTTCTGTTTCTCTTTTCCAGATGATTGGTGATCAATCTATCCAGCTGCCGATACGAGAGCGGTGAGCATCTGCGTTCAAGGGATCCGCGGCGGGGACCCACTGGCTTCCCCACAGAGTTGGGAAGGGGTTTCTCCCAATCCTGTTCTTTGCTTCTCTCGGCTCATTTAATTACTTGAGGGCGTTGGGGAGCTCATTCCAAGAAAATACGGGTTTGACCGCACTGCTGTGTCGTTAGGGGATCTGATGGAAGGAGGGCAGCTGTTGCTACAGTCAGTGGCTCTTTTTTTAGAGCACAACCTCCAGACTGGCAAGTCCCTGAGCTGGAGGTGACCTGTAGAGCTACCCTGTTCTACAGAGCAGAGTGTGGTTGTTATTTTAATTTCAAATCTGGTGCTTTGGGCCGGCCCTGCGTCTCCTGGTTGCTGCAGGCACTTCTTGCTTTCCAGGCCCTCGAAGGCATTTACGTTGGGGTTGGAATCAGCTCCCACGTATCAGTGCTAACAGGGACAGGGGGAGAAGGATGTGAGAGAGGTGTGTGGGTTTGAAATACATTGTGTGATTTTTTTCTCTGTTAATTGACTTTACTAATTAAGCTTGGCTCTGGCTGATGTTAAGGATTTTGGTTTATATTCCCTGAACATTCAGTGCTTTGTGTTTAGAGGAAAGCCAGACACCCTACTTCCTGGTCAGGGGAAGCCAGGGTGGTCAAAACCTTCCTCCCAGATACCCTTCTATGGCGATTATGGGGCATAGGCTGTATTTTTTCAAATAGCTTTCAACTCTTGTGTTCCTTTCTTGGTGATGATGTCTCTAGGCAGGGCAAGATGGTTTCAGTCCCAAGGAGCCGAGATGTCTCCCTTTGGTGCTAAGCCTGGGAGCACCTGGGAATGGAACTCCCCCACTTTATGCTGCTCCCTCACCTCCCAGGCTAATAGGCCTTTCTTTCTCCAACCCAACGGCAGTGCGTAGGGCTGCCCAAAAGTATGGCCTCCGAGAGGGAGGGGAGAACGATGACTGGACTATCTACTGGACTGACTTCTCAGTGTCGCTGGAGCGGGTGATGGAGATGAAAAGTTACCAGGTAACTGGGTCAGAGCCGGTCCTCAGCATAAGTGGGTCCTCACTGTCCCCCAAGGGTATCCCATGGTTACTCCTGGGTCCCCCACTGTTCATGAATTCCGGCTTGCTTTGCAGAAAATCAATCACTTCCCAGGGATGAGTGAAATCTGCCGCAAGGACCTGCTGGCCAGGAATATGAGTCGCATGTCAAAGTTGTTCCCTAAAGATTTCCACTTTTTCCCTCGGACCTGGTGTCTTCCTGCTGAGTGAGTGCCTACCTGAGCTCCCTTCTCCACTGCCCACCCCAATTCCGTTTCCCACAGGATCGCCTTCTCTCTCTCCTGTTCAGGAAGAGAAGGGATTTAGGGTGTAGTCAGGGTTCCCAGACTTTCCTCACTTGTCTGGAATGACTTGCAGGGCTTAATAGCAACTTAGAAGGAAATGTGCTGCCTTCAGGTCAACAGGCACCTCCGATGCCATAGCCACCGAGGACCACTCGGTGACTGCGTTAAGTGACTGCGCCACTGGTCACAAGGCTTCTTTGAGTTAAAGTGCAAAACAAGAAACATAGGAAGACTGAGATTTATAGCCCATTAAGTTTCTTTCTCTGTTCTGAATACACTTTCTTTTCTTTTTAAAGAAATATATTTTATTGATTTTTTTACAGAGAGGAAGGGAGAGGGATAGAGAGCTAGAAACATCGATGAGAAACATCGATCAGCTGCTTCCTGCACACTGCCTACTGGGGATGTGCCCCAAACCGAGGTACATGCCCTTGACTGGAATCGAACCTGGGACTGCTCAGTCCGCAGGCCAACGCTCTATCCACTGAGCCAAACCGGTTAGGGCTATACTTTTTTCTAAATTTTTATTGATTTCAGAAAGGAAGAGAGAGAGAGGGAGAGAGGGAGATAGAAACATCAATGATGAGAGAGACTCATTGATCAGCTGCCTCCTGCACTCCCCACTCTGGGTATCAAGCCCACAACTCAGGCCTGTGCCCCGAATGGGAATTGAACCGTGACCTCCTGGTTCATAGGTCAATGCTCAACCACCGAGCCACACTGGGCAGGCTGAATATACTTTCTTCAAAGTTATGTTCAGAGATGGTGTCTCCTCTCACACTCTGTTTGGAGTGGAGATACCACGGAGGAAGAGCTGAGCCCAGAGTGGGGCAAGAAGCTGAGTGACCAATAAGGCCATGTCGCTGGGCCTGAGCCGGATTCAGATCTCCAAATCTCCAGTCTGCAAACCAGAAAAACAAACTCCTTGGTCTCGGCTAAGTTTATGGGGTGGGCAGTGCACATCAGCCCCCTGTCTGTGTTATGTCCTGTACAAGATGGCGGTCATCACTCTCTTGTGTAGATGATGGAATTGAGGCTTTCAGAGGCCAAGTCCTTGCATAGGGTAAGTGGTGTTGCCTGGGTTTAAATCCAGGCCTGAATCCCACCCCCCCCCCCCTGCCCCCCAGAGCCCATCTTCTCCCCACTGTGGGGGCTTTACTGGCTCTCCTATTACCAGGCCTCTGGACATCTTGTCTGTCAGCTCCAAGGTGTTTGTCACATTAGATCATTTTGTTTGTTTGTTTTTTAAATAAAGAGTTAGCCTTCCCTTTTACTGCTCCCCAGCTAAAAGTGTATCTCATTCTCTCGCTGTCTGGTAGCTGGGGAGACTTGCAGAACTACAGCAGGTCAAGAAAAAATAAGACATACATTTGTAAGCCGGATTCGGGCTGCCAAGGGAGAGGTATATTCATCACCCGGACGGTGAAAGAAATCAAACCAGGGGAGGATATGATCTGTCAGCTCTACATTTCAAAGGTACTTCTTCATTGTGATTGTTTTTATCTCCACAGCAACTCCAGGCTGCAGCTCCACTGGACCGAATGAGAAATGAGGGAATGGAGGGCAGGGGTGAGGGTGAAGCTGGGTCCTGTCTTCTGTCTTGGACTTGGTTAGCCCAAAGCCTTCTGACCGGGCATGTGACATGTGCCCGGGCCAGAGTGTCCTTCACCCTTGCACCCTGTCCTTTGATCTGGCTCCACCAGGCTGCTCCCTTGCTTCTGAGAGACGACAGCCAGGAGAGCACTTTTGGTCTAGGGAGGCCCCAGCTCACTGAGGAGAGGACAGTCATCCTGGATAGATAGTGGTAGCCAGCTTTACTCCATGGCTGGAGGTCAGAGGTCACAGCAGTATAGCCACTGCAGGAAGGGAGCCCGAAGAAGTGTGCATGAAGGGGGAGGCTCTGACCAGCATTGTAGGTCAGCACTGCAGGGAGAACTCTTTTTTTAAAAAAATATATTTTATTGACTTTTTACAGAGAAAGTCAATGAGAGAGAAACATCGATCGGCTGCCACTTGCACACCCCCTACTGGGGCTGTGCCCGCAACCAAGGTACATGCCCTTGACCGGAATCGAACCCAGGACCTTTCAGTCCACAGTCCGACGCTCTATCCACTGAGCCAAACCGGTTTCGGCTTTTTAAAATATTTTTATTGATTTCAGAGAGGAAGGGAGAGGGAGAGAGAGAGATAGAAACATCAATGATGAGAGAGAATCATTGATTGGCTGCCTCCTACACACCCCACACTGGGGATGGAGCCTGCAACCCAGCCATATACTCTTGGCCGGAATCGAACCCAAGACCCTTCAGTCCACAGGCCGATGCTCTATTCACTGAGCCAAACTGGCTAGGGCATGCAGGGAGAACTCTTACAGAACTGCAGCAATAACATAGCCCTGGATAGTGACAGCATGTTCTTCATCACAGGATGTTTTTATTTTTTTAATCCTCGCCTGAAAATATGTTTCTATTGATGTTTAGAGAGAGAGGAAGAGACATTGGGAGAAGAGAGGGAGGGTGAGAAACTGGTCAGTTGCCTCTCACACATGTCCCGATTGGGGATTGAACCCACCACCTAGGTATGTGCCCTACCCGGGGATTGAACCTGCAACCTTTTGGTGTATGGGATGATGCTCAACCAACTGAGCCACCAGGCCAGGGCATCACAAGACTTTTATGAATGCTATTTTGTTTAGTTGGCAAGAGTTCCCTTGGAGGCGGTTACTCGTGACATTTGATAGAATGAGAGACAGGCAAAGTGTGGTTTAGTGACTTGTACAAGATCATGTGGCAGGTCACTGAGCCCAAACCCCCTTTTCCCTGTCCCCAGCTCTGGCCACGTCTGCGCTCTGTAGCAAGAGGCAACATTGGAGCTGACGCCAAGAAAACTAGACGGGGAGCTAATGACTTTCAAGTCTGAATCTCCCCGATGCTGGTGTAACTTCTGTTCTCTCCTCCAGCCCTTCATCATTGATGGGTTCAAGTTTGACCTACGGATTTATGTGCTGATCACATCCTGTGACCCTCTCAGGATTTTTACGTACAAGGAAGGACTGGCCCGCTTCGCCACGACCTCTTACTCCCACCCTTGCACAGATAACCTGGTGAGCTCGGGGGACATGCTGCCTTACCTCCCTCCCTTGGTGCGATAATGAAAAAAAATCCTAGTTAAATCACTAACACGTGCACTGACATTGTGGCTTTGGCAGCTGTGGCCGAACACCTACCGCTTGCTGGGTTGCATATATTCTTTCCTTGAGCCCTCCCAGGAGCCCTCAGAAGCAGGGATTATCACCTCCCTGTCACAGAGAGGAAATGAAAACCCAGAGAGAAGGAGGCCTTGTCCAAGGTCACAGAAGTAGGAAGAGATCAGACTGGGACTCAAGGCCAGGTGTGCTTGACTGCAAAGCCAGTGCCACAGTTCCACACCCCTGGAGTGTCCCTCAGGCAGGGTACCCCCAATCTCAGGAGGAATTGGAGTTTCTCATACTCCAGGCTGTGGGATACCCTTTCTTTCTTCCTCTGTGCTGCCAGTTTAAGTAACTCCTAAGACTCCCTCCCCTTTTAAAAAAATATTTTTATTGATTTCAGAGAGGGAGCGAGAGATAGAAGCATCAATCATGAGAGAGAATCATCGATTGGCTGCCTCCTACACGCTCCCCACTGGGGATTGAGCCCGCAACCTGGGCATGTCCCCTGACCCAGAATCTGAACCGGTGACCTCTTGGTTCCTGGGTCGACACTCAACGGCTGAGCCACACCAGGCTAAGCCCCCTTTCTTCTTTAAGCCCCAGGGGCCTTAGGAGGAAGCGGGAGGCCTGCCCTTCCTCTGACTCCATAGACTCGCGTCTCTCTCCCAGGATGATATCTGCATGCACCTGACTAACTACTCCATCAATAAGCACAGTTCCAATTTCATTCAAGATTCGCACTCTGGCAGCAAGAGGTAAGTAAGCAAGCGGCCTCGGGTCTCTTTTCTTTCCCTGCCAGTCTCAGAGCGGCTCTCTGGGATTCGACCCGGACCCTGGCAGTCCGCATCCGTGTTTGCGTCTTGGATCACACGCTCTCAGGAAATATTTCCTGGCCTCTAAACTCAGAACAGACTCCTCAGTCTCTGCCCTCTGGCTGTTAATCATTAAAAGAAGGCCACATGGTAAACCCTGGGAGGGTGGGAGGGTGGGAGGAGGAGAGATAAACATGAACTGTTTCCCCAGCAGGGTACACACACACACACCAAAACATACTCTTGTTACCGTTGGCCCTGCTGACATTTCCAAGCCAGCAGGTATTGATTGGTGCTGGTCTGCCGCGGGAAAGGCCGTGCCGGGCTGTGGTTCCGAAGCGGCGGTTCCCTGGTGTGTGGCTCCAGCTGAGATTCTCAAATGGTGTGTCACGAAGCCTGGTGTGGCCTGACCTGGTGCAGCTGGCTTTAAGGTTCTCCAGAAGAAGGGGAAACATGAGAGCAAGGCCTGAGTATCTTCCTAAGCAGCTTTTATATGCCTGCTGTCATCTACTCCTGTCTCATTTGAGTTTTAAGAAAAAGGGGGACTGAAGAATGTGAACATGACCAGATAAAGGAGAAAGGAAAAGGAAGTGTGTGTGGAGGTCTCCCGTGTGTTTGAGCCTGAGCTGGGTGCTTTGGGTGCATTTAAAAAATACATGTTTTTTATTGATTTCAGAGAGGAAGGGAGAGAGCAAGAGAGATAGAAACATCAATGATTAGAAAGAATCATTAGCCGAAACCGATTTGGCTCAGTGGATAGAGTGTTGCCCTGTGGACTGAAGGGTCCCAAGTTCAATTCCGGTCAAGGGCATGTACCTTGGTTGCGGGCACATCCCCAGTGGTGGGTGTGCAAGAGATAGCTGATCAATGTTTCTGACGTTCTATTCCTCTCCCTTCCTCTCTGTAAAAAAATCAATAAAATATATTTATTTTTTAAAAAAGAATCATTGATTGGCTGCCTTCTGCAGGCTCCACATTGGGGATCAAGCCCGAGACCCGGGCATGCGCCTGATGTGGAATCAAACCATGACTTGGTTCATAGGTTGACGCTCAACCACTGAGCCAAGCTGTCCAGGCTGCCTTTTCTGCCCCCATTACATTCTACCACACCACGGCAGAGGCATTGCAAACCGCCCTTTGTAGATGGGGAACTGGAAGTTAGGTGCCGTCTCATTTTGCAGATGAGGAAACCAAGTCTCTGAGAGGTTCAGTTGCCTAAGGTCACACAGTTTTGAATGCCACAGCAGGACAAGGTCGGTCTGCAGACTCCGAGGCGCATGCGCCTTCTGCACCAGATTCAAAGGACTGATAAACAGGCAGCCTGGTTGGCTTCAGAGCATCAGAGAGGCTCGGGGCAGCGGAAATCACCGTGTCCTCCCTGGCAGAGTTCCAAAGAGCAAATGGGGAGTCACTAGGCGAAGCCTGCTTGCAGGGCTGGGTCGGGCTGGGTGGGGGTGACCGCCCTTTTTCAGTAGGCCTCTGAGGCACAGACCAGGTCCTCTTCATCTCCCAGGGAGCCTGGCACAGAGCTGGTGTGTTCAATGGAACACAGCTGTGTGTTCAAGGGAACTGGCTAACCCCGGGGCATTAAAATGACAATGTACGTTCATTGTGATGTCCCTGCATCCTCCTGAAGAGCCGTGCTGATTTGTCATGGACGCGCCCTCTGACCTGCCCAGTGTGGAGCTGACTGGAGCCACCCCTCAGACATCTCCTCAGAAACCTGCGCACACCCTCTGACCTCTGTGATGGGGTGACCAGCCATGTCGGTTGGCCTAGGAGTGAGGGGTTTCCAGGGATGTGGGACTTCCTGGGGCGGTTGGTAGCTCTCTGTGGAAATGCTCTGGGGCTGCCTTTTCCAAGTGGGTAATCCTGGCACAAAATTTCTGTATCTTTAGTGTCCCCAGAACCCCCTCAATGATTGAGGTAGAACTCGGGCAGTAGTGTGTGTGTGTGTGTGTGTTTAAGTCTATCTATTGATCTGAGAGGGAGAGAGAGAGAGAGAGAGAAAGAGAGAGAGAGAGTAACATTGACTCCTTTTCCCACCCATCCATGCATTCAGTGGTTGACCCTTGTGTGTGCCCTGACTGGGGTTGGGATCCACAACCTGGGCATGTTGGGACAACGCTCTAACCCAGTGGTTGGCAAACTATGGTTTGCCGCTCTGTTGACTAATGAGCTTGCTGACCACTAAGCTAGACAAAATGGCCAAGGATGAAAGCTACTACTTCTCAAAAGGCTCAGGTCATTTTCTCCCCAATTTAAGATACATTGCCCTAGCCCAGTGGTCGGCAAACTCGTTAGTCAACAGAGCACCAAACCGTGGCTCGAGAGCCGCAGTTTGCCGACCATTGCTCTAACCACCTGAGCTACCCACCAGAGTGGAGGTCGTGTTCTTAAAAGGCTCCCTACCGTACTTCTAATGAACACCAAAGAAATAACCACCAAAACAAAAGCATAAGGTAGGGTATTGGTTTTTTAATTTTTTAATTTATCCATTAAGCTTCCCACCCAGGATTCTGAGTGGTCCAAGCCCACGGGAGGGTTCTGGGTCACAGTGAAAGTGCCCGGGCAGGCCTTACATGTCATTATATCTGTGCCCACTCCAGATATAATGGCGGCTTGAGGAGTGTGGCCCTGTGGCTCCCACACCACCCTCCTGAGCTGACAACGTCCTGGTGCCACCCTAGCTCTTGGGGGTCCATCCCCGTTGGCTCTGGCACCTCACTTTGTTCAGAAGCGTCTGCTTTTCAGCATGCCACGGCCTCAGACGACCAGAGGTGGGCTGCCCAGCCTCATGGCCTGTGGTTCCCCTCCAGGAAGCTCTCCACCTTCAACATGTACATGGAGAGCCATGGCTACAGCGTGGAGCAGATATGGAGAGATATCGAGGACGTCATCATCAAGACGATCATCTCCGCCTACCCCATCATCAAGCACAACTACCACACCTGCTTCCCCAACCACACACTCAACAGCGCCTGCTTCGAAATCCTGGGCTTCGACATTTTGTTGGACCGCAAACTCAAGCCCTGGTTGCTGGAGGTAGGGAGGTTGGGGCGAGGGGTGAAAACCGGCCCCTGGTTTTGGGGTCAGCCAGCTTCAGGCTCATCTCCCCGCCCTCCCAGGTCAGCTAGATCTGTTTAACCAACTTGATTGCGCCAGTTCCTCCCCTGGTGCTTGCTGCCTGGGGCTCCTCCCTTAGCTGAGAAGTGGCCACCAGAGGGGGTTAGACGGCCAGGAATTGGAGAATTCCTTGTGCCTCTTTGAGGTCCACCCAGACTTGGAAACGGCTCTCAGACACAGAGTGACAGCTCTACCTTTTGTAACAGAGTCTTTTCATTTCCCAGAAAGGAGGAGCTCTTCAGCAAAGCTGGGCTGATGATGTTGAAGATCAGATGGGCGCTACAGGCCCTGCTCTCTGGGGCCTGGACCGCTCAGTTCCAAGCACTAACAGAGAGTGGCCTGGTGTCTGTGGCCACAGGAATGGGTGTGGAGCCACCCAGTGATTTTCCTGCCTCCCCTAGACCCTGGGGTGATGGGAGGAGGAGGCAGAGAAGCTTCTGGGTGGCTGTCTCTTTTCCGGATTGTACTTGAGCCCGGCAGCCATCCCAAGCGGTTATTCAGTTTGCACACTGGGCAGAGGAGTGAGGCGTGGGGGTGCAAGTCAGAGGTACTAGTGCCAGCTGCCAGTGACAAGAGTCAGCCTTTGGGGTGGGAAACCCAGAATTACAGATCATATTTCTGAGGCCTTGCCTTTTCTCCACTCCCAGTCCTTGTTCCCAGGTGTGGGTGGGAAGGAGAATATGGCTGTTTGGAGCTCTTACCCCAAGAGCAGACTTAGCTACCAGGAGCAAGCCTGCAGAAACTGCTAGAACTCTTCAAATGTCACAGAGTGCCTCTGAATAATATGGACTTTCCTGTGAGCAGGAATGTGTCTTCTCCCTTCTCCCACCTGCGTCTCCCCTGCAAGCCCGGTCAGGATCTCGAATGCATCATTTCTTGCTACTCCCTCCCTACTTGCCTGGTCCTTTGGACCCCCCTTCCATCTGCTCCAGGCACATGAGAGGACACCACACACCAGATGGAGGGGAAACCGAAGACGGGGTACTCCCTGATGCCTCCCAAAAAGCAAGAACTAAAATAACAGCTAGTTAGCCTTTGCTGGATTGGCACAGTGGATAGAGCGTCAGCCTGCAGACTGAAGGGTCTGGGTTTGATTTGGGTCAAGGGCACATGCCCAGGTTGTGGGCCCGATCCCCAGTAGGGGGCATGTAGGAGGCAGCTGATCAATGATTCTCACTCATTGATGTTTCTATCTCTTTTTCTATCTCTAAAATAAAAAAAAATATATATGTGTATATAAATAAATATATATATAAATACACACACACACACACACACACATATATATATACATATATATATATATATATATATAGAGAGAGAGAGAGAGAGAGAGAGAGAGAGAGAGAGAGAGAATAAAATAAAATGAAAGCTAGTTAAACTAGAGGGGTTCCACTTCCTCCGTTCCTCACTGTGGCTTCAGTTCAGACCTTCTTCCTTTCTCCCTTCCATCGTCTCGGTGGGCAGGGCCCCACCGCGGGCTCAGTTAGCGGCCCGGAGGAGGTGTTCTGGCCTCGCTCCTGCTTTCGCTCTGGACAGCCCAGCTTCCAGCTGCCGTCTTGCCCTCACAGGTCAACCACTCTCCGAGCTTCTCCACCGACTCCAGCTTGGATAAGGAAGTGAAGGACAGCCTGCTCTATGACACCTTGGTCCTGATCAACCTGGGGAGCTGTGACAAGAAGAAAGTCCTGGAGGAGGAGAAGCAGCGGGGCCGGTTCCTGCAGCAATGTCGTTCTCGGGAGGCCAAGTACAGTAGCACCCCTCCCCCCACCCCCGGGACCCCATTTTTATGATTGGTCTGTCCTGGTCCAAGTTATGATACAATAGCCTACTTGTTATGTGGCCTTTCTGTCACTTCTCTGTGCCTCGGTTTTCTTTCTGTGAAATGGAGTGAATGATACATAAAGTTGTTGGGGGGAATGAAATGAGATCATGTGTATAAAAGGCTTACTTACCATAATGCCTGGCATTATCTTGGAAAATTAGTTTGTATTTGTGGAATGTGGCAGTATGAATATATTTTTTCTTTTTCTTAAAATATATTTTATTGATTTTTCATGGAGAGGAAGGAAGAGGGATAGAAAGTCAGAAACATCGACCAGCTGCCTCTTGCACACCCCCCACACCCCCCATGCAACCAAAGTACATGCCCTTGACTGGAATTGAACCTGGGACCCTTCAGGCTGCAGGCCGACGCTCTATCCACTGAGCCAAACTGGTTTCAGCACAGTTTGAATATTTTTACTGTGACTATTCCTTTGTGTCTATTTTAGGAGATTTAAGTTATAGGTATAACTATACATAATGGAGATAAGCTTATTAATGTCATATGAAGATTTAGGGACTACCAATAGGAAAAGTAAAACCATTCTCCCCCCTTCCCCCCCCTTTTTTTTAAACCAAAAGAAAGAATTGCCTGTCCTACCCTGTGTTACTGTGTTGGCAGGAGCTAACGTGTCCCTGCTCCCTGCTGGGAAGCACCTGCCTTACAGAGGCCTCCTCCTGCAGAGTGAGGCTAGTGCCAGAAGACTCTGGGCCTGGGCAAGGAGGTGCCTGTGTTGATTTTCAGACCCGCTGTGGCCCCTGCTCTCACGTGCGGAGCTAGCCCGGCCCTTCAAGATGAAACTTCAGGAACCGAGGCAGTAGCATCTGTGTTTGGAAGGCATTTTCATGTGTTTTGTCTTTTCTGTAAGGAGGGTGGTCAGCAGACAGGCGTAGTGTGGCCCTGATTGGGAGCTAAGGAGACAAAGACCCTGCAAGGGGCACTGACTTATACTAGGTCACCTCGCCTGGAGGCGGCAGGTCTGGACCCAGAGCCCCAGAGGTGTATGGCCTGGGGTTCCAGGACGCACGCCCCCCCCCCCCCCCCCCCCCCGCATGTGCTAGCTTCCTCTGATCTGCTTGCGGAAGAGGCAGCGTCAGTTAAGGAGCAGCTAGGGCCTCTCCCGAATCAGCCTCCGTGTCACAACTTGGCTCTGGAGAGCTCAGTGGCTCTTGGTTTTCCTGCTGTAAAAGGGGTTTCTCGTTCTCCCCCTCGCTGACCTCTATCTCCCCAGGGGTCTGGGAGGAAGAGTGAGATCATTAGAGCTCATAAAAGCTCATCCAAGAAGTCCTCAAATTTAGCAGAACAAGTTGTTGTTCTCCGGAGAGTGACAGGGTAGGAGGGGCTGTGACTGGGAAGGTGGCCGTAGTCTGCCTGGTCAGAACTAAGCCAAGAGGGAAATGGGTTTTACCTACAACAGGAGAGAATCTGTTGATGAACTGTCAGAGAAGGCTGTTCTTTTTAAAAAAAAAATCTATAATAGCTGAGACCGGTTTGGCTCAGTGGATAGAGCGTCGGACTGCGGACTGAAGGGTCCCGGGTTCGATTCTGGCAAGGGCGTGTACCTTGGCTGCGGGCACATCCCCAGTAGGGGTCGTGCAAGAGGCAACTGATCGATGTCTCTCATCGATGTTTCTGACTTTCTATCCCTCTCCCTTCTGCTCTGTAAAAAATCAATAAAATATTTTTAAAAATCTATAATAATATAAGCATAATATGCAAATAGACCAAACGGCCGAACAGCAGAATGACCATCTGGAGGACCTTCCAGACCAAGCGGGAGCTGCGAGGGCCTACTCTTGCATGAATTTCGTGCGCCGGGCCTCTAGTGTGTGTGTATATATATTTGTATTGATTTCAGAAAGGAAGGGAGAGATAGAAACATCAATGATGAGAGAGAATCATTGATCAGCTGCCTCCTGCACATCCCCTACTGGGGATCGAGCCCACAAACCAGGCATGTGCCCTTGACCGGAATCGAACTGGGGACCCTTCAGGCTACATGCTCTATCCACTAAGCCAAACTAACCAGGGCCAGAGAAGTCTGTTCTAAACAGCTTTTAGTACATATGACGGGATGGCTAGAATCCTCTCAGGGAAACGTTTAGGAAATACCGATTGTCCACTGGTGTGTGCCAAGCTTCTGCCTGGCCCTGGATGATGATACCCAGCGTGGTCACAGTTCTCCCAAGCATCAAGCCCTGTCCCAGTGCAGCCCTGTGTTCTGCTTGCCAACAGGATCGAGGAACTCAAGGGTTTCCAGACCTTGCGTCGAGAGAAAACTGAGAAGTATGAGGAGGAAAACTGTGGGAAGTTCCACCTGATTTACCCCAGTCTGAATTCGGAGAAGTATGACAAGTTTTTCCAGGACAACAACTCCCTCTTCCAGAATACTGCCACCTCCAGGGCCCGGGAGCTGTACGCCCGGTAGGAAAGCACCTTCGAGGATTGTGTTTGACCCCTGCTGGGTGATTGGTCTAGGTCGGTGAGGAGGGTTTGTGAGCTTCAGTCTCTAACCTTGAACTTGACAGGGAAACATTTGACTTAGTGTCACATGGACCAGTGTTGTTAAGTAGCTATGTGGCTGTTTCTAGAAACTCATCTCTGAGACAGGTAGCGCCCCCCTCCCCATTCACCCCTCTCTAGAATTCACCCCTCCTCAGAGCTGCTCCTGGATTCCTGCAGATGTATAATGTGAGAGTTGGGAGGGACTCATCCCATCCAGTCCAGTCTCCACCTACCAGCTCATTTTATGGAAGGGGAGGACGGGGCAGAGAATACATTATATAGAGCAATGACAGAAGAGAGACTACAGTCTGTCTTCTGATTCATGGGACTATGTTATTTCCACTACATTACTGGCCAGAGGCCCAGGATATGAAGTGGTCCATTGTGGGAGCCCCTGACTTTGGCCGGTCCAGCCCCTCTTTTCAGCACCTGTCATGTATGGGATCTGTCCTACTGAGAGGTGGGGGAGTGAGATAGGGTTGTGGTGGAGAGTGATGGAGTGCACTTCCTGCGTAGTTCTCCTTGGATACTATTCCAAAGACTGGGGATGATGTGGTTTAAGAGATGCGTCTCCTCCACCTCCTGTTCTGTGACCTCCAATCACGTGTGCAGACTGGACGTGCTGGGGGAGGCAATGGGGAGTTCTCTGCTCTTTGCCCAGTCGTGTCCACCTCTTCAGGAGAATGCCCTCATTCAAAGCCCATCCCTAACTCTCTCTTCCTCCCTGGGCAGGCAACTGATCCAGGAGCTGAGACTCAAACAGGAGAGAAAATCCTTGCAAATGAAAGAGAAGAAAGAGATGCAGGGAGAGTCGGCGGGCGAGCACTCAAGAGGCAAGGGGCCGAAGAGCTGGCACCAGACACAACATCCAAAATACAAGGCCGTCGCCACCCAAGTCTCCGAACAAGTAAACCCGAATGGGAGGGGAGCACCCATGCCCAGCACCCTTCCCTGGCTGGGGCCGATTCATATAGGGAGTGCGGGGTGAGGGGAGGTGTGCCGAGGAAGCCACTGCTCAGAGCCCAGATGCACTGAAGGAACGGGGCTGTACGGAGGGCTGGGCCACAGGAGGGGGAGCCTGGAAGTCACAAGGAGCCCAGCGTCCTTCAGAGGATTCCTCCGTCCAGGCAGAGAGGATGCTCACTGGTCTGTCCGTGCCTCCCTCAGCAGGAGCTGGCAGCTGGGAGGGTGGGCACAGTCCCCACGCAGGGAGCCGGCATCAGGACTACACGTACTCGTTCCCAGCTCCAGTCTGGGTCGTAACGCTCTCTCCCAGGGGGCCAGGGGCACCGCCTAGAACGGAGGAGGCAGGAAAGAGGTTCTGAGAGGCAGGACCCTCAGAACATTACATGGGGTGACTGGCCACAGCAGGGTCCTTCCAGCCTGCTCTCTGTTCAGAGTGTGGGCAGTCCCCCACTGTGGGCCACAATTGTCCTGTGATCTGAATCTCTGGATTCCTCCATCGCTGTCTATAGGCTCAGTGGACAGATTCAATTGACTTTTCAGACCATCTCCTTCTTTTCTTTCTTTCTTTTAAAATTTTTTTTAAAATAGATTTTATTGATTTTTTTTACAGAAAGGAAGGGAGAGGGATAGAGAGTTAGAAACATTGGTCAGCTGCCTCCTGCACACCCTTCACTGGGGATGTGCTCGCAACCAAGGTACGTGCCCTCGACCGGAATCGAACCTGGGACCCTTCAGTCCGCAGGCCGACGCTCTATCCACTGAGCCAAACCAGTCTGGGCCTATCTCCTTCTTTTCAGCAACTCACCCAAAGGGACAGGAGTAGAGCACGTGTTTGTTTTCCATAACTTTATCTGATAAAAGCTATGGAATCTCTTACCATGATGTAAACAAAAGATAGTTTTAAGTGGCTCAAAGACCCCATGAAACCATCCATGAGCTCTCCAGGAGTCCCTGAACTCGAGATTAAGAGCCCCAGATTAGAGAGACTTCGATACCAATTGCTTTCCTTCTCCCCCTCATCTTTGCACCTAACTCTTGGGTGCAGACGAATCTGGAAGTGGACAGAGCTGGGGTTCCCATGAGCTGTGTGTTTAGTTTCCTCCTTTCTAATCCCTCCAGCCATTGACATTAATGTCCTTCATGCCTGACATGCTCATGAATGACAAAGATGCAAAGAAAAATGAGACAGAGATCAGCCTCAACCAGGAGGCCCCCAAGAAGGAAGATGGCTCCACTTCCCCAGAGCCTTCCTCTGCGAGACAGTACTGCTCTCTACCCGACCTGAGGAAGTCAAGCCTTTTCGGCAGCTCCGGGCTGGAGCTCAGTAAACCCATCTCCAGACTCAAAGAAGCCAAGTGTGCCACAATAGTGAACATACTCCCTAACCCTGTGGTAAGTGGAGCGGTCTACCTCCCAGATGGCTGAGTTCGGGAGGTGGTGATGGGACTCTTGCTTTCTTGTCCCTTCTCTGCCCCTGACTTCCTATTGGTCCTTTGAGTAGACCTCTTAACCTCCCTGGGCCTTGGTTTCCCCACTGTGATGCCCAAGTTGTGGAATGGCCTAGCTGCTGGGAATAGAGGCCTATACGTTTAGGGCTTTTAGAAAGGCTGTCCTAGGCATCCCCTCTTTTTTAGGCAGGGTACCTCTTAGGACTACTGTAACAAATTACCATGAACTTGGTGGCTTAAAACACACATTTATGGCCCTAACCGGTTCGGCTCGGTGGACAGAGCATCAGCCTGCGGACTGAAAGGTCCCAGGTTCGATTCCGGTCAAGGGCATGTACCTTGGTTGCGGGCACATCCTCAGTTAGGGGGTGTGCAGGAGGCAGCTAATCAATGTTTCTTTCTCATTGATGTTTCTAACTCTCTATCCTTCTCCATTCTTCTCTATAAAAAAATCAATAAAATGCATATTTAAAAAACAAACACACATTTATTCTCTCAAGTTCTGAAGGCTAGAAGTCTGAAAACAAGGGCCAAATGGCAGGAAGTAAAAGTCACAGAGAGAATAAGTATTAGGGGTCACTTCACCCTCTTGGGACCACAGCTCCTTCACTTGGAGACGAAGTTTCCCCTCTCGCAGACCTTTAGATTCCTTAGGCCCTGCTGTTGATTCTGCTGCTGTCACTGCATACATTCACAACATCATCACCTCAGGGTTTCACAGACATGGGGAGTGAAGAAAAGAAAAGGAGGTCTTTGAGCCAAAACTCCAGGGCTATGTATTTATTTTTTTGTTTGATGCCATTTCTCTTTAGCCTGAAAAACACCCTTGAGTATTTATTGTAATGTTTCCTTATCTGCTGGTGATGAATTTTTTGTTTTGTTTACTTATTTAGCTCTCATTTTGAAGGATATTTTTGTTGGACCTAGAATTCTGGGTCAACAGTATTTCTCTTGAAATACTTTAAAAATGTTGTTCCACTGTCTTCTGGTTTTCTTTCTTTTTAAAAGATTTTTAATTGATTTTGAGAGAGAGAGAGATGTGAGAATGGAACACTGATGGTTGCCATGGGGGACTGAGCCTGCAACTGGGCATGAGCCCTGACTGGAATCGAACCAGCAACCTCTTGGCAGATGGGCTGATGCCCAACCAACTGGGCCACACTGGCCAGGCCTTTTTCTTTCTTTTTCTTTTTCTCCCTTTACTTTCTTTCTTTTTAAAAAATTCATAACATTGTCCCCTGTATGCATTGTGTCACTTTGTAATGGGTGCTCTCTTTGTCTCTGAATTTAAGCAGAGATAAATTTGATTATGGTGTGTCTGGGTGTAATTTTATTTGTATTTATCCTATTTAGGAAACTTGAACTTATTGGTTTTGTAAATTGAGGACTTTCACCAAACTTGAGAAGTTTATAGCTGTTATTTTTAAAAATATATATTTTATTGATTTTCTACAGAGTGGAAGGGAGAGGGGATAGAAAGTCAGAAACATCAATGAGAGAGAGACATTGATCAGCTGCCTCTTGCACGCCCCCTACTGGGGATGTGCCCGCAGCCAAGGTACATGCCCTTGACCAGAATCGAACTCGGGACCTTTCAGTCCGCAGTCCGACGCTCTATCCACTGAGCCAAACCGGTTTCGGCTATAGCTGTTATTTCTTTAAATATTTTTTCTGCCTTATTCTATTCCTTTCTGTCTCTATGATTGCTCTAGGAACCCTATATAAGTAGAAATATACAATATCTGGTTTATTTCACTTAACATAATGTTGTTCAAGTTCATTCATGTTGTATTATGTATCAGAATTTTCTTTCTTAAAACTGACTAGTATTTCATTATAGGCACATACCACACTTTATTCATTCATCTTTTGGTGGACATTTGGCTATGTTTGGCTATTGTGAATAATGTTGCTGGGATAATTGGTATACATAGTTTTTTAAAAGGAGCTATCTAGCCCTAGCCAGTTTTGCTCAGTGGTTAGAGTGTCGGCCTGCGGACTCAAGGGTCCCAGGGTCGATTCAGTCAATGGCATGTGCAGGAGGCAGCTGATTGATGTTTCTCTCTCATTGATGTTTCTAGCTCTTTCTCCCTCTCTGCAGAAAATCAATAGAAAAAAATATATATATGTTTTTAAAAAGGAGCTATATAATAAGTTATTTTGAATGTACACCTAAGGCACAGAATTACTGGTCAGTGTATTTGTAATCATATTTTACCAAGTATTTCTAGATGGTTCGCCAGAATGACTGTCTGCAGTCTCATCAGCAGTGCATGAGAATCCCTGTACCTCTGCATCCCACCAACAGCTTTCTAATTTTTGCTAATCTAATAGCTGTAAAATAGCTATTTCTCTGATTACTAATCTCTAGTGTTTAAGATCTCTGTCATACTTAAAGACCTTCCTGAGGAAGCTCTGTGGACATCCCTACCATATTCTGCTCTAGTGTTTAACCAATTCCTGGTTAGGAAACTATTCTAATCTAATCTTTCAGTTTAACCTTAATCTGTTTCAATCAAGAATGGCATAGCAAGGAGCCCTTTGCTTTCCACAATTTCATTTTGGATTGTTTTCTCTTCCAGCTCGTAACTTCATTAGAAACCCCAGAAACCTGCACCCAGTTTTCAGACTCCCCCGAGTCCCTGCTGAGCATGACAAATAGCCCAGAATGCAGTAGCCCTGAGACGGACAGAGTGGCCTCCTTTAAGTGGAAACAGCAGCAGGTCCCCCAGCACCTCTTCCAGAACAAAATATCAAAAATTGCTCTGCCTGCAAAATCCCAGCGCTACACGTTGAACCCACGATGGACTTGGCTAAAGAATAACATGAAGAAACAGCATCTGATGTCAGAGTTGTTCACCAAGGTTCAAATGAGGGAGAAGCTCTCCTTGTTCCCAGCTCCCTACAACCCAAAGCTGGTGTTAGGTCAGCAGTCACGTGAGTGCCAGCCTGCACAGGGATATACCAAGAGCACATGGAGTAACGAACAGAACCAGTCCTAATCTTTGGGGAGCATCCACTCTGAAGGGGGATACATTCCCTGTCCTTAGGGTGACCGCAGTCTGATGGTAAAGACATAGTCCGTGTCCTTCAGGATTCTCCAGTCTTATTGGGAAGACAAGAAAGATAAAAATAGAATGCTTTGTCTAAGTACCCTCTTCAACATTCCCTGGTTCTCATTCAGTTGGGGCCCATTCAGCTAAATCTGTACCAGATGGAGGCATTAGGTATGAAAAAACAGGGAAGAGAAACTATTTGGAGAAAAGAACAAGGGATGATTCTGATTCAGGATCAGATTTGGGCCAGGAGACCCTAGAGGGAGGTGGCCTTTTCCAAGAATTTGTGCTGAGTCCAGCAGCCTAAATTGATGTTGACAGTTTATCAACTTATTTGCCTTTTCCAGAAAACTTCTCCCTGCCCCAGGAGTGTTACTTGCGCAGCCAAAGCTCTCACGAGAAGAGGCCGCTGAATATGCCCTCCTTCCTCTTCTTGAAGAATTCTCACCGCCATGATGTTTCTCTGAGGGACCTACTGGTGGTTGCCACTTCAGCCCGACTGGATCCGAGGCCTTGCAGAAGACCTTTGGGTGTTGTGAGGGACCAGTGTGTACAGGGTCGGGAAGCATGCAATCACTGCCTGATCTCTGGCCAAAAAGGATGTGAGAGGAAATAGGTAGGCCCACTCACATTCCCTTAATGTGCCTGGTGCATTGGCAAGCACCATATATATATATATATTTCTGGAATGAATGTTGGGTAAGTAGGTGGATGGATAAATTGATTGATAAGTCCATACAGGTAAATAGACATAAGACTAACCTTAGTTAAAATGTGACCCCCTTGCAATTTATATTTTTGCTATGACTAATCTGTCCCCACTCCTTTAACACACAACATTTTATTGTTTTTTTTTTACAGAAAGGAAGGGAGAGGGAGAGAGAGTTAGAAACACTGATGAGAGAGAGACATCAATCAGTTGCCTCCTGCATACCCTCTACTGGATGTGCCCGCAACCAAGGTACATGTCCTTGATTGGAATCGAACCTGGGACCCTTAAGTCCACAGGCTGACACTCTATCCACTGAGCCAAACCGGTTAGGGCTGTCCCCCCTGCTTTAAGTGTACGTTGCCTTGTCTTCACTTATGGCTAAAATTGAGACCATCATTAATGCCGGTCTCAGAAATAGAACCATGTCAACTATGAGGGGTTGATTCCCACATCTTTCATGCTGTGTCAGCCTGGCCTAGGTTCAGGCCACTTGCCCCAAAGCTGGCCCTGTAATGGAGTAGACTGAAGGGACTGAACTACCAGACAGTGGATACTGAGATTTGGAAACAAAGATCTTTAAGCTTTGATTCTACTGTGTGAAAGGACCAAAGGGACCAGGGAGCCCTCTGTCAGAACTGTAGTTAATATATAAAAACTTAAAGAACGCTGCAACACAGCATTGCATAGTAGAGGGTTTTGTGCTGCTGGGCACACTTGCTTTTGGTGTAGCAAAAGCCTTGCATGCATTATCTCAGTCCTCAAAGAAACTATGTGGTTAATACCATTGTTATTCTTTTTTTTTTTTTCAAATGAGGAAACCGAAGTTTAGAGAGGTTAAGTAACTTGCCCAAGAATACACAGATAATGAGCTCCTAAGCTTAGGCTCTTAATCACTACCCCTTATTATCTCTGGCCAGCCATCTTGGCTGCTCTTAAATAATATATAGCAAATGTTTGGGGCCATAGGGATGTAGGAAGATGAATGTAAGATGAATGTAGGTAAAATGAATTTCTGGTGACCGGGGATGTGAATCACCTGAGCATCTTCTGATACACTAGATAAGAATGGTGATGATGTGTTAATTGACTTGAATATTCTAGAGGCCATTTTACCATTTTACAGGAATATCTAAAAAAAAAAAATCTTTTTCCCCCCCCAGAATCAGACTGGATCTCTGCCATTTCCCACCTTACCCTACCCCACCCACCCCCATTTTACTTTTTACTCCCAGGCAATGATTTGTCTCTTCTTACAGTGTCTACAATGCCCGTGGGATCAACCAAAAGTTTTATTTTCTCATCTAGATATCCTAGTCTTATAAGTCCCTCCCTCTCACCAGCACCACTGAGGCCAACAGCCTTGCCTTTTGTGCCCTCCCAGTTAGCTGACAGTGCTGTAGGACCATGACTTCTGGGAGTTATTGATGTTGTCCCAGGACATACCCCAGTTGCTCCTGCCGGTGTCATTTCGATGGGCCCCTCCCTGGCGCCATCACCCAGAACACTCCCCCAGATAGAGCAGTGTGCGGGAGGAGTGTTTCGGAGAAGGATTCACAACTGTCAAGAATCCAAAGCCCTCAGTCCACCAACAGGCCTGTGCCGGTTGGTCTTCCACTCCAAAGAGCAAAGACAGAGAGAGGGCTAGACATGATGGAGAACTGAAAGCCCCGAGTAAGAGAATGGGGGCAGTCATAATCACCAGGTACAGATCATACTTCCTCCCATCCCAGCCACCTCAGTACCCAGACATCTTCCTGCTACTGCCCTTACCAGCCCGACTCAATCTCGCCAGTGAAGACAGAGGTGAGGAGAGAGTGCCCAGCCTGCAGATGTTTCTTCCATCGACCTACAGAAATGCTGCGTTTCCCCCTCATGTGTACATTAATAAAATAAAGCACCGTGCTCAATGCCAGGACAAGGAGCCTGATTCAGAGTCAGAATGGGAAGGGGTGGTAGGAAAGAGAGTTCTCCCTCATGAAGAAAGCCCCAAATCCTCTGACAATGTGTCAAGGACCTTTGAAGAATTGCTTTGGATGAATGATCTGCAATGAATGAGGTGTGGGACTGAGCTGTAGAGACCTGGAAGGAAAATAAAAACAACCTTGAACATGGTCAGAAAGTAAGGTCTAGTCCAATTTGGCTGAATTAGAGTGGAGATCTAGGAGAGGATAATGGAAAGATGGCTTAAGAGAGCACATTGGAGACCCAGGTACCCTTTGTTTATATCATCCTCAATGCCCTCCTCGTGACATTGAACTTGTTTGTGTAACTGTCCCTCCACAGGACTGTACCTGTACCGTGTTTTTGTATCCCCATATCTCCTGCTTTTAGCTACTGCTTGGGTCATAATAGAGACTCAGTAGACATTTGCCGAATTAATTAATGCTGTGAAGGGTCTAACATGTTATCCCGGGAAGTGTTCCTCTTGATGTACTGGGCTGTGGAAAACCACTGAAGGCTTTTGAACGGGAGAGAGATTTTATTTGGGGTGAGAAAGGTGAGTCTGGTAGCAGATGATAGAATGGATGACTGGCAGGGAGAGAGCCTGAGGTAGGAGAGTGGTTTGGAGGCTTATATATTTTTATTAATTTTTTACAGAGAGGAAGGGAGAGGGAGAGTTAGAAACATCGATCAGCTGCCTCTTGCACACTTCCTACTGGGGATGTGCCCGCAACCAAGGTACATGCCCTTGACCAGAATCAAGCCTGGGACCCTTGAGTCCGCAGGCTGACACTCTATCCACTGAGCCAAACCGATTAGGCCCAGTGGCCTGAGTTTTAAGCCTGGCAGCCCCTATCGGAATGGCTGACTATGGGAAAGAAAAGAGGGCGGGTCAGTAAGCCCGTGTAGAACTGGACATAGCAGTTGAACAAATGTAGGGAATAAGGAAAAGGGAACAAAAAAGGTGGTTTCCAAAGAATGAGTCTCCGTAAGAAAATGGGGACATTGGGAGAAGAAACTTTGGGGATGGAGATCAGAGCATCTGTGTCATAAAGCAAGTGGATGAGTTCCCGTCCTCAGATGGGTTTAAAAGAGCAGCAATGAAGAAGAGGTTTCTCAATGTAAAAATAATTTTCCTAAAGTTATTAGGGAAATGGCCACCTTGGTCTGGGCAGGTTTTTCTGGGCTCAGAACTATCTGGGCAGCTAAAAAGACTGTGTGCTCTCACCTCTGTGTAGGTCAAATTGGATCAGTGGGGGGTGGGGGTAGTGGGATGTGGTTGCCCTGGATCTAGAATGCTCCCTTGGAGGGTTCTGATGCATAGCCATGTTTGGGAGCCACTGAACTGGCTCACCCACATTGGACAGCCCCTAGCCCAATGGTTGGCAAACTCATTAGTCAACAGAGCCAAATATCAACAGTACAACGATTGAAATTTCTTTTGAGAGCCACATTTTTTAAACTTAAACTTCTTCTAATGCCACTTCTTTGAAATAGACTCATGCAGGCCATGGTATTTTGTGGAAGAGCCACACTCAAGGGGCCAAGCATGTGGCTCGAGAGCCACAGTTTGCCGACCAAGGCCCTAGCCCGCCTCAAGCGGCCAGGACACCTCCCCTGAGCCTTAAAAGGGTGATTTCAGATTCTAGTTTTGCTTTCACCCTGGCAGGGAGTATAAGACAGATTGGCAGCTGTTCTAAGCGCCCTCCCCCACCCATCCTGGGCGATTACATGAATCAAATATAATCGTTCACAACCCTCGTCTTTACAGCTGGCATGCCACTTAGCTTAATTACAGCGCACTGTGGTGCTTCAACTGGAGGAATCTAAAACGGCAATAAAATGGGTTTTGCAAATTGTTAGGGAGGCAATGAAGACCTTGGAACTGCAATTTCCTAAGTATTGCTTTCAATTATTTTGCATTCTCTAGCCATGACTCTAACCGGTAGCCTGGGAAAACCAAACAGGCAGCGTGTCCCGTGGAGGGTACTGCGTACCTCCTGAGTGCACACTGTGTGCTGGGGAGGTGGCTGGAGGCTCCAGGAGCCGCCTCGGCGTGGGAGGGGTTGTGATTGTTCTGAGCAAGTGTTCTTCCCGTGAGACACCTGCTAATCATGCTTCCGTCAAGACGTTCCCACACCATGGGCTCTGACTGGTCTGGGGTGACCTTCAGCAAGGGACCCCCTTTCTCTTTTGTTTTGTTTTATTTTATTATTTCTTTATTGACTAAGGTATTACATATGTGTCCTTATTCCCCCATGACCCCCCACCTCCCATTCATACCCCCAGTCCCCCGGTTGTCTGTGTTCATTGATTAGGCTTATATGCATGCATATAAGTGTTCTGGTTGATCTGGCACCCCCTTTCTCTTTATACTGGAACATCTACTGTCTGCAGAAAGCATGAGGAAAGAAGTGTGAGAAAACAAAATTAGTGCTTTAAAAATCTAGGGTTGGGGCCTGGTTTCTCTGGCCCTTTGATTTCTTTTCTTGTTATTTCCTGGTTCCTCTTAACCCTTGAAAATGTACTTTTTGGGCAACCATTGTGAAAGGGATGACCTTGGTGTTCCTCCACCACCCCGCTTTCTGAAGCTGGGTAGTCTTAGGAAAGAGCACACAAATTGGACCCCATCCATCTGAGAAAGAGATGGACGCCGCAGGAAGCTGCGGCCGGCAGTGCTGAGACAGAGCCCTCTTGCTGTGAGCACATTGGTGGGGGAATGCCAGCTGCCTCAGCAGTTATGCCAGGTGGGAGAGCAAACACTGAAATCCTGTTGGCAGAGCCAGCAGGGCCGTCACACTGAGGCCAAAGCAAACAGGGGCTGAGGCAGGCCAGCTGCAATGAACTCTCACTCTTACTCAGATCTAGATCTGGCAGAGGGTGAGACTGAGCTGGCTGAGCCCACGCACAGGGCGTCGAATAGCCGTGGGTGTGCTCATACCCATCCCTGGGCTTCTCTTCTTGCTCTCTTTGGCATGGTCCCCTTTCATTTCGGCACTTTGGCCAAGGAACTTGTGATAATGGTAAAGCATTCCACATGTATTACTCTGGTTATTTTCCCCAGCAATAATATCCCCATATTGCAGATGAGAAAACTGAGGCTAGGGGAAGGACCTCAGAGCCAGGGCTCCAGTGTGGGGGCCTCTGACTCAGGGTCTGCTGCATTCCTCATTCCCCCTACCCTCCCACCTCTCCACCCAAACTCTCCCATTTCCATTCCCACAGTTCCTCCCTGGGCAGAGACACACCCCCGCCCCCTCCCCATCCCCCCACCCAGTCTCTGCAGGTGAAGCCAAGGTTCAGAGGAGGGTAGGGATTGTTTTTGTTTTTAGACCAGCTCTTGACACCCCTGATTCTTTTTTTTTTAATACATTTTATTGATTTTTTTTTAAAGAGAGGAAGGGAGAGGGCTAGAAAGTTAGAAACATCGATGAGAGAGAAACATCGATCAGCTGCCTCCTGCACACCCCCCACTGGGGATGTGCCCGCAACCAAGGTACATGCCCTTGACCGGAATCGAACCTAGGACCCTTCCGTCCGCAGGCCGAAGCTCCATCCACTGAGCCAAACCGGTTTTGGCAACACCCCTGATTCTTTATCTGCCACACCCACCCACACAGAGGCCCAGGAAAATGAATACAAATATTTCCCATTATTTGCGTATTTCCACAAACCCCTCCCCCCTTTATTTAAACACGAGAGATCTGAATCAAGATCTCTGCCTTCCCGCCCCCCCCCCCCGACCTATGTTACAATGTGGTTGTATTTAAACATAGACTTAATAGACCCTCTTATGACCTGCTACCTGCAGAAATGCATCTCTCTTGCCACCTGGTTGGGAACTGTGTATTACACAGAGAGACACTCAGTGGCTATATTCATGCCTCATGGAGGGGCTGGGCTACGGAGAGAGAAGAGCCAGCTGTTAGGTTGGCTGCACCAAGTCCCTGTCCCTTAACGGATTTCCTGGTGATTTGGAATCTCCTGATTATTCCCCCACATCCCCGTTTGAGGGGAGAGGACAGAAGAGGGGAACTCTTCATTGAACTCAGTGGGTCTCATAGCTAGCCCTTTCCACCGCCCGGCCTTCTGATGTGCTCTGCGGGGCTTGGGGGGGGGGCCCTGCAGGGAACCGCCACTGGGAGAGGGGCCTGGGGAGGTGGAGGCGGAGGGCCGGCTGGGCGCACGTCCTCCACGTCTCCCTCTGCAGAGAGCCCCAGAGGCAGGGCGGGTCCGAGGATAGAGAGGCCCGTGCAGGGCTGGTTTGGGGGTTCTGTTGGAGAAGGTGCGCACGGGAAGGGCGCGTCGGGGCGGCCAATGTGCTTGGAACCGCCGAGAAGACGCAGCGAGAAGAAAACCTTACTCCCCACGACCCCCCCCCCAAACCCGCCCCCGCCGGCGTTGCTGTCCCCAGCGACCGGAGGGGGCCTGACTCCAGGCGCTGAGCCGAGAGAAATCCCGGGTCCCCCGCTCCTCTGCGTGCTTCCCTGACATCGCACCCGAACGCGCTGTCTAGCCCGCACGCATCCCGCATCCTGCATCCCGCTCTGCAGCCGGGCCGGTGACCCGGGCGGCCGCGGGGTCAGAAAGCTCCCGAAAAGACACCCGGACTTCGCCCCAGCGGGGCCCCAGGACGGTCCGCCCAGGGACTGGAGGAGGCGGGACGGGGTGGGAGCTGCGCCTCCGAGCTCCCAGTGGAAGTGCCCAGGGCCCGGCCAGATGGCGCGTTATGGGGCGCCTTTCTCTGGCTCCCCTCCACACGCCTCCCCCCCTCTGCGGCTCCTGCTCAGGGACCCCAAAGCGGCAGCGGCCAGGCTGGCTCCCCGGGGAGAGTGAAAGGGGCACCAGCGTAAGCCCAGGCGCCGCCGCTGTGGCCATGCGCTCTGGGGCAAAGCGCTTTACCGGCTTCTTTCTCCCCCAGCTCTCCCCAAGAGGGGCTGCCACCTCCATTCACAGATGGGACCGGTGGCCACGCGGAGCGAACCCACATGTGTAGGAGGCAAGATTCAGCCATGACTGAGGCCACAGGGACCCGGTGAGGCTCTCCCAGACGCGGTGGCTGGCCCTTGGCCTGTGCGCTCTGAGTTCATTCAGCGTGGAGAGCTGTGTGAGGCCGATGTGGCCCCTCCATCCTGTCACTGAGCCCACAGGGGCTCCAGCGGAAGTCAGGGGGAATGGTGGTCACCCCCATATTCCAGAGGGGAAACTGATAAGCCCCCAGACAGACAGCTTTCCCAAGGCTCCATTGGCTTGATCCTGTGTCCAGCGGGAGAGGAACAACGCCCCACGGGACACTCCTTTGTCTGCCTGTGCTCCAGGAGCCACTGCTGGGTCCAGCAGGAGAGAGGAAGAGGGGTCAGAACCTCCCCTCCCTCAGCCCCCACTGCCCCCCCCCACCTCCTTCTTTACCTTCCTCCTCGGCCAGTTTTGGAAGGACAGAGGATGTTTGCCCTGGAGCAGGCGGATGATGGCTCTGAGATCAGCAGCCTGCTTCCCTGCAGGGAGGCGCCCAAGCCGCCCCCCTCCCCAGCGGCCACCCCCCAGCGGCCCAGCAGCCAGATTGAGGGTGAGGGCTGTGGAGAGGGGACTCCACCATCCGCTCCACCTTGCCCCCAAGACACGCCTGACCTACCTGAAGCATCACCCCAAGCAGCTCAGGATTTCTACTGGTCAGCCCCCGCCCCCCAGGCTTCTCTTCACTCCTGGGGAGCAGGAACCGGAGGGAACCAAGAATGTGCCCTTTCCCAGGAGCCGGGGATGGGTATTCAAAGGCTTTGGAAGTGACTCCCAAGATGGGGTTAGGAGAGGGGGTAAGGAGTGGGGTTTAGGGTTAACCCCTCCTTTTTCTCCACTCACTGACCTCCCCCCTTCAGAACTACCTCCTTTTTTCACCTGAAGAATCCCCAAAGGCTTTTCCAGAAGCCCAGGTGTCGTGCAGTGGGGCCCAGGTTGTCAGTGGGGAGGGGGGCACTGCCCCCCCCGCAGCCCCTCCTCACCTGTAGCCCCACCTCGGTGTGTCTGTCCCCGGACTCACCTGGCCCCTGGCTGACCCAGACACACTGATAAGCCCCCAGACGGCCAAACATCGTTAACTTCTTTGCCTTTCTAGACTTCTCTCCCTGTCCTTTCCCCGACCCCAGCGGAGGGGAGGCCTGGGTGCCTGCACTTCTCCCAGGTGCTGGATTCCAGGGCCCCAGCTTTCCGCCTCCCCCCCTCCCCACACCCCCCTCTGCCCGACCCTCCTGCTTCTCGATGGGGAGCCGACATTCAGGGACACTTGGTTGGTCTAAAAATAGTGTTTGCTCATCCTCTATCCCACCCCAAGTCCCCTTGCCCACGTTGACTCTGCCTCAGAAGAGCCCCTGGAAACAGTAAAAAATTAAGAGTTAGGAAGGGGAAGGGAATGTCAGAGAATGCCAACAAGGATTTCAAGAATTGAAGCCTAAAAATCTCAGCTCAACCCTGAATAGGGAGGGAGGAGGGCTGGCTTGTCCCTTGGGACTACAGGACCAAGCACTCCTCAGTTTCTTATTTCCTATTGCTTTTAAAACGTTGGCTCCCTCACATAAAAAGGGGATCAGACGGACAGGAGGCAGTGTGTACCCCCAAACACCCAGCTGCGCTGCAGGAAGACGGTGATTTTCCTGTGGGCCATGGAGGGTGGACAGAGCACGAGTGGGTCATGGTCCCGGGGTCCCAGGGTGGAGAGAGCCACCACCATGGGAAAGTGGACCAACCGTTCTGGCAGCTGCAGGCGCCCCCACTGCCGCTGGCTCTACTTTCAAACCCTCCCCTGGTGCTCTTCTCCCCAGCCCTTCTCCCCAGAAAGAGAGGGTTCCGGAAAGGGCCCTGAAAGATGGGCTCTGACTGGGTGGGGGTGTGGGGAAATGACATCCACAGAGGAGGGCCCAAGCCCCCCACCCCACCCCTTGTGGTGGGGATAGTAGGGACCACCTGCCCTTTTAGATGGGAGCAGAGGTCTTATGTGGGAACCCCTTTCATGTCCTGTGTGATGCAGGGTCCCCGGTTCAGGGTTCGGGTTTCTGGAGAAGGCTGCGCACAAATGAATAAAGAGACTTAGAAAAATATTAATTTCGGAAATGGGGGCCAGTAGGTAGTCCAACTCTAGTGGAAGAACTACTACCCACTCTGGCTTTACCATTCCTTTTATTAAGATTAAAATCATAAGACACACCTGTTTCCCCCAGCCAGGAAACACCAGTAAAAGCCAATCAATGAATCTACTTAGGACTAACAGGTGGGGGCTGCTTTAGCCACCAACATCCCAGTCACCAGCTCCGACCCCTCAGAGCAGTCAAGGTTGAGCAACCCTCCAGACTCCCCGTCCGAAGCTCTTTATTATTAAAACAACGATTGGCTTCCGGCAGTCTTAAGCCCGTGTGTGGTTTCCATGAATTCAACCGATTTTTAAATAAACTGGGACACTTTTCTCATGTAAAATAATACAGTAACGGGTCCAAAAATTAAATCTCTTTTGCTCAGGAGTGTCCTGGGAGAGAGCTCTTTGGACAGGCAAAGAAATAGGTAGGTTGCTATCTGAATATTTTTTAATCTTTAAAATTTGACCAAACCCAGACCTCACTTCCAACCGTTCTGAGGGATTAAAAATAACAAAACCTTGCCGAAACCGGTTTGGCTCAGTGGATAGAGCATCGGCTTGCGGACTGAAGGGTCCCAGGTCTCTGGTCAAGGGCATGTACCTTGGCTGCGGGCACATCCCCCATAGGGGGTGTGCAAGAGGCAGCTGATTGATGTTTCTTTCTCATCAATGTTTTTGACTTTCTATCCCTCTCCCTTCCTCTCTGTAAAAAAATCAATAAGATATATATTTTTTCAAAAATAACAAAACCTTGGAGAAAGCATGTATATCTCATTTTGGGGGCCTTAAACATGATCCTGAGGCCTGAGCGCCCTCCCAGCTCAGCCAGCACTCGGTCAGGGAAAGGCTGGCGGACCCTCATGCTGAGCTGGGCCGGGCCACACTTCCCTCCTGACCGTCCCCTAAAGTGTGCCCATGTGTTGGAAGTTTCTTGAGTGGCATCTCAGGTGCAGCAAATGGATGCCAACCATTCTGTCTTCCAAAGGATTCCTGTGAGCGCTGGTCGCGGCTCGCTGTGAGCCTGCGCTGGGAACACTCGGCGACGCAAGGGCTGCGCTTGTCAACAAGCCTGGGCCCACGGATCACCTGCCGCCCTGGAGTTTTGGGTGCCAGGAGGGGGATGGAGGTGTTCCAGCGAGGGAGGGGTGAGATGGGATGGGGACCCCTGAGGCTGAAGGGTGCCTCTCTGGAGAGTGATAGGTGGCTTCTGTGGCCACTCACATCCCTCCACTCCCATCCCTCCGGACCCTCGACTCCTCCTTTGCCTCCCTCGCCCCTCCAACTCCAGCCCCCCTGACCCTTCTTCGCTGTCCTCCTCCCATCCCCCTTGTCCTCTGAGGACGCATAGGCACGTGGCCATCACCGGGTTGTGGCCGCCGCCGTTCAGGTAGCTTTCTACCAGCTGGCGGGAAGTGGAGGCCCGAGAAAGTGCAGGATCTCCTATAGCCCATCTGCCTGGTGCCCCGATCTAAGCCTCTCCCCCATTTCCTAGTGTTTTGTAGTTTTGTAAGCTCGAGCTCTTGGGGAAGGAGAGCCAGCTGAGGCGTGGGGTTAGCCCCGGGCCGAGGCTCTGAGCACAGAGGCTGGAGGGGGCACGGGACCGAGGTCTCAGGCCCGCAGCCCAAGCCGGTTTACATCACAGTCTGACCTGGGCTTTCCTGCGCCTTCTCATCCGAAGGACAGGCGGAGAGGATGAGGACACGATTAAGAAAAAACAACCTCTTCCCATTTTCCAGGCAAGATGGGAATTCCGCAGGAGAAAATCCAAACGAGTGACAGTCTGAAATCTGTGCTGCACCCCCTCTATTCTGTCCTCCACCTACAGGGAAATCGCTTGGGGAACTCCAGTATACACAGACCCATACATGTTAAATCCCACCTCACGTGTGCAGTCCTGCTCCCCCAACAAAAGCACAACTTCGTGTTTTAGAAAATATTGAAGCAAACGAATAAGCAGCTAGACCAACAACAAAAGAGAAAACGGAGAGGACGTACAGTTATCTGAAAAAGGACACACTCTATGCTTCCAACACTCTAAAAATAGATTCAACCTCTACGGATATTAAAAATGCACGAGGCCTTCGGTACGGCCCATTTCTAAGACAGAGATACTCGCACATGTACACAGTCATGTATACCAAATGCACCAGCACGAAGAAAGGAAAAGAAATTCGGAAACAATCTAAATCTCTATCAACAGTTGCCTGATTAAATAAAGTGCCACACAGCAATACGAAGAAGTGCACGTTAGTAACAATTTAGAACCATCAACATGTGTTTTTAAAAACAAAAGGCAGAATACGGAGCTCTGTGTGTGACTGCTGCCCCTGTTAAAGGCGAGCGTGGGGATCCCCGGGACTCTGGAAAGATGCGGGCGAGAGGCAGGAGGCAGGTCATGCTTTCCAGCCAGGTCCTTCCCTAAAGTTTGAATGTTCCCTTTTGCACACGTTATGTTTCTTTAAAGAAAGTAAAACCTGGGCATTATTGTTCCAATCATGTTTAATTATCCAGGCAATAAAAGCTGATGGTGGAAAATGTTGAAAACAAACATTTTGAACTGTATTTCTGCTTATTCGGGTCTGATCCACACGATCTTTATAACAATCAAAACGTAGACCTTCCCAGATAATTAGAACTAATTACAACCCAGACCATTGACTTAATTCGTTTTAAAAAGAGCAAGTTTGAGGAATCTATAACTCGGCCAGCGTGAGGTTGGCAGTCGGGTACAAAGCCCTGTTGCGGGGAATGAGCACGAACGCTTTCTGCTCCCAGACAGCGCTGCGCAGCCCAGATGTCCTCTGAGGAGTGAAAAGGGGAGTTGTTGGCGCCGATCGGAACATGGGTCCGAATGTTTTAGTCCAGTGGTCGGCAAACTGCGGTTCGCCAGCCATATGCGGCTCTTTGGCCCCTTGAGTGTGGCTCTTCCACAAAATACCACGGCCTGGGCGAGTCTATTTTGAAGAAGTGGCGTTAGAAGTTGAAGTTTAAAAAATATTGGCTCTCAAAAGAAATCTCAATCGTTGTACTGTTGATACTTGGCTCTGTTGACTAATGAGTTTGCCGACCACTGTTCTAGTTGATTTGTAGTCATTTTCAAGTTGAAATACACGCGCTGGGCTCCCTGGCTTCGGGGCTTCTGACCCGAGGGCGGCTCCGGCTCTGGGACCCGCGGTTCCTGCCGCCGCCCCGGGCTCCGGCGGGGAGTCGCAGCCGCTGGCTGGGGCGCCGGGAGGGGCTTCTGGGGATGGAGCTCAGACAGCAGTAACGGCACCCCACCCCTGATGGGAATAAAAGCTCCCAGAGGGAAATTCCTCCCTGCGCCCCTCTGCGCCCCTCTGCGGCCTCCCGGTGCCGAGGCGAGAATTGAGGGCCCAGACTCGGGAGGCCCTCGCTCCCCGACCCACCCCGACTGCTGGGCCCCCTGTCGTCGGGTTGGGCGGGCTCCGCGCCTCATTCACAGGCCGGCGCCCGCGGGGCAGGTCACCCCGGGACTGGCTGGGGTAGTGGGCGGCCTGGGGGTCTCGGGCTCCCTGCCCTGAGCTGCACGCCCCACCACCCCCCCCCGCTGCTCCCTGCGGGTCCGCGGCTCCCACCCGCGTTGGTTGGGCGCTGGCTGGGGGTCCCCGGAGCCAGCAGCAACCGACTCCGGCTCGCGCAGGAGAAACGCAGGTCTTGGTCAAGCCCGGTCCCCACAGCTTTGCCCTCATCCTCCCCTTCCTGCCTTGCGTCTCCGCTCTCTGGAGTCTGCTTCGCTAAAAATACAGGGCAACTGAGGCCCAGAACGAGGCAGGAGATCTGCTGAAAACTGGGTTAAAAAGATGGTGTGGACGGTGTCTTGGTCGGAAGGATTCTTAGGAAGCTTGGAGAATGAACGGAGTGAAGGGAGACAGGCCCGGAAGGGGGGCTCCAGTTGGGGCTGGGGAACATCTGGGTTAGGAGAGGGGGACAGGGAGAGCCCTCCTTCCGGGAACCCCACAAAGAGCCCCTGAGAGGAGTTCTCTGACCTGAGAGCGGCAAGCCAACTCCTGGGCTGCGAGTGTGAGGTGGTTCAAACATCACAGGAATTATAAACCGCCCGGACTTATCCCCAGCAGCAATTTCCTCCCTTTCCTCCTTCCTCTCCCTTCCTGGGATCCTGCTCCCCATTGTCAGTCCCCTCCAAAGGAGAACGTAAAATGCTGGAAAGATCCTTGTCAGACCAGACCAGCAGGGCCCTTGGAATTTATTCCTCTGTCCCCCCACCCCCCCACCCCAGCAGTTCACAGTTCGGTGCCATTTGATTTGCGTGGCTAAAATGGGGGAAGGGGCGCTTGGAATCTGAATATTTGCCTCAAACCACCAGTTTTCTTTGTCTAAACGTGGTGTGGCTCTGTGACACCAAGCAAGAAAAGATGACCAGGAATAAGACAAATAAAACAAATTAAAACAAAAGTGCATTGGCTTTTCGGGACTTAAAAATTGTGGGTGGGTTTCTCTCTGGTACTACTTCTGGCCTCTAACCTGACTGAGGAGAGGAAAGGAGAGTTGGCAAAACTTCAGGGGCACTCTAGGTTGTTTTGTTTCTAAGCAACAAGCCAGAATACTTTCTCCCCAATGTTCAATCCATGGAGGTAAGAGGATTTCCCCCCCATGGGAGCAGTGGGGTGGGAAACACGCCTACTCCTAGCTGAGGGCAAACGGGGAGGCAGTGGACCAACTCCCCAGGAGTTAACTCAGGTAAAGTGAAAATTCCAGCCAGTCAACTCCTGTTTAGTCAGAGAAAAACCAAACAGTGGCTCTGGCTGATTTCTCCTGGAATTGGCGGAGCTGGCTGGTTATTTTGGCATCTCAGAAAGTCAACCTGGATGGGTGCTGAGCTGGGCGATCTTTATCTGTTATCAACACGGGTTCTGGACAATTCTAGCCCCTGCTGCTCTGCTGTCCAGCTGGCTAGGACTTCCCTTCGGCTGTGTGCACTGAATGCCACAATTCCTTTAACTCTCATCTGCATCCCTATTCTTGCCTCCATGTATGCTCCCACCTCTCCTTCTGTCTGCCTGTCACAGGTTGCATTCATTTCTCCGGGAGATGGGAGGCTCCTTTGGACTCAGTGCCTCAGATCTAGTGAAGGAATTAACCAGTCTCTGGTTAACTGGCTCATTCAGAGCATCTGTGTGCGGCTGCTGACTGGTTCTGTCCGCCCCTCTTTTTGCAAGTGGTGCTTGAGGGGAGTGTTTCAGATGCCTTATGGAGTAAATGTTAAATATATATATATATATATATATATATATATATATCCTTATTGATTTCTTACAGAGAGAAAGGGAGAGAGATAGAGAGTTAGAAACATCAATCAGCTGCCTACTGCACACCCCCTATTGGGGATGTGCCCACAACCTGGGGCCTTTCAGTCCGAAGGCCAATGCTCTATCCACTGAGCCAAACCGGATAGGGCTTATGGAGTAAATTTGTCTTCATGGGGAAGGTGAGCTGCCAGAGTTTGTGTTTATTACATTCCCACACACTTTGAAATGACATCCTTTGCTTTTTCTTCCTGAAACTGAAAATGTAAGTGGGCCAGGGAGAGAAGAGGGTTTCATTGTGTTTCAGTTTGCAGTCTCCTTGGCCTGGCCGCGAGCAGAAAAAAATTCCAGGCCGCCACTGAAGCTGACACAGACTTTGCCATTTGGTAGGATCTGGGGGACTTTGGGGGAGTAGCTGGGGTAGAGTTCTGGGGTCTGGAGAGAGCTACAGGGTGTTTGAAATCTGGCTTCCCTTTTACTAAAAACTAAGTAAATAAAATCTGGTGTCCAGATCAAGATAAAACATTAAAGGAGTCCGAAGGGAAAAGAAACCCGGGAAGAAAGCTGGAGTGGAACTGGCTCAGTACCGGCCCCTTGTCAGAACCCTCCACACCCAACAACTCCGGGGCCAGACAAAAGACTAAGACAAAACAAGCCACCCCGCTGTTCTTGCTTAAGTCTCCCCTTCCTTTCTTCCTCCCAAAGACCCGTACTCTCCTCTGGGACAGGAACCCAGACAATGCTGAGTGTCCCTCCCCTTCTCTAGTTAAATCCTGGGTTGGGGGGAGGTATTCAAAGTTGGCCTTGGATTCCTGCTCCTCTTCCCTGTCCATCCCCCACTCTGTACTGCCTTGGTCTGTCTGGGCAAGGATCTTGGCAAACAGGTGTCACTGCCCAGCCTGTGCCCCCCCCCCCTTTCTGTAGTCCAGATTCTCTTTAACCAAACAGCTTCAGGTCCCCACTATCTCAAAAACGTTTTAAAGATGTAGACTCCCTGATGCGGGGGGACCAGCCCTGCAGGGACCCTGCCCTCATTCTGGGAAGCAGCCTGCTTTGTAGATGTGGGGCCTAGAGTAAGGGGCTTTTCGGTTAGACAGAGAGGAATCGAAAGCCCAGACAAGAGCAATTCCAGGTGGCACAGCAGAGACCTGGTGATGAGAGGCGAACACGTACCTTGGGTGATAAGACCAAATTTCAGAGACCCCAGGAGTAGAAGGAGAGACAGCGGCCAGCTCAGCTGAAACAACATTCAGCATAACTTTCTCTTCTGCACTGAGATGGCCTCACAGGTCCTTTGCAGGCACTGCAAAACAAGTGACTAGAATAGATAAATGCATGTGTGTATAAAACACTAGAATTTCTAAGAAAGAAGCCAGCAGTTGAGAAAACAAGACTCAATCTCTTCTTCATATCCCAGCGGACTGAGTGAGCTCTCTACAAGCTAGAGTCACACTTATATTTCACCCCAAGACCTTCAAAGGATGAACAGAAGTTTTGTGCAAGTCTTTGAAGAGGATCACAAACAGCCTGTTGCTCAGGGTGAATTTTGTGCGATTCAGTTTACAAAGGCAAACTGTGTTTCACACACGACTCGCCTTGAATAACCCAGCAATCAATTACTAGTAAAACCAGGTTCTACCGGGAAGAATTTATTCCGTTCGCTGGCTTTTCATGGCCTAGCTATAGCTGGGAAATGGAAAATGCGAGGACTTCATTGCTGTCTGCGCTGCCTTCTGCTGGGGCATGGAGACTCTCTTTCCCCGGTCCGGAGAGCAGGGCCCGGCCGAGGGCTTGGCTTGGCAGGCTAGAGCCAATTTATTGGACTCCCTTCAGCTTCTGTCCCCACATCCCAGCCAGCGTTTCTAGGAGTTCCTCTTGAAGACAATTTGGGGCTTTGGGGTGATTGACGCACCAAAGCGGGAGCCCTGGAAAGAGGGGAGCGGGGAGGGGCTTGAGGGTGGGGTTCAGGGATGAGATAAAAATCCTGGCTCCAGGCTCCTTGGCAGTTTCTGGGAAAGAGGGGTGGTGTCCTGGCACTCTCCTCTATGCCAGGAGGCCACAGATTTTCTGTCTGGGGGCCACCACGCACAGGTCTCTTCTTATTTTTTTGGGGGGGGGGTGAGGGGGTCTTTCCATAGGCATGAGGCCAGCACAAGGTGGTAGGCTGGTTCCTATTTCCCAGCAGAAGCCCTCACCTTCTTCTCCAACATCTGATTGTCTGCAGTCTGTCCACACTGACCCTAAATGCAGACTATGAGAGAAACAACCTATTAGTTATAACGTGTACTTTTATTTATAGAGTTTCCACTTCCCTCATCTTTGTGTGGGCAGAGAAGATCACTCCACTTTACAGCTGAAGAGACTGAGGGTCAGAGAGCTAAAAACCAAACAGCTGCCACCATGGGCCAGAGCAGGGCCAGAAGTTCAAGCTCCCCAAGTCAGTCATGTCCTACAAGCAGGACACACACACATACACACCAACTTTCACCCTCACCTCCTGGGTGTTAGCCTTCCAGAACCCCCCTGGATTCACCAAACTTTCCCCCAAGGAGAGGTCAGAATTGGAAAATGTTTTGGCACCAACTGGACCCTCTCATGTTTTCCCTCTGCAGGGCTGGGGGTGCTCCCTCTCAGACGCTGAGTCAGGGCCTCAGTGGGTTCCGCTGTAGGTGGGAATCTCCAGGCCTCGCTTCCTTGCTGCTCAGATGGACACAGCTCCAAAGTGAACCGGGGAAGTGGGAGTGACATTCGCCCTCTACCCGATTCTATTGTGCGGATTAAGTGAAAGGCACATGCCTACAGGGCATTTAGGGTTCCTGCACAGTCATTAAGATGATGAGGACGCTGAATGGGCCGCCCTGAGAACCCTGAAATGTAATGTAAGAGTCTGGGCGCCAGATGCGGGGGCAAAGTGGCCTCCAGGGAGTGCCCGCCCAGTGTTAACTGGGTCCGCAGGAGGGAGGGTGCCTCTCGCAGACGCACTAAGCGGGATTGGGTCCAGCAGGCACATCCGCCTTGAGGTGGGACCTCCGCCTCAAGGTGAGGGATCCCTGGAGGGTAGGGTGCACCTGCTGCCTAGAGGAGGTCTCTGGGTGTGTGGAGGGAGGTCTGAGAGGAAGCTCCCGCGCTCTCCAGCTGCGCTGCAGTTACAGAACTCACCCGCCTGCCCTCGGACCGCTTTGCCATCGCCATCCAAGAGCCAGCGACATACCGAGGCGTGTAGCGTCTACAGCGCATTACCAACAAATCTGCCCAGCCAGGTGTTGACACACTCGGAAGGAAGGGAAGTAAAGCTTTTGAACACAAGGGCAAAGGTCCTCAGGCCGCCCCACATGTAGATGGAGAGTTGCTGCGGTCTCCATACTTGCTATGAATTCTACCCTGGAGGGGCCACCTCGCTGGCCTACCATGCAGGAATCTAGGGCCACGAAGGGCCTTGGGGTGAGGGGCTGGCCCAGGATCCATCAGTGCCTTCCCTGGCCCAAGGCTTGTCCTGTGCCCCTGGGACAGATGCTTCACAAGCTAGAAGAACCATGCAGATGGTCTGAGCAGAGGACAAATGAGGCAGAACCTGAAGGTAGAATGATGTGGAGGATTCCAAGTCAGAGAGCATCCCAACCCTTTCTGCACCATCTCCAAACACACACACACACACACACACACACACACACACACACACACACACTTGGAGATCTGGTGGGCCTGTGCCAGATCGCAGGGTTATTGAGAGGTTGGAGGGGACAGAGAGATGGAGTCTGCTTCCCATGGCTCTTCCCCAGGCCTCCATTCTATGGAAAGCTTCCAAGCTGACTTTAGGGATAAGAAACTGGGGGCACTGGCCTCGGATAGTGGAGCTACAACAGCTAGACCAGCAGTGCCTGGGAGGGGGTGCCATGTGACCAAGCTTTGGCCCTGTAGGACCTGGTAGACATGGAGCTGAACTTGAGAAGCTTCTACACACTCATGTCCCAGTCTGTCTGACTTTTGGGAATCTCCTGGGAAGGACAGAGCATCCATGGAAGGCCAACATTGCATCCAGCTGCCATCCTGTCTACATGCCCTGTGATTCATGTGACTCACCCCTCCTCTTGCTCCCACTATGGCATTTTGGAACTGCCTGGAACCACAGAACTGACCACTGATTTCTTGATGTCAACTCATTCTGACTTGGACAAAACAACTTATTTCCCTAGTTATCTGCCACCCAGCCCCTTGAGCACATAGCTGAGTAGAGCGGAATCATCTGTAAGGATCCTCCCAACCCCAAACACCAGTTGACTGGCTAGCATAGCTGGGGGATTTGGGGCTTCCTATTCTTTAAAAGAAGGGAGGAAGGGGGAGCCCCACATATCCCCTCAATCAGAGACAGCACTGCTCTGATTAATTATTTCACTGAAGAAATTTTTTCTATTCTTCTAAGCTTCTAGATTCTTAGCTCCTGGTGTCAGTAGCCTCCAACATGGGAATCTCTTCTTAAGCCCTATCACAATGATACAAGCCACACAAAGGGACAGCAAAAATCTTAATGTATTTGGGGAAAGAGTTCTGCCACCCAGGCCCAGGAACAGCTACAATACCCCCTAGTCATGGATAAAGCTACAGACTCTCTGGAGATTATTTTAAAAATTATTTTCTGGGTGATTTTCTGGTTTAAAGTGAAGGGCATTCTTAGAAAAATCTCTGAAGGATGCTGGAGGGGAAGCAGTATCAGTGTAAACTCAGGCAGTCCAGAGCTAACACAGAGTATGAGCCCCGAGCTCTGCTCCAAATCTCACTTTGATAAAAGGGTTCCATGTGTATGGCTCACCATCAGCTCTGAACATCTAGGGTCAGTATAGACAGACTGCAGATGGTCAGGCAGACTCCTCCTGCCTCATAAGGTCCGTTGGGATCTGGGATAAATGTCTGGTCTAGAACCTTGGGAACCTTATGCTAAGATAGACTTTCCTCCAGGTCAGAGTCCTCAGGTAGTAACTGGGAACAACCTGGCTCTTCTCAGGCTAGAGCTGAAATTCAGAAAGGCGCCCACGGATGGATCTCATGTGTGTGAGATGTCTGCCTTTCTCCTCTCCCAACTTCGCTTTTTGGAACAGATGACTTAGTGGGAAGAGAAAGAAAAACCTTTCGCTGTGGGAGTGGGGAAGAAACAGAGAAGGGAGAGATGGTCAAGTTCTGGGCCATTGGAATGGTCTCAGGCTTCTCAGCAAGGGAAATGGGGGAATCCGAGCAAGAGATCAAACCCTGCTAAGTGTACTTTCCTCCAAGCCTCAAACTGACCTCCAAGCCTTCAAGCTCCACTTCAGGTCAATTAGGTGAGTTTGGGACTCAGGGGACCAGGGCCTTGGCACTGACATTCCTCTTTATTTAAAGAGTAGAAACTCAGTCTTTGTCTCCACCAGCGCCTATACAAGAGCAGCCCTAGGAATAGTCAGTATTTATCCTGATAATTATCACCTACTTCTATGTTCCCTGAGGGGCGGGGAATAAGGTGGAGATGGGGGTGGTGGTTTTAAGCAACTTTAATTGCTTTCTTGAACTTGTAGGTAGTTTTTCCCACATATTCCTCATTTCTGAGTGCCAGCCAGGATCTCAGGGGCTGGGACAAAGGAGGCTGAGTCTCCCAGGACCTTGGAGCTGCAACAGACAACAAAGACCTTGGTTGTGGGTTCCATTTAAGAATCCCATCCTCACCCTGGCTGGTTTGGTTCGGTGGATAGAGCTTCAGCCTAGGAACTGAAGGGTTAGGTTTGATTCCGGTCAAGGGCACATACCTAGGTTGTGGGCAGCTAGTCAATGATTCTCTCATCATTGATGTTTCTATTTCTCTCTCTCTCCCTTCCCTTCCTCTCTGATATCAATAAAAATGTTAAAATAACAAAAAAGAATCTCACCCCTGTTACTCCATTTCCAAGTTTATATGGGTGGGTGGGTGGGGGGAGAACTAGAAGGTTCCTCATGGAATTATGGAATGAGAATGGACCTCTTTAATGGGTACTTTGGAGTCCATGCCCTGGAGCTGATGGTTCAACTGAGCCAGGTTGTTGCCTCACAGATGCCAGGTGAAGGAGCTGGGCTCCCTTAAGGCCCTAATAACCGTGCCACACCCTAGGTCTACGTGGAATACTCGATGGTGAGCTTTGGGCCTCTTTGTGGCTCCTTCAGCAGTCTTCCTCCACTCGGACACCCTCAGCCTCTAGTAACATCCCTGCCTCTGCCTGCTTATCTCTCTTCTGCCCACAGTGAGTACTGAGGAGGACTGAAAGGGCAGCAGGCCCAGCCCTGCCCTCCTCACAGTGCAGACAGGAAAACGCAGGCACAGAGAGGAGAAATGGCTGTTCATCACACCGAGCTGAACAAAACCTTGCCTAAGACTCGGGCTCTCCAGTGCAGCCCTCCAGGCTCAGAATTCCTAACGTTTGGGGCACAGTCCAGGCCTCAAAGCCCAGGGTCAGAAGAGGAGTCAGGGGACTCTCTGCCAGCTACACACATGGCATGCAAGAACAGTCCCTTGGCTGCCCAGAGCTACAAAACCAGAGACCACAGGGGCCTTGGTCTCTGTTCAGTGACCCTCAGTTTTGTCTCCCCTTCCCCACTCCCCGCCTTTGATCAGGACCCCACTCACAGTTGGTGGACTTGGCTAAGGTTCTTCCTGTTTATAGACATAATAGTGAGGGAACAGTGTGGTTGGAGGTAGCCTCCAGACCATCTTTCCATTGCTTCATAGGTGCACTTGAACCATGATGGAGTCCGAGGTTCATCAGTTCTAACCTCAGAGCCGGCTCCCTCAAATCGCAGCCTCAGAAGCACTTGGATTTGTCCTGAGAGGGCCCCAAGGAGGTTGCAGGGCTGCCCAGCTGGGGAGAGCCGAAGGCATTAGTGGTCTCTTCCTGACCAGCCAGGCCTGCACTCTCTGCTTCTGGTAGCTCCGGGACCCTTCCTTCATTTTGTCCCGAAGATTTCCCTCTGCAGCCGGGAGAGGCCCTGTCTGCCTGCACTTCAGGGAGAAAGGCCCTGGCGCCTCTCATCCCCAGCCGGGCCTCTCGGTTCCAGTCACCCGCAGGAGCTCCGAGGGGGGTGACACCGTTCTAGACCTGCCTGCGGGCCGCCCCTGCGCGGCAGACAGCGGAAAGTGGGGGGGGGGGGGAACACTGAGGGTGTGTGTGTTGAGGGAAAGGGGGTAGAAAAAGTGAAATGGAGATAAAGGGAGAAAGAAATAGATGTAAATTAAGGAAATAAGTACAAGGGGAAATTGAAAACGAGAGGAAGGAAAATGAGAGGACGAGAAGCACAGAGAAAAACAGAGTAAGGGAAAGGAAAGGAGAAGGGAACGAAAGCGGGAGCGGAGAGAAAGGGAGCACTGAAGCCAGACAGAAACGAAACAAGGACCAACGCACAAGAAGCAAGAGAACTAAGACGGGAGGAAAGAAAGGAAGGAAGAAAAAAAACCAATATAAGAAGGAAAAGCAAGATAGCAAGAGACTGGAGACGGAAAGGGTAGGAGAAAGGACGAGAGAAAGAACATTAGGCCGCGTTCATAAACCGGGCGCCGGAAGGAAGCGTCCCCGGCCGCTCAGCCAGGCCCCTCGCAGCCTGGCGGCCCGCGGAGCCCCGACCTTTCCAGAAACGGCGGCGCCACTGCCAGTAAATTCTCATGCTCATCCGCCACCGACCTGAGGCCTCGGGGCCGCGACCACGCACACGGTTCCACGCGGAGAAGGAAGGCCCCGGGGCCATCTGTGCTTTACAAAAAAGTGAAACAGAATTTAACCAATGCCTCTCCCGCCTCCCTCTGGCTGCGGGCAGGAGCCCGGGCGGGGCGGGAGCTGACACCGAGGTGCCAAGTCCCCGTGGCCAGAACCCCCGGGGCGCGGCGGCCGCGCTCAAAGGCCCGGCAGTAAAGGTCACAGGCCGTCTGTGGGGCCGCGCTGAATGGGCTCCCGGTGATAAACAGGCTCTTAACTTTCAACTTGGCCTTGACCTTCCCGGAGGTGTCTGGCCGGTATGTAAAGGAGCAGCTGAGGCTTTCGGCGCGTTTGGTTGGGCCGGTTAAGGGGGCCGGGGAGGGGGCGGCTCAGGGTCTGAGAGGGGCTGCGTGGAGGCTGCCAGCAGGACACAAAGGATCTGCGGGGCTGGGGGGAGGGCCGACTCAGCCTGAGGCCTGAGCCGTAACCTCCCGTGGAGCCCTAGGGAGGTTTTGGGGGTGGTGGGGTGGATCTGAACCTCAGTTTCTCTGTGTGGGAACCTCAGGCTGACTCAGGGCCAAGAGAGGCAAATACAAAGTGACCCATATTTCTTTGGGACAATTGTCCTTTAATTTAAAAATAAAAACAGGTGTCTTGTAGTTCATTAGAAACTGATACACATGCAGAAACCCAAATAGAACCCATAGGTATTCAATTTATAAAATGCTTTCATATGCAAAAATCTCCATTTAATCTGCCCAGCATTTCTATGAGGTAGGGATTATTGTGCCCGTGAGGAGACAGAAACTTTTTACAGATGAGGCTGAATCCAATTTATCCGATTCGGGTTGAGGTCTATGATCCGTCGCTGACAGTTGCCTGTACGGATGCCTTACTGGAAATGGGAGCAAATGTTAATAAATATGACATTCAGAACTGTTCCCTGGAACCTAGTAGTTGCTAAGTAAATTGTAGAGCAAAACAAAAACAAAACCAACAACCGCCTCATTTTTATTTGTATGGAAGTGTGTCTGTTTGACCGCTGGTATTCCACAGAGGCAGAGCTGGGTGAGCCTCGCTGCTGATTCTTATAGATGTGAGTAAGGAAACCATGTGTCCAGAAAGCACAGCGGCGAGCCATGTGGTTATGAATCTTTAAGTTTTGGCACTTACAGAACAGGTAAAACGGATAGACAGTGCAGAAACAGCCAGTGTACAGCTTGAATTTTCACAAGTGAACACCCCATGGAACGACTGCGCAGATTGAAACGGGGAACGTGTGAGGACCCGGAAAGCTTCCTTACTCCCCCTCGGGAGCCCCTCTCTCCAGCATCAGCTCTTCTAACCCAATTCTGCGGGTTCCCGGACTGCACAGAAATAGTCAGACAAAGTCAATCTTTTGTGTCTGGCTTCTTTCACCCACATCCCTTCGTGATTATTTATTTTGTGCGTAGCAGTAGTTTTTTTATTGCTGTGTAGTACTCTAATTTTTAATTATAGCACAATCTACTTACCCATTCATTACTGATAGACATTCAGTTTTGTTTCTGTTTTTGAGCTACCACGAAGAAACCTGTTTTGGACATTTCCTGTACATGGCGTTTGATGGAGAGGAATATTTTCTGTTGGGTACATGTCCAGGAATGACTGTGGATTATTATGTTTTTAAGTTAGGGATTTATTCATGCTTGTACTAGCAAGTAAAAAGCAGTGAAAAAAAACTTTGTCTTTAGGTGAAAATCCTGATATTTCTGTCTTTCATGGTGAGGCAAGCTAGAAGCTCTGATAAGAAACTGGGAAGCACTAAAGAGTGTGTGCAAGTATTTTCACAATAAGCGTCTTTGCCTTTGGCATCTTTGCTGAAAGCGTTTTTGCCATAAACATTTCACCACATAAGTAGTTTACCAAAAGGCAATTTTGCTGTAAAAAAAAAAAAAGATAAAATAACTGGTTGACAGTTTTTTTTTTTTTTGGCTTGGTTTTATTTCTCTAGTGACTAACTGCGTTGAAGACAATGTACTTAAGCTAGTTGTTTGGTTTCATTTCTGCATTGATAAAGTTCTCACAGTTACTTCCAGTTTTATATTATATATAAAGCTTAGCTAGCCCACATGAAGGTCAATACAGTGAGTAGCTCTGATGGTGGCCTTAAAATAGTTAGCATTTATTTCTCCCAGAGGACAATAATTTGCCCCAAGAGTTGTTTTCTTATTTTGAAACTCACTACAGGCATCTTATTATTGCTCTACGTTCTATTGCGCTTCGCAGATACTGTGTGTTTTACAGATTGAAGGTCAGACTCTCCACCAGCAAAAAGACTAAATTCACTGAAGGCTCAGGTGCTGGTAGTATTTTTTTTTTTTTTAGCAGTACAGATTTTTTAAATTAAGCTATGTACTTTTTTTTAGACATAATGCACACGTATTAGACTACAGTCATTAACATAACTTAGGAAACCCCAAAATTCATGTGACACATTTTTGTGACACTCTTTTTATTGCAGTGGTTTGGAACCGAATCCAAAATATCTCTGAGGGAGACCTGCGCATTGGGAGGAGAAAGGAGTCTGAGGGTTCTCTTTGAGGGCACCCAGTCAAAGCCACAGTTCCCATACAATGGAGACAACTGCCTAGATACAACCCACAAAATAAAACCGGCTATTGGCACAGGATTGCCATGAATCTACACACATTTGAAATATATGCTAGCGTTTTGTATTTCTCAATAAAGCCTTTTAATTTTGTTATGTCTGTTTTTTAACACCCCTCCTTTAATTTCTTGTGATTTTATCTTTTTAAATGGCAATTTGCCTTATGGCCAATGAGTTACGTGGTGAAAATGTTTGCAGCAAAAACATTTGCAGCAAAGATGTCTACAGGCAAAGATGCTACAGCAAAAGTACCTAGACCCATTGAAGAGACACCTCCATTTTCTCTCATGTGATTTTTAAAGGCAATAAAATATAGAGAGAAAGAGAGAGAGAGAGATCTATTTGTTGCCCCACTTGCTGTTTATGCATTCCTTGGTTGCTTCTTGTATGTGCCCTAACCAGGGATCAAACCCACAATCTTGGCATATCAGGAATATAACATAACCAACTGAGCTACTTGGCCAGGGCAGCAATATTTGTTGTAGGTGATCTATACTTTCCCCTATAGTCCTGCAACTTCAGTTTGCATGGGCCCAGTTTGGAAAGATGGCTCAAGTACAGGTTCAAGTTGGTGAGTGGGCATGACTGCAATCACCTAGAGCTCAGGGTGGTCTGTTCTAAATAATTGCCATGACCCTAAGCAAAATGGAATCATTCCTGTCTTCTCCAGAAAAAACTGGGGGTTCCAGAAAAAGTGGACTTGGACAGATTTGATTTGGGTGGAGTAGTGAAGAAACACAAAACCTCAGATTTGTGAAACAGAGCAGTTTTAGTTTCTTGAATTACACCTCACAATAGGCTCCATCAGAGGGGCCTCCAGCAATTTCTCCATCCCCTTTCCATCTAAGAAAACGTAGAGCCTGTAAGGAGTAGACCGGTGCTGGCCTTTCTGGCCTCTCAGCCTGAGTGGACGTGTGCCAGAGGCAGGCCAGGTTCCTGTGCTCTTGGAGTCCAGAACCCCACAACTAGTTCATGGCCAGTTAGGGAACCAGGCCCGACTTCCGGGAAATTCCTTAGTTTTCAAAGAAGGGGGAAGGAATGATCTTTCCCCACTGGTAGTCCAGGATTTTATAAGGTCTTCTCCTATCCCCTCCTTCAACTTTTCTCTTTCCCTCTTCCTGCTGCTATCCCTGGGTTTCCTCCTTGGGTCTCTGCCTCTACCCCTCTCTCTGAATGCACGTCCGTGCGTCTTCTCTCCTTACCTCTTTCTCCATCCTCAAATGGGAGTCCAGAGCCCCTCTCATGGGCCAGGTCTAGAAGCCCCGTTTCCCCCCAGGCTCCAGCTCTCTCATCCCTTTCTTTGGAGCTCCATCCTCCTTCCTCTCTCTCTGCCCAACCCAACCAACCCCGGAGCCAGCCCGGCTGTGTGGCACAGTAGCCGGGGTCACTGGGGAAGGGGCGTCCCCAGCACTTCCCAGCACCGGGAGCCGCTTATAGTGCGGATGGGAGGGGCGTCTGGGGTGACCCGGGACGCTAGCATCCAGGACCCAGAAGAAAGGGCCCCCAGAAATACCCTTTCATTCCCAGTGGCTGGCTCCCGCTGGCCCAGGCGCACGCACTCCCAGGTTCCCCTTGCGGGCCAAGCGGCCTCCCGACTCCACCCCCGACTCCCCTCCCCCCGCGAGAGAGACACTTTATAGGGGGAGCTTCATTCTCTCGTTAAACCGGCCGGAGCGCAGGAGACAGAGCCAGGGAGGGAGAGGGGCAACGGAGGAGGGGGAGCCCCTTGTCAGCTCTTCCTTCGTCTCCCACTCCTCCCCTCCCCCCAGGAAAGAGCGAAAGGACACCTACCGTCTCTGAGAGAGAGAGAGAGAGAGAGAGAGAGAGAGAGAGAGAGAGAGAGAGAGAGAGAGAGAAGAGAAGGAGAGGAGAAGGAGAGGAGAGGGAAAGGGGGGAGTTAAAGCATTTTCGCAATTTCTGCCACGAAGATTTTATTAGCTTCTCCCCCAGACGGCGGCCAATCAGCGCCAGTGCCCGGGCACCTGCGGCTCCTGCGTCAGGACGGCCGGGCCCCGGGCGCTGGGAGTGATTTAAACGCTTTGGCTCCCCAGGGCCCGGTGGGGAGAGCGAGCCGGGTGCCCCCTGCGTCCCCCGCTCTCAGCGCCCCATGAGCCGACCCTCGGCCCCATGGAGCCGGGCACTTATGCGGCCGCGGACGGGGCCAAGGAGCTGGAGGGCCTGCTGGGGGCGGGAGGGAGCCGCAGCCTGCTCGCCCACTCCCCGCTGGCCAGCCCCCCGGCGGCGCCCGCGCTGATGCCCGCTGTCAACTACGCCCCCTTGGACCTGCCAGGCTCCTCGGAACCCCCGAAGCAGTGCCACCCGTGTCCCGGGGCGCCCCAGGGCGCGTCCCCGGCGCCCGTGCCCTACGGCTACTTCGGAGGCGGGTACTACCCCTGCCGCCTGGCGCGCGGCGCCCTGAAACCCTGCGCCCAGGCCGCCTACCCCGCCGAGCCCCCCGCGGCCGCCGACGACTGCGCCGGCCGCCACGCCGAGTTCGCCTTCTACCCGGGCTACCCGGCCCCCTACCAGCCCATGGCCAGTTACCTCGACGTGTCCGTGGTGCAGACGCTGGGCGCCCCCGGGGAGCCGCGCCACGACGCCCTGCTGCCCGTGGACAGCTACCAGCCCTGGGCCCTGCCCGGCGGCTGGAACGGCCAGATGTGCTGCCAGGAGCAGAACCCGCCGGGCGCCTTCTGGAAGACGGCCTTTGCAGGTAAAGGCATGCACCTCTCTGGGTCCCCTTGGCGCCGTGGGGTTGCAGGCCCCGCAGGCCCTTGCCTGGGAGGGAGAGGGAGACCTGGGGCTGGGGAGGAGGAGTTGGGTGAGCCTCCTGGGCTATTAGAACTCTGAAGGAGAGCCTGGGTGGAGGTCCCCTCCAGGTCAGTCAGTGTGAGGGGCCGGAGCTGGGGACCCTCTGCAGCCAGAGTCCACCAGGCCCCTTCACAGAACCAGGAGGCCTTGCCACAAGCCTCTCAGTTTACCCTGGTGGTTGGCTGTCTTTGCCGCTGGATGGGGCTCAGGGTGTCCCTACCCAGCAGATCCCAGTTTAATTCCACAAAAAGGCCAAGTAATTCTGAACTCAGTGAGTGTGGGGGGTGGGAACAGTTAGTGGAAATTCTGTAAAGAATACAATCCTTCCCTTTCTCTTTGATGAGTTTTTCAGTTTCCAAAGGAAAATTTAGATTTCCCTCAGTCATAACTTAGGTATGTGCATTGGTGTGTGTGTGTGTGTGTGTGTGTGTGTGTGTGTGTTTTGTGTTGGGAGTGGGTGCAGAAATGTGTTCCCTTCTGTACAGAATTTGCCTGTAGAATCTATAAGGGTGGCCAAGAGTCTCGAATTCGTGAGGGTGGATGTATATGACTGTGGGCAAAGGTCTGGCGGGGGAGGGGGGGCATGTGCTGGAGGGTAGGGGAAGCCAGGGGGAGGTAAGGAGAGGGGGGAGGAAACATATGTACTACTATTTGTAATACTTTAAACAATAAACAATTAATTAGAAAAAGGTCTGGCTGTATGTAGTGGGTGTATTTGCAGACTTGCTGGTGTGAGGGCAGGGATGGTGAGGGTGGCCTGCTCTTCCCAAGGCTGAGAGATGATCAGAGAACCAACCAGAAGCCCAGGTATCCCTGAGTGCTTTGGGGGAGTTGGGGTGCACGTGGGACTGTGGGTGGCCTGCAGGGTGCCTCAGTCTGTGTGTAGGTGGGGATCTGAATGTGCCTTTCTCTTCCTCCCTCTCCGTCGGGCAGACTCCAGCGCTCAGCACCCTCCAGCAGGCTGCACCTTCCACCGGGGCCGCAAGAAGCGCATTCCCTACAGCAAGGGGCAGCTGCGGGAGCTGGAGCGTGAGTATTCAGCGAACAAGTTCATCACCAAGGACAAGAGGCGCAAGATCTCGGTGGCCACCAGCCTCTCGGAGCGCCAGATCACCATATGGTTTCAGAATCGCAGGGTCAAGGAGAAGAAGGTCCTTGCCAAGGTCAAGACCAACACAACTCTGTGAGGGTGCTCCCTGGCTGGGGAGGTGGTGGGGGAAGGTGGGCGGTATCTGGGGACACCAGGAACCTGCCAGGGACAGGCTGGGACCCAGGACTCTGTTGAGGGGTCCCCAGAGGTGACACTTTTTTCAGGCCATGGATCCTGTGCTGTTTCCCAGGGACAACCCGAGTACCCCATATGTCCCAGTGAGCCACCGAGACCCAAGTGAAAGCCTCCTCTGCCAGAGTGACAGGACCCCAGGGCCTGTCCCAGTCATTAGCATTCACGCTGGCAGTGGCGATCATCACCCTAATCAGTACTAGTTGCCATAATTAGTCTCATTCTTTCTACTAGAGCTCTGCGGAGCATTCCAGAAACCGCTTTCATGGAATGAACTGATCACTGATCACCAATAAACTTGGAAGGAGATGGTGACCGTGGGAAGCTTCCTGTGGATCCCCTTCCATTTCTGAAGCCCACCCCTCATCCCAGTGCCGGCAGGGGAGAGGAGTTAAGGCAGGGTCATCCCTATGGTTACACTGCCATGTGGCATTTTTTCTAAGGTGACAGCAGGACGGACAATGCTGGAGGGCGCCTCTCTCCCCCTCCCTGCCCACCCCATAGGTTGGACTTACTGGTCCCTTGTGTGAAAAGGAAGCCAGCAGGCTGCCCTCCCTGGTCTCTCTTCTTCTTCCAGAGAAATGGAGTTTGGGCACATGCCTGGATAATTCACCATTTCTCACTTCTGCCCCCAAACTTTCCTAGTCTTCCCCTAAGGTTCTTGGTAGTTCTGGCCTAAGCAGGTCATGGTTCATTGGGCATCTGGGAGCCGTGTGAAACAGACATCTGTATCTGTGGTCTTCTAACACGGCCCCTTCCAGCACAAAGAGGAGAATCCTACCTTACTGGCAAGTACATCCCAAGCATGTTAGTAGAGCTGGCCAGGAGAGAAAACCCCAGAAAATGGCCCCATTTCCCACCCTTTCTCCACTGCTTGCCTCCTCATGCCACCCAGAGTAGCTTGGGGCCGCCAGCTGGTCAGCTGGGAGATGCACTAGGGCCTTTTGTGGGTGCAAGAACTGAGGCCGGCAAGGTGACAGAAGCCTAGAGATCCAGGTTCATGGTGGGGACACCATGCGGCCTTGGCGACAGTGGGCACAGACTTCCTCTTCTTTTCACTTTTCAGTCCCTGTTTCCTGGACCCCGGGTGGGTGGATGACGGTTGGTGTCAACTCTGTTTTTCCTGGGCCGTGCAGACAGACCCATAGTGCAGAATCCCAGAGCCTGGGGCAGACGGGTTGTTCGGCCAGAGAAACTCTCCGCCTCTGTGCCAGCTCTCCGAGGTCCTGCACCGAGCCACAGGGCCTGGTGGGACTTGCTAGCTTGGCTGTGGCAAAGCCAGCAGCTTCATGCTGGATCTTCCTGCAGCCGGGGCTGGGGGATCTAGGTAGATACTCCCATAATCCAGTGTGCAGGAGTGAAGTAAAGAAGACTGTGGGACCCACTTCCAAACCACCCAGAAACGCAAGAACGGTCGGTGGAGGGCAGGAACCCCGATCGATCTTGGCAGTGTCCTCTCAGAGCCAGCTGGTTTGTAGTTCTCCTGAAACCTCAGGATGATGGCTGCAGGCTGCAGCCCAGAAATCCGGGTATTTCCACCCTCCAGCCCTGGCTCCTCTCCAGGGAACGAGTTGGGAAGCGACTGGGACTCCTCTAAATCTGTTTACCAAAAAGCAACCAGGGCTAAGGAAAGGGCCCCCGAGGTGGGCAGTCACCCTCCTTTCCTGGGTCTCTTGGAGTGTGCCAATTTTGTGATTAAAAATAAAAACATCCATCCAAGCCCCGTGGTCCATTTTAAGTAGCACTCCGGGCTCAGAGGAGGTTGCTCTCTGCCTCTTTTGTTCCCCTTCCGGCGAAGCCCCAAGCAAGAAGCTTTTAGTATCAGTTTCCCCAGGAGAGTGCGTGCAAACCCCTCTCTCGTTGCTCCAGAAATGGCAAGACTTCAGCGCCGACAGGCGTGTGGGTAGGGTGTGGGGCAGATGGCCAGGAGCGCCATGCTGCGGGTCCCCATGGGCAGAGGGGAAAGGCCACCAGAGGGCTTGCCCCGGGAGAGCGGCCTGAAGGAGCCTCTGGACTTCCTCCACTTCACTATCAGGGACGTGACATTCCTGGGGTCCCCTATTCTCTGGAAACAATTTCTGAACGAACAAAAGAGGTGAGATTTATTTCGCTACTAGTGCGAATTTGGACGATTCAAAAGACAAGGGCGCCCCCTACCGGCTGAAGCTCGTCATTCCAGGGAAACCGGCGGATCCGCTCCGCGGTGCGGGAGCCTCGGGGCTGCAGTGTTCCCGGCTGCGCGTCCTGCAGGCCCCGGGGTGGCCTGGAATTGGGCCAGGGTACCGACGCTCCTGTCCAGTCGCCAAGAGACCAGGAGGGCAGCCAGGAGGGCGGCACTGGCGATCGAGAAAGGAGAGGAACAGGGCGCCCGGGCCGGGCTGCGGGAGCGGGGCTGCGGCGCCCTCCTCCCCGGCCAGTCCTCCTCCCACTGGAAGATGCGGGCTCTCGCGCTCGCCAGATTAATTGACCGCGGACCGTCCTGTTTTTTTTTGTTTGTTTGTTTGTTTGTTTTTTCTGAGCGATTTACTTGTACGGACCCTGAGCAGAAAGGAAAGAAAAAAAATGTTTTAAGTGTTGTTTTGTATTAAACCTTCTTTTACAAACCACCAAACACCAGCTTTACGTCTGAGGCGAATTCTAACTGCCCTCCACCAAGACCGGCCATTAAAAAATCTCCAATTCGTGTCTAAATTGCAACAAAATCCCCCCATCTGTATCGACTGTCTGCAGCTCTGCTTTTCACCGGGACCCTTTTCAGCTGGGAGAGAGGGGGGCGCTCACAGGACGCAGACTGGACCTGTAGCCCAGCGTCCACACCCGGGTAAGCTCGGACACCGACCTCAAGGACGAACACACGCACCGGGGCACGCACCCTCCGGCGTCCGCTCACCGGCAAGCGGCGGGTTTACTCGGCGCCGCGCTCCCCGGCGCCCCCTCCCTGGGAGTCCCTGGCTGAGCCCCAGAAACGTGGGAACAGGGTCGTGGCTCCCGCCTGCGCGGCTCCGGGAGCCGGAGCGTGCTCACCTCACCTGCAAACCAGGGGGGTTTTGTTAGGCGTCCAGAGGCCGGATGGGGGGGGGGGGGAGGGTGACAAGGTGCGCAGACGCGTCCCCGGGAAGCGTTTGTTTTTGGAGCCTCGGTGCCCACAGCGGCCCCGCGGGGAGCGCCCCGAGGCTCCAGGCCGGGACCCGGGGCTCATCCCGGCAAACGCGCCGGGCCTGGCCGCCCTGGGACTCGCGAGGCCGATGCACCGCCGCCCCCCACCCCGTCCCTCGGTCACCCAGACTCTGGACCAGGGCCGGAAGCCCCACCAGCGGAAGGAAAAAGCCCTGATGGAGCCCCCCAGTTCTCTGGCTGGCGCCGGCTCCCTCCTCCAGGGCGAAGCAAACTGGCCTCCTCTCCCCCCTGCATTAGAGTTTTATTCAAGGTCCTAAGTGCTGCACGTTAATTAGGTTTTTCTGAGTGGGGGGTGGGGGTGGGGGTTCCCGGTGCCCTCGCCCCAGAAGTTACAACCCTGAATGAAATTAATGGAGCCGTTACCGTCAACTTGGAATAAAGCGCAGAGGCGACTCCTGCGGATGAGGCAAAAGGAGGTTCCCTTTTTGGGAAAGAAATGTACCCCCACCCGGACAGCCCCTCTCCGGGGAAGGGGGAGAAGGCACAGGAGCGCCCTCACCTCTCACCCCTCCCCCCCTCCAGCCAGGGCCTGGAGACTTATACAAAGGGGGTGCCAACCTTCCCTCCTCTCGCACCTACTATGTTTCTGCGGGGAAAGAGGGTGGGGTGGTCGGAGCAAAGGGAGAAAAAACAGTTCCACCGCTGCCCCCTCCCCCCAGATGAGAGAGGGATAGGGGGGATAGGGGGCAGCAAGAGTTCAATCGTCCCCAGAAGGAGGGAAAGGGGAAGGCGGCGTCTAGCCGGCGCCCAGAGGGGAGGGGAGAGTCAGGGACATTGCCCTTGAACTTGGAGCTTCAGGCGCCCACCCCGCTCCGCTAAAAGCTTTATAGGAAGAAGGAAGAGGGGGAGGGAACAAGGGGGCGCATCTCTGGCCTTGGGACGGAGGGAGGAGGCCAAGCGGCCGGAGAAGGGCCAGCGTGCCCGGGAGCCGCAGAGGCCGGCCGGGGGGCCGCGATCTGCCCTGGAGGGGGGCCACTGCAGTCCCTGCCCTCGAGGTGGGGAGCCGCGGATAGGGCGCCCTCTTCTCAGCCTCTGCGGTAACGGGGGGTGGGGGGGCACCCAGAACTGCGTCCCTGTTCCTCCTCCAGCCTCAGGCGCGCAGCGGAGCCCTGCGCCACGTGGAGGCTGAACCCCCAGGCCGGCCGCGGGGCCAGGGTCTGGGCAAACGGAACTGGATCCCGGCCTTTGCGGGGAGAGCAAGAACGCTGTGCGCCCACTTCCCAGACCAGAGGCCGAGGTTCACTGCCTCCAAAGCGCATTCTCCCAACAAGGTAATCGGCCCGATCCGCAGACCCGGCCTCTGGAGGGGTCCCCCTAGGAAGTTGGGGGCATCAGCTCTACGTAGGCCCGGGAAGGCGGTGGTCAGGCTGTCGTAGCGAACACCCAGCGGGGGCCCTGCTTGTTGGTTCCCGGGAGGCCGGGGCGGAGACAAAGAAAGCGCTTCGCAGCACGCGGGTCGGCGCGGCCCGGGCTGGGAGCAGGCGCAGCGCCAGGCCCCCAATAACTGTCCCCCGCTGATGGATTCCTGGCGCGCACACACAATTAATATTGCTTGTTATTGTTATTATTCTTATTTAAAGGTATAACAATACTTTACAAGTCACTCACTTTGAAGACTGGGTGGAAATGAACTGAAATAATGATTTGTAATTCCCCCTAAAACAAAAAAAGCTCTGGCCCTTGAAGAAATCAGTGCAACTCAATCTCTGCTCCCCTACATTCTTCCCCCCATTCCTGTGCCCCCTTCAGAAGCTTGGGGAGGGCCAGGATCTGAGGAGCACAGCGGCTCAGAACCTGGCACAGAAGTAGTGAGGGGCCGCATGCCCAACGTCCTTAGCCGCTGGCACTGCTAACTCGTTGGTCTTGGGGTGGCAAGGTATTCTACAGACACTCTCAGGGCTCACCTAACCCGCCCCTCAGGTCCCGCCCACGCCCTCTCTGAGTTGCCCTCTCAGATTGACAAAACCTGCAACTGAGTGAGCACATTATAGAATTTCAAAAAATGTGACTGAGGCCGAAACCGGTTTGGCTCAGTGAACAGAGCGTCAGCCTGCGGACTGGAAGCCCCGGTTTGATTCCAGTCAAGGGCGTGTGCCTTGGTTGCAGGCACATCCCCGGTGTGTGTGTGTGGGGGGGGGGGGGGGTGCAGGAGGCAGCTGATCATTGTTTCTCATGGATGTTTCTAGCTCTCTGTCCCTCTCCCTTCCTCTCTATGAAAAGTTAATAAAATATATTAAAAATAACAAAATTAAAATGAGACTGAGTTACTGGAGTAGTATCAGGAGACAGTGGCAGAGCCAGCCCCCAAAGCAGGAGTGTTTAGGGGTTTAGCTCCTGGTTCTGCACTAAGGGAAGAGAATAGGACCCATAGCCTCTTCCCTACCTCCCCCCCCAGTCTCCTCACAAGATCCCCCCAGACCCCCACAAACACCTGTTTCCAGCTGGAGCCAGCCCCCGGTTGTCACACACGTGCAAACTCCCTCGATTGACTTACACTTACTTAAGTGCAACACGGATTAAGCACAAGTGGAAGTTTAGTTCCACCCGCTACTCACGTTGCTTGCAAAACCTCCGCTTGGGGGTGGGAGGCTGGAGGAGAGACAGTGGAAAGGCCATCTCCCTCTCCAGCAGCCCGGCCTCTCCTCCCACCCAGAGCTTGGGGTCTGCCCCCTCCTCAGCTGTGACCTGAGGCTGCTGGGCTACATTCCATCAACTCCGATATTGTGGGGCGGAGCTGAAGGGGAACAGGGAGTGAGAAAGACACCCCCCCCCACCCAACACACACCGAGGGCTGGAAAGGCGCCCCAGAAAAGACTTTGTTGGAGGACTTAGAAAGATGCTTAGAAAAATACGTAATATTTTCACCAATAAAGATTAGACTATCTAATGGAGGTGAGGAAGAGGAGGAAATTGAGCAAAACTCGGAGGGGGCAGGTCCTCAGCAGTGGTGGGCAAACTGCGGCTCGCGAGCTACATGCGCAGAGGCTGGGCCGGGGAAGAAGGCAGGGACGTCTCCCCGAGGCCTGAGCACCTGGGGAATCCGGCTCTGAGACCAGACAACCTCCGGCCCTTCAGACTGGGAGCGCCCCCCTCCCGCCCCGGGGGGACGCACCGGATGTGGTGCGGAAGCTAAGGGCCGCCCACTGCAGGACACAGGCCGGGGACAGGGAGACAGGGTCCTGGAAGGGCGGGATCCGCGCACCCCGCTCCTGCAGACCCCGGGCCCCTGAGCCTAGGCGGCCCCCCGCCTTAGACCTGGGCTGGGCCTTTGGTTGATTTTTGTTGGCCTCTGCCCCTCCTCCTCCAGGCAGGGTTTTGCCATTGAACTTGAGGCAGGCTGTAAGCAAGCCTTCACCGTTCGGGGAACTGGCCTTGGACACAGAGCGGGTGGAGGGCCAGGGCGCGGAGGAGGGTGGAGGGCAGGGGCCGGGGGAGGGGATGGAAAGATCGGGAACGCGAGAGGCCGGGCCTCGCCCGCGCCAGCCTGCATTGCGGAGAACTCCCAGGTTTGCATTAAAAAACAGCCACCACCACAACAAAAAACCCAGAAAACAAACAAAAAAGAAGAAAAAAAAAACACCCCGATTTTTGGGCCAGACGGGAAGGTACACCGCTATTTTAGTCAGGTTCAACGTAATGTAGCTTTTCACGTTCGCTTATTAGTAACTCATCGTTTCATACCTTATGGGGAGGCACTACAAATTCCCTATTAAAAGTGACCACATGCGCGGACAACAAACCAGTAACAGCGGAAGCAGAAGAAGGTCCGCGGCCTCTATTTTAAACGCGCCTCCCGACGGACGCAGTGGGCCGGGGAGGGCCTGGGACGAGGGCGGGCTGGCGGGGGAAGACACATGTAATGTTTTCAACAATGAAGATTAGACATTTTAAAATAAATAAAAGCGCCCCTCCCTCGGCGGAATGATCCCCGCGGGCGGCGGAAGTCCGCGGAGCCCCGAAACTTGGCGGCCCGGGCCGCCCGCCGCCCCCTCCCCGGCGGAGCCGGAGCCGCCCGCCCGGAGCCTGCGCGTCCCACCCGGCGCCTGGCCCCGCGGCCCCCGAGTCGGTATCGACGGTTTTGTTTTCTCTCCACTTAAGACCTGGGATCCTGGAGCGGGGGAGCATCAGAGACTCGGCGCGGGGTCTCCCGGCTCTTTGGAGTCCAGTGTCGGGGCACCGGCCGCGCGGGGACACGCGGACACTTTGCAGCGTGCGAGGCGGGCGGGGCCGGATCGGCGCGGCAGCCTCGGCTCCGGCGAACAGCCCGGGCGACCTGCTGCGGCACCCACTGCGGCCCGCGAGCCAACCTGCAGCTCCGGCCTCCTCCTCTGGAGCCCCGAAAACGCCCAGAGGCAGGTCCGTGGGGGCAACCTGGCACAGAGGCCGGAGGACAACGCTCTCCAGGTTCTACCCGCTCCCCCCCCCCCCCTCCAATCTGGCTGTTCCCGGCCGCAGGGTTTGGTCCAAAGGGGTGTGTTGTCTTCCCCAACCTGACCCCCTGACCCCCGGGGCCTGGAAAGGTCCCTGCCTTTGGGGGAAAGTGTGGGCGCCTAGGTCAAGTTCAGGAAGCGGCAGGCATCTTTAGGGCAAATGGGGTCCCTTTTGTCATCCGGACCAGGAGGGTCCTAAGCCATAGGGACTGTGTGTGTTTGGGGAGGGGGGGGGGGCGGGGGCAGAAACTGCAAGAAGGTTTTCGATTTTAGTTTGCGGGTCCATAATTCCGACAGCCCCGGGCTCCCCTTCACTCAGCTCTGCAGAGAACGAATGATTCCGTCGGAAAGGAAAGGAGAAGGTTTTATGGAGCGAGGTTCCCAGAAATGGTCTTCAGTGTTGGGGCGTTTTGCGTTCGCTCAGCCCCGGCGTTTGTTAAAGTTAAGGGTTGTATTCGTGTTTCTGTGGAATCTGATTCAGAGTAAAAGAGGCCCCCTCTACACTGCTACCCAAAAGCTTCAGAATAAACACATTGAAATCATCACTCCCAACATTCCTAACCTTAGAAAAGAAAACTCAAAAAGCCACAAGAAACATCTCCAGGTCACAGAAAATAGAACGGGGGGCTTTAAACACGTGCATTTTCCATTTTTTGTGCAATGCTCATGTTTTACGATTTGCAACCACTGGTACCAGTTACGTGGGTCTCTCCCCGCCCCAGCTTAGTTTTCTGCGCGCTATTCTGGTTTTAAAGCGCTATGCGTTTACCGTGCCATAAGCAATTTCTCAAGTTACTGCCGTCCTCTAAACGCCATTTAAAAATGCATAATATACAACAAAACGAGTTGTAATTTAGAAAACCAGCGTCCTTATGTTGGGCAGCGAGGCTATCCCCACATTAGAAAAGAAAACGTTTGTCCGCCTGATTAGAAAAGGAACACATTCTCATTGTGATGAATTTCAAAAACATTTTAAAACATTGTAAAGAGGAAAATGAAAGCTACCCCATAGCCTACCATGCAAAGTTAACCAAGGTTGATCTTAGGCTGTATTTTCTTCTGTTGTTTTCATTGCACAGTATATAATTTTGAAATTGAGGTTCTGCATGAGCATTTTTGTCTTTTGTCTTAAAAAAATCCTCACCCAAGGATAGGCTAATTGGTTTTAGCAAGAGGACAGGGGAAAGAGGGAAAGTTTGATGTGAGAGAGAAACACCAGAGAAATGTCTTCCCTCCCAGAGGCACCCCAACTGAGGATCAAACCTGCAATGTAGATGTGGGTCCTGATCAGAAGTCGATCCTGCAGGATGAGCTCCAATCAACTGGGCCACGAGGGCTGTCTTTTGCCTTTTGCTTTAACATTAGATTATGAAATTTTCTGTCATTAAATATTCTTCCAAAGCACGACTTTAATGCTTGCATAGTATCCAGTCTTCCAGGTGTGTCATCATTTGGGAAAACATTGCTCTAATATTTTTATTATTTCCATGCTTTTAAAAATAATTCATAAGCGAGAAAGAATATTGCTATGCCACTGTGTGTTTGATAGGAAGGTCAGAGTCGAATCTCGCTAGAGTAGAATGCTTTGATTTTATTTTTATTGTCTAAACTTTTACATATGTCTCCTTTCCCTCCAATTGATCCCCCCCCCCCAGCTATTCCCACCCTGGGCAAGCCCCCACCACCCCAGTGTCTGCATGCATTGGTTATGCTAATATGCATGCATACAAGTTCTTTGGTTGCTCTTTAACACCCCTCCCACCCCTGTCATTTGTCTCTGGATCTAGTCTTGTTCATTAGATTACATTGATCGTTATATCCCACATATTAGTGAGATCACGTGATATTTATCTTTCTCCGACTGGCTTATTTCGCTTAGCAAAATGCTCTCCAGTTCCATCCATGCTGTTGCAAATGATAAAAGTTCCTTCTTTTTATTTTTTTAAATAGCAGCATAGTATTCGAATGCTTTGATTTTTTAACGTTAAAAAATCCCCCTTCCCAGGTATTGACTGTGAGGGAACAAAAGGGGACCTTCTAGGGTGTTTGAAATGTTCTATGTTTTGATGTGAACATTTTAAGTTGAGCATTTAAGATTTGTGCACTTTGTTTTGCAAAATTTAACACTCCCACAAGCCTGTATCTGTTTACAGAGAAAAAGAACAAGGCAGAAAAAAGGTGGAGGACTTGAGGAAGGAGTGGGGACGACCCAAACTGGATCGGTTCACTCCCTGTTAGGATATTATCTTTGGTTCATAGAGACCAAGAGTAAATATTTGACAGCTAGTAATGTGTGTGTGTGGGGGAGGCGGGGGAGAATAGGAGGGGAGCCTGTTCTTTCTCTTCCCAGCCCAGTGCTAAATCTGGGTAAGTAAAGAAGGTTCTTCTAGCCCTAGCCAGTTTGCTCAGTAAATAGAGCATCCGCTTGTGGACTGAAGGGTCCCAGGTTTGATTCCTTTTTAAGAATATATTTTTTGAAATTATACAATTTTCTATGGTAGTTGTATTCATGTGGCTTTGAATTTTCCTAGTGAGTAGAAGATGAATAAAAAAAGGGGGTAGCTGAGGTTTACAGTTAAAATGAACATATAAATAGCTTGACTTATCTAACAGTTCATGTGAAATAGAAGTGGGGTGCTTTATACATAATGTAAGTTTTAATTTCAGAAAAAGATTCATTTTGTAATCTTTTTAATTTTATTTTTAATGTATTTTTACTGATTTCAGAGAGGAAGGGAGAGGGAGAGAGAGAGAGAGAAACATCAATGATGAGAAAGAATCACTGATTGCCTGAATCCTGCACATTCCTGTTGGGGATCGAGCCTGCATCCCAGGCATGTGCCCTGACCCGGAATCGAACAGTGATCTCCAGGCTCATAGGTCGACGCTCAACCATGCAGCCATGCCAGCCGGGCTTGAATTTCTATAATGACCTTGTTTTGAAGTCTTAATGATCTGGATCCTTGGGACAGCAGCAATGTGAGTTTGCTGATAGCAGAGCATTAAAACTCAATGCTCCCCTGCTCCCTGCAGTCTCCCTCTACGGATCCAGTCCTGGGACAGAAGTATTTGCAAATTATTCCTGTGTGGATCTGACCCCCTCCCTCCCAAATGCAAGAGCACTGAGTCAGGGGAAAGAAGAGCTAGGACTGAGGTCAAGGGTCAGGATTAGCATGGTCCGATGGCCCCGGGGTTGGTGCTAGAAGGTGGAAGTGATCCCCTTGAGTCCTGACTTAGAAATTGAGTTATGACTCAGAGAATTTATTGCCCTGTGGTCCTTTAACAAGATGTGATCGATCTTTCCAGGCAGAACGTCCATTATTGGTGACAGGTGCCTGGAGCCAGTTTATTAAAAACCATCATTTCAACTCCCCCAGTGAAGGTGCCACCGGGTGTTGGAACAGAATGCTAATTTCTGGCTTTATAGTATAACCTGGGACACGGAGAGAGCAGTATGAGGCATTTTAGTGTTCAACAGGCAGGACAATCGGTGCTGTTTCTATAGCTCTACTCTGAGTCCAGGGGGTATTAGGATCTGCCTTTGTTTCCCAGGCCACACTCCCCATTCCAGCAGGTTAACACAGCTCCTGGGCTCTCTCCTGCAGCCTCAGGCTGGCCCTGCCCTGGCTGGAGACAGCTTACCTGGATCTCTGCAGCTATGGTGGACTAGAACGGGCACTGGACTTTGAGTTGGTGGGTTAGCTTCCAGTCCCAGCTGTGGCATGAATCATGTGCTTTTATTTGTCCAAGTATCTGTGTACATTCAGATCTTTCCTAATCCTGACCATTGACCTCAGTCATCAGATGATATGTTTTTATTGATTTGAGAGAGAGAGGGAAACTATGATCAGTTGCCTCCCAACTGGGGATAAAACCTGCAACCTACGTCTGTGCCCTTGCCAGGAATCGAACCCATAACCTTTTGGTGTGTTGGACAATGCTCCAGCCACTGAGCCACGGCTACAGTCACATCTTTTGTCTCACACTAGTGGCCTGGTGCATAAAATTCATGCACATTAAAAGGGAATTAATTAGAGGAAATATTTTAATATTGTTATTTTCCCTTTCTCTATAACAGAAGTGTCAGAGATGAAAGAAAATTAATAAAATGTATATGAAAATCTCCATTCCTGTCATAGTCTGAGGCATGCCGCAGGACCCAGAGTCAAGTCTCCGCCTACCCGTGTTCTCCTTGAAATCATGCAAGACCCAGACTCAGCCAAACCAAGCCCCATGGAGCCCTGCAGGGCAGGGGGCACAGCCTAAGGTCTCCCGGCCCGGCACTGGGTGGGGGGTGCAGCCTCAGGTCCCCCATCAAGTCCTATTGGCAGGGAGCATGGCCTCAGGTTGTTCAGCACAGTCTTAGGTCCCCTGCCAGGGGGTGCAGCCACAGGTCCCCTGGCCCGGCCTGATGTCCCTTGGCCCTGGCACCAGGGGCAGGGGGTGCAGCCTTAGGACCTCCAGCTTGGCCTCAGGTCCCCCAGTGCTGAGGTGGGGGATGTGGCCTTAGGTGTCCTGTCAAGCCCCTCTGGGCGGGAGGTGCAGCATCAGGTCCCCTGGCCTGGCCTCAGGTCCCCCGTCCTGACACCAGGGGACCTGGTGCCGCGGTGACACTACCGACACTGCTGCCAGCACCACAGCAACGCCAATGTTCGCACCTCGAACTGGCCTCGAGTGCCTCAGCCCTGCCCCCTGGTCCCACCCCCCCACCTCATTTGTGCCTCGGCCCTGACCCCCTTCCTTGCGCTGCTCTGCCCTGCTCCTTACCCCCCCCCCCCGCTCCTGATTGGCTGGTAGCGTAGTGAAGGTACAGTCAAATTTGCATGTTTCTCTTTTATTATATTGGATGGTTCAGTGAGGTACTGGGAGCAGGAAAAGAATCTGCCCCTTTTTATGGAAAGGGTAATTTAATACCCTGGAAGCAGCACCTGGTGGGTGTTTTTGGCGATGAGAGCAGCTTCTTCTCATTGGCGTTTGTCTCTAACTCCTCCTGGTGCAGCTTTGAGAGGAGGCCTCTTTGGATGGAGAGGGGGAGATAACTCACGGAAATCTCTCAGGGGTGAGTGTTTTATGTCCCCACAGAGCTTCTCTGCCCATGTCTATTCTTCCAGGTGATCTTCCTGTCTGAATTAGCCATCAACTTCCTGTGTTATGCAGGCCTGGATGTCCCCAGACCAAATAAAGGGGAAATATAAGGAAATGGCCTGAATAGTCAGATCAAGAATTAGCCACAGGATTAAACCAAGCTCAACTACTTTACAGTCCAGCCTGTCAGTAGCTATCTCATCTAAAATGCTTGGTGTGGGGGCATGGAGATTGGGAAACTGACTACTCAGACATGATGGTGGTAGAAGTGAGATTGAAGAGTCATTTCAGCTGACCATAGCAAAATATTCATAGTTTTTGCGTTTATTTTTTAATATTGTTAGAAAGTGGGAATTTTTGAGCACGACTGAGGCCGTGGACTATACCCCAGATAGAGTTGTCAGTGCTGACACCAAGCCAGGCCTTGAGATATGGTCTCATGGCCCCTTCCCAGCCTTCTTCCATAGATCACCTGTCAGCTTTCTGAAGAACAGGACGACCCTGTGAATAACATGGTCGTCATGGCATGACTCTAATGTTGCTTGGGAAAAACTGTTTTGTCTTGGGTTGCTTGTTCTGCAAAAACAGGATGTGGTTAATGTGCTTAAAAGTGGTCTTGCACAAAGGGTCGGGGCTGCTCTCCAGTCTCCCTGTGTGGAGAATGGCAGAGCAGTCCCTGGGCCAGCTAATAAAGGCTCCCTAAATTTTAATGTGGTCTGGACTCAGTGGTCATTCACTCGAGTCTGCCCCACAACAGTGTTTTCATTGAAACCCAGACATGTGCATTGACAGGGAATTGAACCAGGGAACTCTTGGTTTACAGATCAATGCTCAACCACTGACTGAGCCATACCAACCAGGCAATAGTTTTCTGAGTTTAGATGTCTATCTTAATATGTACTTTGATTGTTGTAAAATAGGTATTTTACATCGAATCTCAGATGGTTCACAATATATGTGGCTGATTTCACATATTTTTGTGGTTTATGTCACTTAAACAAGTTACCCTAGAAAACTTTGTTCCTCCAGGAATGTGGGGGCAAACATTATGTCCTTGACCTTCCACCTGAAGACTCAAGACTATTTCCTTTAGTCTCCTCTGCCCCTTGATTAAAATATTCAGACAAACAAAATCAACTAATTTGTATTTTTAAAATATATTTTATTGATTTTTTACAGAGAGGAAGGGAGAGGGATAGAAAGTTAGAAACATCGATGAGAGAGAAATATCAATCAGCCGCCTCCTGCATACCCCCCACTGGGGATGAGCCCGCAACCAAGATACATGCCCTTGACTGGAATTGAAACTGGGACCCTTCAGTCCTCAGGCCAACGATCTATCCACTGAGCCAAACCGGTTTTGGCAAAAATGAACTAATTTAAATTCCCAGTGGTTTTAACATCTCAGTGGCATGTAGGAAAAAGATATCTTTGTGCCTACTTAAATTTTTCATCTGGATGTTTGGGTCCATGTCGTATGAGGCATGGGAGATCTGAAAACTTGGTGTCAGGTATGGAGAGTGTCTACAGTGTTTGGACAGGTTCAAGCCTGGGACTAATGAGAGGGCACGATCCTCTTGTGGCAAAGCCACGTGTAAGTCCCAGCACAAATATAACCACGCTTTAGTTATGAGCTTGACCTTATGGTCCGAACCTGTGGTCCCACGTGATTGAGTGATATGGGCTGTGGGAGGTGCAGCAAGTAAACAAAGCTTGATCAGGTGCATATAATTGAGTAGATTCAAAACCTGCAAGAAGGTTGTTTCTCTTGTCTGTCTTTTCTTAATCCTTCACCGCCCCCACTCAGGTTCACCCATGGCCGTGCAGCTCGGCACAGTCAGGGACCTTTGTGGAGCATGTGTGGAGGTGACAACTAAAATGACAGTTGACTTCTTCCAAGCGTGTCCGGAGATGGAGCTTACTAGTACTTGGCCTTGTAGGCAGAATTATTTCCTGGGCCTTGGAACTGAGAATCTGCTGTGTCCTTTCCTGATGCTGTTTCCTGGGCAGTAAGCCCTGGCTCTAAACTGCAGGGTTCCCCATTCAAGTGCAAAGAAAGCAATGCATCTCTTTTGACCCAGGTGTGAGTGATTGGGATTGTTTTGTTGCAGAAATGATTTGGATGATGGATGCAAGCCCTTACCCAGTAAAAACATTTCATTTGTATCTGAGAAGGTTTCTTAGGAAGCATCTCAACCTGCCTCATGTACTGTTCTTTTCTAAAGGTTTCATGGCCCAGAATCATTTGGGGCATAGCTCTTAGGGGGAAGCGTGACTCTGGGCTGAGAGGTCTGCCTCCAAGTTGCCCAGAGGTTGTCTAGTGGTTGGGCTGAGGTGGGTCATCCCTGTTGCCTCTATTTAGTATGGAGGCTGCTGAGGGTTGCTCTGCAGCTTATACCACAACTCAGTCCACATCTTCTGTAAAAACAGGAAACTGCAAAGCTGCAGGAGAATATGAGGAGAAAGCCAAGTGGGCATGAGATCTTCCCCCCCGCCCCCACAGTCTTGAACCTCCATCAGAGAACTGAATTAGCTAATGATACACCACCCAGTCCCAATTACCTGCAAGAGAATTTCCTGCCCTGGGCTTCTCTGGGCTAATCTTATGGTCCACACTGTTGCTGTCATCACTTTCCCCTCGCAACTGGACTCTGGTGTGGTCCTCATTCCATTTGTTGTCTCACATTCCACTTATTTATGCATCCATTGGTTAATTCGTGTATGTGCCCTGACCAGGGATTGAACCTGAAACCGTGACATATCGGATGATGCTCTAACTAACTGGTCTACCCGGCCAGAGCTCAAACCACTTTTGAAAGTAAAACTATAATTCATTTTCATAATAAAGTAAAAGTTTATTTGACACGTGGTTGCCCTGCATTGGTAACCGAGAGATAAGATCTTAATGCTATTTTATAGCACTTAATGAAATGCCTATCATGCCACCCTCCTTCTCTTCTTAGTCCTTTAAGTCACTTCTTTATTCCAAACTCTTCAGCATTCCCTTCTCTACGTCCTTCTGAATAAGGCCTAAACTCTGCATTATGCTCCCCAAAGGCTATATAAAGTCAAACTCCTATTCACATTTGCAGACTTAACAATTTAAGTATAGTTCTTAAACTCTGTGGCTTAAAAAAACAACACACTAGTCCTAGCCAGTTTGGCTCAGTGAATAGAGCATTGGCCTTCGGACTGAAAGGTCCCAGGTTCGATTACGGCCAAGGGCATGTACCTTGGTTGTGGGCACATCCCCAGTGGAGGGTGTGCAGGAGGCAGCTGATCAATGTTTCTCTCTCATCGATGTTTCTGACTCTCTATCCCTCTCCCTTCCTCTCTGTGGAAACTCAATGGGGTATGTTTAAAAAAATACACAAAATCACACTATAAGTAAATCAGGAGCAGTGAGAGCATAGGAAAGGGAGGAGACTACATGCATCCTGAGGACCTGAACTCTGAGAAATGGTAGGATTCTGAACACAGAGTTGGGATGGAGGGGGTTCCAGGTGCTCAAAGATCTAGAGGTGGGAACGTTCTGGCACGTAGAAGGAAGTAAAAGGTTGATGGGGTGGGAGAGGGTATGCGAGGGGAGGTAATGTGTGCATAGGAAGCACACAGAATGTGGGGTGTACGTCCCGGCTTCAAGTCCTGACTCTGCCCCCTAGGTTCTTCATCTGTTAAGTGGAGATTAAGATTATTACCCCCCGAATTGTGAGAAGGATTGCAACGTTAGTGCAAACTCTTAACAGAGTAGAGTTATTATTTGTGGGTGAGCCTGTCGGGCTCTTTCACTAGAACTGGGAGGTCCTTGAATACGTGACATTCACCTGTGTATGTCCCCCAGCGCCTAGCACAGTGTTTCACACATGGTCATTATTCAATAAACATTTATTAATGAAGTTAATGGTTTTATTTTATTAATAATTAAGAAATGGTTTTATTGTTAAGTGGAAAAAATATCTAATAAGATTATAGCGGTTACCTTTTGTTTAAAAAGGGGGAGGAGAGCCCTGGCTGGTGTGGCTCAGTTGGTTGGGCATCATCTCATGCTCCGAGAGGTTACTGGTTTGATACCCAGTCAGGGCACATGCCCAGGTTTCTGGCTCAGTACTCAGTAGGGGCATGCAGGAGGCACCTATCAGTATTTTTCTCCCTGGCCTTCCCTCTCCTCTCTCTCTAAAATCAATGAATGAAACATTAAAAATAAATACAATGGGGAAATAAGAATATATTATCACAGTAATTTTCATTTGCATAACGACAATCTGGGAGGACATATCAGAGACTAGTCACAAGGGTTTCATCTAAGGGGATGGGATGATGGTAAGAAGGTGAGAGATGCCGACAGTGTGGGAGGGGTATTTTCCACTTTATACATACATATATTTTAACCATGTGAGTATATTTCTCTTTAAAAAAATAAAGTTGCTGAAGTGGGTTTAGCCACCAGGAACTATTACTAATGGTGTCCCTGAACTTGTGAGGTGACAATAGCCACAAACTGTCATCAGCCCACCAACTCTGTGGCAGTTGGCAGGGCTGTCCCTGCAGATGGTGATAAAACTCTACTTGATATATGGAAGACCAGGGGCTGGGAGTTGGGGAGGGAGGGATAGAAAAAGGGATTTTTCTCTTTTATTTTTAATCAAATAAATGGCAGCTCTTTTGGTTATATATAAAATTTAAAAAAATGAAAAACTAGAAAAATATAGAAATCTTTTGCAGGAAAAATGTAACTGGCCACTAACAATACAAATTTAAGGATCAAAGCCTCATCTCAGAGAATCAGCTCTGAGAAGAAATTGTTTTAGAGATCATATAAAAAGGAATGGGGAGAGAAAATAGAATGAAATATGGGGAGAGATTAAAAAAATGAGACAGGGAAAATTATGGAGGAAATAAAGGTTAAAGAAGAAAAGGAGAGAGTGAGAATGAAAAAGGGAAAGAGTGAGACAGAGAGAAGCAGAGAAAGTGCCTGGGGCAGGCATGGAATGTAACTCCAAAACCAGGCTGCCAGAGGGCCCACACACCAGCGGATACCAGCCCCTGCTGCTAGGAGCCTGCTGGACTCTGAGGTGAGGAGGCTCCATGTTCCTGGAGCAGAGTTTCACCCAAGGTTTGGTCCCAGCTGCCCTTCAGCTGTGTGTAGGCCTTTCCCAGTCCCACCTCTGAATTCCCCAAGCAGGTAACCTTAATGGCCTGGATTGTGCAGTCTCCGGGCATAGTGTCATCCAGCAGGAACACATCTGTCCTGCTCTTGGCAGTGGGTGCAGTTGCCAGGGGACAGTTCAGCCTCCACTTCCTTAACCACAGGAGAGGTGTGTCTGGTGTAGACTTGGCTCCAGGCCCCCCTCCCCTTCCTAAGTGGGAAGGAGTTAAAGTTGGTGGTAGAAGAACTTTGACCTTGAGGTTAGCTCTGTCCCCACGACTTGGGCCAGAGATGAAGGGGTGATGTCCAGTTCCAGCCAGAATGAGGCTCTCTCTTCCCCACTCGGGACTGCTTCCATTTCATTGGTAGAATATCTACAAAGGAGAGGAATTCATTAGTACCTTGTTCAAGGAGAGAGGGAGAATTGCATGCTGACGTTTTCCCCGGGTGTTTTCCCTAATCAAAACCAGCTGAGTGAGGATGGCCTATTCTGTTACCAACCACGTGGGTTACCAACTGCCTGACTACCCCCATCTTTTACACATTTCTGCCATTTAAAGTCCTGTCCCCGGGCTTCAGTCCTTTGTCTCTGCTCTCGCCTGTGGAGAGATCTCAACTTCTGAGCTCATATCCACCCTAGGCCTCTGGGATGCTGATACACACGTCTCCTCTGAAATCCCCCTTCATTTCCTGGTCCGGATGTCCTACAGCCCATGCAACCTCCTGCTACACTTCTTGGCCCAACCTTGCTCTCCTGGGAGGTCTGCTAGGGAGGTACTCTACTCTGAGAAGGAATGGTTCTGAATACTCAATATAATTTTTCCTTGGAGATAACCAATCTGCCTGTGTAGACCCAGCTGCCAAGGGCACTGTTGTTGCTGGATGTGAGCTTCATTTGCTGTGGTGCAGCGTGAAGGGGATCTGAGGGAAGGATGTGGGAGCTGTGAAGAGGAAGCAGGCATGAGGAGCCAGAGAGGCTAGGCAACAGACTCACTGCGTGAAGTTTCTATCTATCTCTTCTCTAGGCCTCTGACCAGTTAGACTCAACATCTGGATATAAGCTGAGAAAAGGGAAAAAAGAAAACAGCCCTAGCTCACAACCTGGACATTTGGTTTACATGCCGCTGAACATCTGGACACTGAAAAATATCTGGTTTGGGAACTATAATCTTCATTTCCTTTCACATTTTGGAACCTCTGGTCATATTTGATGGCTATAAGATGTTGAACAAACATGCCTTTCACTCTTGCACATCTTGAAGAGATCTCTGTGTGCACATCATAGATAACTCACCCTGATCAAGGCTTCAAAAAGGGTGAAGGAAAAATACACAGAATCCAAGAGATCCAGATAACTGAGTGTGGTTGGGGAAGTCTGTGTAGACATGACTCTATTTACATCATAGAACACAGAGGAATCTCTGGAGAGCGTTATTCCCATCCTCTCCCCGCCCCCACCACTCAGGATGTGTGTTGGAGCACATCCTCCTTTGTCCATCAGCAAATGAAATCCCAGACAGACTGGTGCTTGGATACCATGGCAGTGACGCGGCCCAAACTCATCCATTTTATAAGCTCCGCTTTATTGGTCATTTAATAACCAGCTGAGGAGCCAGTCCAGGAAACAAGGCCTTCTTTTTCCAGGAAACTACTTGTCTTGGCTTTGGAATAGCTTTCCCAGCCACCTCTGGGCTAAAGAAGAACACAATCGTGAACTCTCTGTGCCAAAATCTTCAGTTCTGCCACATCAGCATGATTTGTCTCCCTCTCTGGGAGGGGCCAGCCTGCGATGGGGGTGCACCCTGTCCAGATGGCCCCGGGAGACTTGAGCCAAGTAGAGAGATGCTGAGGAGGTCATATTCTGATTGGAAGCCAGCTGACTGGCCCTGCAGAGGTGACAGCATGCCTGAGGCCGATCAGTTTCCTCTCCTACTTCATCTCAGAATCTCAGAACCACCAGCGACATTGTAATTCTTTCCCTCATTTTGCAGATGAGAAGACTGAGGCTCAGAGAAGTGACCTCACCTGCTTAACGTCATGTAGCTATTTAGTGCTAGAGCTGGGTTCTGAACTCAGACTGCCTGATTCGAAGCCTTGTGCTCTCCGCTCTAACCCAAGGCGCATAGATGGTATCCACTGCAGAGACAACACCAGCTCTTATGAAGCAGGACTTGACAGCAGAAAGGTGGGCGGAGCTTGCAAAATGAAACTAGTTGGTATAGTCATGGAAGGCTTCCAGAAAAAGGGGCTACATGAGGCCTGAAGAAAGGAAGTGGAAGGAGGAAGGAGAAGGCATTGCAGCCAGTGAACAGCATGGGCAGGGAATGCAGAATTGGGTTTGGATGGCTCATGGCCCAACAAGGGGAGTTGCTTAATTTTTGGTATTCTGATTTTAAATAATAGCCAGATGTGAGAGGGCTCTTTAAGCCCTCACAAAAGTGCCCCATTAGAAAGAGCTACCCTTAGGACAGTGGTCGGCAAACTGCGGCTCTTTGGCCCCTTGAGTGTAGCTCTTCCACAAAATACCACAGCATGGGCGAGTCTATTTTTGAAGAAAGGCGTTAGAAGAAGTTTAAATTTAAAAAAATTTGGCTCTCAAAAGAAATTTCAGTCGTTGTACTGTTGATATTTGGCTCTGTTGATGAATGAGTTTGCCGACCACTGCCTTAGAACATTGCCCATACCAAGAGAGCTTCAACAGTTGGTTAAAACTGAACTGGTCACATATTTTCTGCCCCTGTCTTTCCTTGCCTTTTCTCTTTCCAACATTGATGAAGGCAGTACAGGAGTAAGGTGGGGAAATAGTAAAAAAGCTAAGACCCCTTTTTATATCATAGGCGGGCCCCAAAGTAGACTTAGGCGTCGGGAGGCAAAATTTATATTGGACAGAAGTTTAGAGTATTGAATGTTAACCGGAACACACACACATATGTTTATAACTGGAACTGACTGAAAAAGCTATGAATCTGCCTGACATTTCATCCACAAGAAAAATGAGGCCCCGATTAGACTGAATGACAGACATGAGAAAGAATAAAATTGCTCTCTGCTTGCTCCCTCTAGAGTATGGCTTGTTTAAAATCAAGAAGGCAAAGAATTCCACTCCTGAGAAAATGGAGGAGCTGGACTTTTCCCCATTCCTCCCACTAAGTGTAACCAGAACCCTAGGCATGAGCTGTAAGACAAGAGTAGGAAGACTTGAAAGGCGGAGAGAAGGCAGAATGGCCCTAGACCTCGGTGATGACACAGCGGTGAGTTCACTCAGCTTGCTTTTTGTTTCATGTATCCAGGACTTGGAACAGCACCCCAGAAAAGCCAGTGGGTGCAGACAAAGCCCCAACAAAAAGCCTGCTCCCACTAGCCAACGGACCAGGGGAGGTACAGCCCAACAAGACAGGAGACTGATTTGGCTCAGTGGATAGCGCGTCAGCCTGTGGACTGAAGGGTCCCAGGTTCGATTCTGTTCAAGGGCATGTACCTTGGTTGAGGGCACATCCCCAGTAGAAGGTGTGCAGGAGGCAGCTGATCGATGGTCTCTCTCATCGATGTTTCTAACTCTATCCCTCTCCCTTCCTCTCTGTAAAAAAATCAATTTATATATATATATATATATATATATATATATATATATATATATATATTTTAAAGACAGGAAGCTTTTAGAAAATAACCACTCTACTCCAGCCAAACCCCTCAGGACAAACTGCAACCACATCCATGTTAGCAAAGGTTGAGTGAGGAGCCTGGACTTCCACTCTCTCGAGGGTGAGGCTGTAACGAGGCCCCCTTAACATGCCCACCGGGGTGCTCTCAGTAAAGGCCAAGTAGGGATCAGGGACTTTCATTCCTGCGGCCAATAACATCCCTGAGCACCTCCACCTGGCAGTAATAAGGTGTCCTTCTTCTCTCCACTACAGTGCTATCAGAGGAGGCCCAGTGGGGTGGCAGGACTTTCTCCATTACCATTGATAACAAGGACACCCCACTGCGGTGTCCCTGGGGACTGGGTGGGGGGAAGCAGAACTCTCTCCCCTGCCCAGCAGTGATGAAGAATAACCCCCCTTTGGGTATTAAGAGAGATCAAGGGAAAAACCTGGACCTTTACCTCCACCTGGTAATAAGCCAGGGACACCCACCTTTCTTTCCCTGTCTAAGCAGCCTGGGTGGAAACCAGCCAAGACAGAAGGATTAAATAAATCCAGAGTCTCCTAATTTGAAGATATTGAGGTATCAATTAAAAATCAGTCATCAGCCCATACAGGTAGCAGTTAACCTCCTAAATGGATGAAGTTTTCTAATGACACTTCCCAACAAAAGGGAAGGGGAGAAAAACGGAAGTTGGAGACAGGCTCTACCAAAAGTTCTGGAGAGAGCAACAGAAGAAGACTCACAGCTGAAATAAAAGGGATGTTCCGAAAAGTAGGGAGAAAACCAGGAGAGAGCGCCGCCCCCCTTTAGAGTTTAAAAAACAAACAAGCTGAGAGACTAAGTCAAGAAGTTGGCTGACTGAGGACTCACATTCAGGTCTCTGTCCTTTGCACCGCCCCACAGCCAAAACCAAACCAAACCCAGACGTTTTGGTTATTCCGTGCTGTTGTTTTAAAAATGGACTTTTAGGGAGACAGTCCATGGAGACAGCCTGTCTCATGTTCCCGTTTTCCTCTTGAACCTATGCCTGGCTTTGGACAAAAGGCTGCCTTTGCTCTGCTCTCCTGTTGTTGCCATCCTATTGGTCAATATCACACGTCTGTCTAGGACTTGGTACTTTAGGCCTCCTCCTTGATCAGCATCACAAGCATCAAGGTCCTCAAAGTGCTTTGGACAGGACAAATGGGTTGTTGAGGCCTGGTGAGGACGGAGAGGAGGCTGAGAGTCTGGAAGCCCTGGGGCCACGTGGGAGAGAGAGCATTCTAGGACATTTGGAGCCACACGCCCACAGCATTTTCTCAGACTTCCCTTTGATCGCATCTGTCATTTCCCCACCTCTTATTCTCAGTGTCATTGGTCACAAAAAACGAGCCATTAAGCTGGTTTACTTAATTTATCTTGTGAACATACTAATAAAAAGACTGTTATCAAATCCCCTTGACTTAGGTAATGGAAGGTTGGTAGGAGTTTCAGGAGATCCAATAACCCCTTTAATTAAATTAGATAATGGCCATTAGAGCTAGTAATTAGTGTCGCTTGCCTGGCAATGGAACGGTTGAAATGAAAAATGGCTCTATATTAGGATGTGTCTTGGCATGAATTTAAGAGGAGTATAAATTTATATACTCTGCCATATTTATTGTGCATCAGGAACTACGCTGAGCAACAGGCTCAGGGCCGTGGGCAAGACGGATGAGGTTCCTACCCTTCTGGAGCTTGTATTCCAGTGCCTGGTTCCACAAGCCCACCATCGGGGGAGGGGGGGCGCATTCTAACAACTGAAAAATGCCTTCCCCTGCTTCTCTTCTTAGTAGGAGAGAGCACTCACCAGGACCTGGGCCAAAGTGTCAGAATAATCATAAAATTTTCACGTTTTAGTTCTCTCCATAGCACTGCAAGGCAGGGTGACATGGGAAAGGGCCAGTCTGGAGTTCAGATGCCAACTCTGCCACCTCCTGCAGCTAATTCTCTCCGAGCCACGGTGTCCTCAAATTTAGCCCTGAGATGATAATATACAGAGCATATGGCATATAAATCTTGGGCACGTGGCATAACAGCTATTCTTTTTTATTATTTAAATTCTTTATTGTTTAAAGTATTACATGAGTCTCTTCCCCCCCCCCTCAATTGACCTCCTCCAGCTGCTCCCACTCCCCCAGCACATGCCCTCACCCCCCTACTGTCTGTGTCCATTGGTTGTGCTCATATGCATGCATACAAGTCCTTTGGTTGATCTCTTACTCCCTCACCCCCCACCTTCCCTCATAGGTTGAACAGTCTGTTCAATGCTTCTATGTCTCTGGTTCTATTTTTGTTCATCAGTTTATGTTGTTCATTATATTCCACAAATGAGTGAGTTCATGTGAGATTTATCTTTCTCTGACTGGCTTATTTTGCTTAGCATAATGGCTCTCTAGTTCCACCCATGCTATTGCAAATGGTAAGAATTCCTTCTTTTTTATTGCAACGCAGTATTCCATTGTGTAGATGTAGCACAGTTTTCTAATCCTCTCATCTGCTGATGGGCACTTAGGCTGTTTCCAAATCTCAGCTACTGTAAATTGTGCTGCTATGAGCATAGGGGTGCATATATCCTTTTTGAATGGTGTTTCTGTTTTCTTGGGATATATTCCTAGAAGTGCGATTACTGGGTCAAATGGAAGTTCCTATTTTAATTTTTATTGTCATTAGTTCATTTTTGAAGACGAGAAACTTGACATAGAGAGGCAAAGTGGTTTGCCCAAAGTCACACAGCTGGTTATTGACAGAGCAGGAACCTGACTCCAAGTCCCACTCCCTTTCCAATTTGGCCCCACTGTGTAGCATGAGGCTCATTGAAATTTTCTAATTACCCATCAGTGGAGTGACGTATGCTTATGGAGAGGTGCAGGCATCCTTAGTGGGGAAGGACAGCCCAGGAGAGCCAGGAAAGATGTGGGGTCTTGCTAGGCAAGAACACAGATAATGGTGGATGAACAAGTCCAAGCGGATTGGTAGGGACAAAACCCAAATAGAGAAACCAGATGCAGCAGCTGGCTGTGCCCACTCACATGCAGCCGAACACTGACCCCTGCCGGCCGCCTGAGTGGCCGAGGCACCCAGCCCCGCTCCTGGAGCCTGCGGGCTGCCCGAGGCTGGAACCACCCGGCTGCAGCTCACTGCACAGGCAGGAGCCCTGGGGACCGCACCCCCTCTCCCAGGATAAGACAGAGGTCTGGAGAAGTGGCCGCATCTGAGACTCCTGTGCCCACCTGGGCCACCTACGGTGACATCGCATCTCCCATCTCACTCAGCATTTGACTGGAAGGGGCCAGAGCTGAGGACTGTGCCTGCATTGCCCCCCCCCCCAACCCTGGGCATCTCCTGGGTCTCCCCTTATCCTGCAACATCTCACCCTGTTTGGGGACCTAAGGACCGCCAGCCTCACCCTGCTTAGAATACCACTCACCTGGGAGCTGAATCTGACCTTGCCTGGAGCATCTTAACCAATTCTGGACCAAATGCCACTTGATCTCCGGCCGAGGGGACACTGGCAGATGCCACCAAATGCAGCTGCATCTGGTTTCTCCTCCTGGCATCCACGGCTCTGGATCTAGAGGGGTTAATCCTGCCAGGCACTCACCACTCTTTAGGCTGATAAGCGCCAGGTTTGGGGTTTGGGCTTCTCCCCACTTCATTCTGTCCCCTTCCTCCCTGCTGTCCACCTTCCTTGGCCAGAACTGCTAAAAAAATAATAAAATGAGTTAAAAGTTAGCATTTCAGCTTTTAGTTCCAACGTGGCCCTGCACCTTCTTTGCTCTCTGCAAAATGAAAGGAGTTAAATACTCTGAAAACCTAAGTGAGCCTCATATCTTAATATATCCATGCATTTCTTAATCTAAGAGGATCCCTGGGGGGGGGGGGCAATCTGCAGGAGACCTTTTTTGCAATTTAGCCAAACATCAGACACAGCTAGGGAGCAAGCTGGAGATGTGACATATGTCTCACCCAATAATTAGAAGTTGGTGAAACAACGGGAGGACAAGCCCAGTAGCATCTAGAGGGAGGGCTGGGGTGGGGTAGCGTGGAGGGGGGTTCTCTAGCCTTCTGTGCAGGGCTTTGAATTTTACTCTATGATCTGGATAAAAACAAAGAAGTTGGGTCTGTTAGCAATTCAACTCTATTGATTTAGGAGGCAGGATTTAAAAAAGTTTCAGTGACCTAGGATTACCATTAGAAAGGAAGGAGAGGTTTCACAAATAGGGATTGGTGTCCAATCCTTTTTCTTATTCTCCTCAAATCAAGAGTTCCTCATCTGGAAGGGAAGAGCTCTGACTCACTAAGATCTCCCTGAAAAAAAAAGGGGGGGGGGTAGGGGTAAGTTGGCCGAGTTGGCCTTGCATTGGGGGGGAGAGAGCCTGCAGCCCAGTTGTCTGCCAGTGAAGGCGGCTGAGCCTGATTGAACAGGCCACACTCGAATTTGCAGAGGGTGAACTTCAGTGCATCTTTACTTATCTGAACTCCACTCTGCCCGAGGCAGGCCAGGCAGCTCTTGCCATCCCCATGTTCGATAAGGAACTTTGAACTAGAAGCTCAGAGAAGTAAAGAGTATAGCTTGCCCAGCTGGTGTGGCTCAGTGGTTGAGCATTGACCTATGAACCAATAGGTCATGGTTGATTCCCAGTCAGGGCACATGCGTGGGTTGTGGGCTCCATCCCCAGTGTGGGGCATGCAGGAGGCAACCAACAAATGATTCTCTCTCATTGTTAATGTTTCTATCTCTCTTCCTCTCCCATCAGACTATCTCCTTTTCATTACCAATTAGATCTCCACTCAAATGTCCCCTCTGAGTGGTCTTCCCTGACCTTTCTAGTCTTGTCTCCATCCCCAGCGATATACCTCCCTCTGTGGCACCATCACCTGAACATGTCTTGTTTACTGGTATCCACGTGTTTACTGTCTGTCTCCCCTCAACAATGCCAGGCATTTCTTGTTTCCCCGGTGCCCTAGGGCCTAGAATAAGACCTAGCATTACATCAGCTGCTCCGTTAAAATGTTTGACTGAATGAATAAACTAAAACAGTGGTTCTCAAATCTGGCCCACAGACTCTTTGGGGGCTCTAGACTTTTCCAGGGGGGTCTGTGAAATCCAGTACTTAGTCATAATGTGTCTTTTCCGCTGCATTGACATTGGCACAGTTTACAACGATGAGGCGAGAGCAGTGGTGGATAAAGCTGCTGTGGCACCAAGTGGAACTAGTAGCCCTTGCATTCTTCACCACCAGGCACTGATAGTTTCCCTTAAGAATGTCCTTGATGTCTGGCCAGCGTGATTCAGTGGTTGAGTGTTGACCTATGAACCTGGAGGTCACAGTTCAATTCCCAGTCTGGCTCATGCCAGGGTGTGGGCTCAGTCCCCAGTGAGGGCCATGCAAGAGGCAGCTGATCAATGATTTTTCTCTCATCATTGATGTTTCTATATCTCTCTCCCTCTCTCTGAAATTAATAAAAAATATTTTTAAATGCTGATGGATAAGACACTGCCCTCATTTTCTGGAAGGTCTCAGTCCAGCAGAAAGGCAATTGGTGAAAGTTGGGGGGAGCCAGATTTCTGCTAGATACAGCCACTTGCTGTCCCCTCCTAATTCTCCCCGAGTCCTTAGTTTGGGAATCAATGCAGCAGCTATTGCACTTTAAATCAAGGGAAGGTTTCAGAACAAACAGTCCAAACTCCCTGGCAGAGTTCTCTGCACCTGGAAACATGTGGCTTTCTGAGCACCGAGCACCCTCTAGTGTCTGTCTACAATACGGCAGGTCCAAAGAGTAACTACAAAGAAGAGTTTTTTCCCTTAGGTTAGTGCTGCTTATGGCTAAGCTACTTTCAGGTCTCTGCTGCAAGAAACAACACTGCCAGTTTACAAAGGAATAAATAACATAGTTGCTGACATTTCTGAGCACTTACCTTGCTTACCAAAGAGGCAAACACTAGAATTACTATTGTTGTTATTGTTATTGTTGTTGTTATTATTATTATTATTTCCTATATACAGGTGAAGAAACTCAGGCAGGTGAGACAGCCAATTAGAGGGAGAGCCAGGATTCAATCCAAGTAGTCAGATTCCATAACTATGCTATTATCCTATCTAATAAAAGAGTAATATGCAAATGTGACCGTACCTTTGCTTCACCCATAAGCCATGCCCACAGCTGTGCCTACCAGCCAATCAGGAGCAGATTATGCAAATAAACTCCAAGATGGCTGCTGCCACTGAGAGCAGGAGGAAGGCTTGAGTTTCCCTGGCAACAGAGAAAGCCAAGCTTTCCACCTGCCGTGGCCAGCCTAGGCCTCCACTCAATGCTACAAAGTTTCAATTATAATAAAAGATACAGAAATGGCAGCAGCCACTTAGCTGGAGAGAACAGAGGCTTGAGTTTCCCTGGCGATGGAGGAAGCCAAGCTTTCCACCTGCTGTTGTTGGCCTAGGCCTCCACTCCAGGCTACAAAGTTTCAATTGTAGACATAAATTAATCCCAGATCCCAGGGCCTCCACTTGGGTCACTGAGGGGCGTGGCCAGCCTGCAAACCTCCACAGGCCCCTCGCCCAGGCCCCCCTTGCCCCAAGAGAACCCCCACCCTGATCTGGGACACCCTTCAGGGCAAACCAGCTGGCCCCCATCCATGCACCAGGCCTCTATCCTATCTAATAAAAGAGTAATTTGCAGATTGACCATCAACACACAAGAGGGCTGCCCCCATGTGATCAAAGATCCTGTCTCCATGTGGACACAAGATGGCCACCACAAGATGGCCAGCAGGGGAGGGCCGTTGGAAGGTTCCAGGCCCTGCAAGAGATGGCAGTTGTGGGTGATCAGGCCAGCAGGGGAAGGCAGTTGGGAGGGACCAGGCCTGCAGAGGAGGGAAGTTAGGGGCAAGTAGGCTGGCAGGGGAGCAGTTAGACATCAATTAGGTTGGCAAGGTAGTGGTTAGTGGGTGACTAGGCTGGCAGGCAGAAGCAGTTAGGGGTAATTAGGGAGGCAGGCAGGTGAGCAGTTTGGAGCCAGCAGTCCTGGATTGTGAGAAGGATGTCCGACTGCCTATTTAGGCCCAGTCCTACTGGGATCGGGCCTAAGTGGTCAGTCGGACATCCCTCGAGGGGTCCCAGATTGCAGAGGGTGCAGGCTGGGCTAAGGGACATCCCCTACCCCTTGTGCATGAATTTCATGCACTGGGCCTCTAGTTATTGTTATTGGCTTATTGTCAAGGAGAAGCACTAGCCACAGGCAATACCGAGACAATTTTAATGAAATTTCTCATGTCTACTTGCAAGAATTGTAATGTATGTAACTCTGGAGGATTTATGTTGAAATATCAAGGATGGAATGAGAATGAGCCTTTCTTTGGTTTATAATGAAAGGGATAAAAATAATCTAAACTGGAGTCTTCAAACTGAGGTTGTAACTCATTGATGAACTGTATAAAACTTGATATGCAATAGATCAGAAAAATACTGTAATGGGCTGTCATGACCCAGTATTCTCCCCCTGATATGGATATGAATATATATGGGACTGATAAAAACTTTGGAAAACTTCTGATCCAGCTATGTTCCTGTGCACCCAGGACTAACAGTCAAGCCATTTCTGTCCAGGTAAAGCTTCCTTTTGTGTTCTGAGACCCCAATAATCTGATGTCACAACCTCTTTCCCCTTTTCTTAGTCATTAGTTTGCTTTGAGTGACCCACACTGCCAAAAAAGTCATCTTGGGTCTAAATTATTTTCTCCATGCCATAGCCCTCCCCCTCTTCTGTTTTAGAAATGAAAAACTGAGCTCTTTTATTGTTTTATGATAGGACTTGGGGTTAAAAATAGCAAGTTTATTTTTAAAATCTAATTTGGTATCCAGTAACTATTTTTTCTCTAAACGTTAGGAGCGGGAGTTAGCCTCCTCTGTGATGGTACATTGAAAGATAGACATCAACTACTCCGGATTTGTATTTATATTTTAGAGAAGATAAGAAATGTGCCCCAGTTCATATAGTTAATAAGAGGAAGACCTGGGATTAGAACACAGGACAGTCTGACTCCAGGACAGCAAGCTTTCAACCACTATGTTATGCAAAAGAATCAGAGCTGAGAGTACACAGACAGGGTCTGGGATGCTGATGAACTGGGTAGAGCAAGAGTGTGTGTTGAGTTGTATTTTAAGAGCTGCTACATTATAGAGATACTTGTCTTCCAGGGTGTTGGAGGCCCTGTGACAATGGTTTGGGTCAGTGGTCAGCAAACTCATTAGTCAACAGAGCTAAATATCAATAGTAACAACAATTGAAATTTCTTTTGAGAGCCAAATTTTTTAAACTTAAACTTCTTCTAATGCCACTTCTTCAAAATAGACTCGCCCAGGCCATGGTATTTTGTGGAAGAGCCACACAAAAGGGGCCAAAGAGCCGCATGTGGCTCGCGAGCCTCAGTTTGCTGACCACAGGGTTGGGTGATGCTTGGTGTTTGTGCCCTGATCTATGACACTGAGGGTATATGTGTTGCAGTGTGAGACACTGGGAGAGGTTTCAAAAGCAATTCTGAGATGTTTTTATTCACATAACAGATAAAGAAACTGAGGTCCAGGTTGGCCCACAGAGAGTAAATAGCTGAGATGTAAATCAGGTAATAAAAAGTATAACTAACAGTTTTTTGAAGGCTTACTACATGACAGGAACTATGTAATGATACTTCCATTTATTATGTAACTGTCTCAAGGAATTATCTGAATTTTTTTTCTTTTAATTTCTTTATTGATTAAGGTATTACATATGTGTCCTCATCACCCATTACCCCTTCCAATCCCCTCCTTCCCCCATCACCACGTATGCCCTCACCCCCCTGGTGTCCGTGTCCATTGATTAGGCTTATATTCATGGATAAAAGTCCTTTGGTTGATCTCTTCCCCTTACTCCCACCCTCCCCTACCATCCCTCTGAGGTTTGACAGTCAATGCTTTTCTGTCTCTGGACCTGTTTCTGTTCATCAGTTTATGTTGTTCATTGTACTCCATAAATGAGTGAGTTCATGTGATCCTTATCTTTCTTTGACTGGCTTATTTCACTTAGCACAATGTTCTCCAGTTCCATCCATACTCTAGTTTGAAGCAGACATCTTTTTCTTCTTCTTAAAGAATACCTTTCAGCATTTCATATAATACTGGTTTGGTGTTGATGAACTCCTTTAGCTTCTTATCTGTGAAGCTCTTTATCTGACCTTCAAATCTGAATGATAGCTTCGCTGGGTAGAGTAATCTTGGTTGAGGTTCTTGCTATTCATCACTTTGAAAATTTCTTGCCACTCCTGTCTGGCCTGCATAGTTTCTGTTGAGAAGTCAGCTGACAAGCGTATGGGTGCTCCCTTGTAGGTAATTAAGTGTTTTTCTCTTGCTGCTTTTAATATTTTCTCTTTGTCCTTTGCTTTTGGCATTTTAATTATAATGTGTCTTGCTGTGGTCTTCTTTGGATTTCTTTTGCTTGGGGTTCTGTGCACTTCCTGGACTTGTAAGTCTATTTCTTTCACCAGGTGGGGGAAGTTTTCAGTCATTATTTCTTCAAATATGTTTTTCGTATCTTGCTCTCTCTCTTCTTCTGGCACTCCCAAAATTCTGATGTTGGTCTGATGTTGGTACATTTGAAGTTGTCCCAGAGGCTTCTTACACTATCCTCAAATTTTTGGATTCTTTTTTCTTTTTTCTTTTTCTGTTGAGTGTTTTTGGCCTCTTGGTATTTCAAATCTTTGACTTGATTCTTGCGTTTCTCTAGTCTGCTGTTGGGTTTCTGTAAAACATTTTTTATTTCAGTCAGTGTATGTTTAGTTTCTAGTTGGTCCTTTTTCATATCCTCGAGGTTCTCACTGAGCTTATCGGCTTTTTCTAGGAGCCTCTTGAAATACGTTATCACTGAGGTTTTGAACTCTATATCTAGTCATTTGTTTTCCTCCATTTCTTTTGTTTGCGATCTTTTTCTTTCTCTTCCCATTTTCACTGCTTCCCTGAGTTGGTTGGGTAGCTTTGTGTGCTAGGTATCTCGGCCTCCTGTATTACCTGAGGTATACACTTTTGGTGCACCTCTTTGTTGACTGTGAATACAGCCTTGTTGTAGATAAGTCTTGTTTGTTGTTGGTATCACTAGGAGGAATTGACCTCCAGGCCAATTGACTGTGAGGATCAGCTGTGTCTACTCTAGAAGACAGCCTTCTGCGCTTGGACTTGCAAACTTGCCAAAGTCTCTGTCAATTATCTGAATTTTAAAGCTAAGGAAACTGGTTCAGAGCAGTTGATTAACATGCCTGAGGTTACACAGTAAGTGCAGAGCCATAAGTCAAACTTTGGCCTACCTGACTCCAAAGACCTTGCTTTTCACCACTCTAAGATTAAACCAGAGGATGTCTGACCTTCTCCTGAGTCACAGAAACAAAGTAAATTATAAATAAATAAGTAGGTAGATAGATAGATAGATGGCACGGCTGGCATGGCTCAGGGCTTGCGTGTTGACCTATGAACCAGGAGGTTACACCCCAATGTGTGGTGTGCAAGAGGCAGCGATCAATGATTCTCTTTCACCATTGATGTTTCTATCTCTCTCTCCTCCATTCCTCTCTGAAATCAATAAAAAATATTTTTTTTAAAAAGGAAAAAACCTCATAGCCATAAAAGAGTCAAAGTGGTATGGTGGTTAGTACTCAATAAATATCGGCTATTATTTATTCCAGTTTTCTATTGCTGTATAACCACTCACGCACAAGCTTGGCATGGTATAATAAACATGATTATCTATAGGATAGATCAAAACTTGATCCAGTAGCATATACCACCTGAAGGAGGGGGTAGCCTCCCCTGCCCTCAGTTCCTGGCCAAACCCCACAGTACTGGAGAAGGTCACTCTCTCCCAGACGCCTTGGCTACTTGGGGAGCCCCTTGGAATCAACTGAGTGAACAGCAAAAGGGATTCATATGTTTTAAGGATGGCAGTACAACCATCATAACCTGATTTGCCTTGCTTTCTATTTGTGCCTCTCAACCCTTAAGAGACATCTCTGATAAAGGACAGTTCTCAAGGGTCCACATCATTAGCCAGATGTCACCAGTCATCTTAACAATGGAGGATGCCTTGGCCAACAATTGGCGTCATCTGCACATTTTTTTTCAGACCTTCAGGCCATTGACAATGACCTAGCTGTCTGGTCCAAGAGTGAGGACAATAACAACAGCTCTTTATTCAAAGTCACCCCCTCTGGGGTAAAGAACTATTGGAGTGTTCTTGTTTCACAGATGCCCCAAAATAAAAATTAAGGTCAGATATATCTTTGCACATACTAAAGCCTCAATATGAGGCATCACCAAGACACTATCCTCTTCAGAGTTCCAGACATTATTGAGAGTGACCAGGGCATTCATTTCTAAAAATATACAACACAGGGTCCTTGAACAAGGCATTCAATAGAATTTTCACCTCCATTACTGGCTTCAGGCTGTAGGCCTCATAAAACATCATAATGGCTTACATAGAAAAGTTCAAATTTAATTAAATGAAATGACACATTTTAGCTAGTCAAACATCAGGGGTGGATTGTAATAGAGTCCATGTTTGTTAATGGGCTTGATAATCTTTTCATATAATTATTGGCTCATAATGTAGGCAATAAAAGAATTCCCAATAAATTTAAAAGGATTGATGTTATACAAAGTATGTTTTCTGACCAAAGCAGAATTAAAGCCAAAATCTATAACAGATTTGACAAATCATTAAAACTTGTGAAAATTAAACAACATATTGAGCTTATATCTTTTTAAAAGTATGTTTGTGTTGTTGACAGTCTTACAGATATCCCCCATTTTCTCCCTCTACCCAGCCCCTTCCCCTTGCTCCCCCCCAACACCTTTACCACACTGTTGTCTGAGTCGATGGGCTATGCATATACGTATATAAATTCTTCAGTTTACCTCTTCCTGTCCCTCTCACCTACGAGATATATCAGTCTGTTACATGCCTCCATGACCCTGGACTTATTTTGTTGATCAATTTATTTTGTTCATTAGATTCCATAAATAAGTGAGATCATATGATATTTGTCTTTCTGTGTCTGGCTTATTTCACTTAGCACCATAATCTCCAGATCCACCCATGGTATCTCAAAGGGTAAATGAACCTTCTTTTTAATAGCTGCATAGTATTCCATTGTATACATGCACCATAGCTATTTTTTTAAAAACCGTTCATCTATTGATGGACACTTGGGCTGTTTTCAGATCTTAGTTATGTAAATAACACTGCTATGAACATAGGCATGCATATGTTCTTTCTGATTGGTGTTTTATGATTCTTAAGATATATTCCCAGAAGTGAGATTGCTGGGTCAAACAGCAGTTCCATTTTTAATTTTTTGAAGAAACTCCATGTTGTTTTCCCTGAGTTTATATCTTAAGAAGTTAGGTCCTGGCTGTTTTGGCTCAGTGGACAGAGCCTCAGCCTGCGGAATGAAGGGTCCCAGTTTCATTTCTGGTCAAGGTCACACACCCAGGTTGCGGGCTTAATCCCCAGTGGGAGGCATTCGGGGCAGCCAATCAATGATTCTTTCTCACCGTTGATGTTTCTGACTCTCTCTCCCTCTCGCTTCCTCTTTGAAATCAATATCCTATATAATAAAAGAGAACATGCAAATTTGACCGTACCTTTACTCCTGATTGGCTATGCTACCAGCCAATCAGGAGCAGGGGCGGGGCCAAGTGGCATGAGTGCTGGCCCAGGGTTGGAGATGAAACAGCAGTGGCGGCAAGCACTGTGAGAGAAACAGCGGCAGCAGTAGTGGTGGTGGCATAGGCAGGTAGCGCCCAGCCCCGGGCACTGAGAGCAGAAGTGGAGGTGAGTGCCCAGCCCCCAGGGCCGGGTGGTTACAGGCAGCTGGGGCTGAGCTGAGCAGGGCAATGGCTGGGTGCCCAAGGCCTAAAGCCTCAGAGGCTTTAGTCCTTGGGCAGGCTGGGGGTGAGCCATCTGTTGGACATCTCCTGAGGGCTCCCAGTATGTGAGAGGGGGCAGGTTGGGTTGAGGGACCACCCACTCCCAGTGCACGAATTTTGTGCACTGGCCCCTAGTGTGTGTGTGTGTGCATATATATATATATATATATATATATATGTGTGTATATATATATTAGGAAAAAATAAAAGATTACACTTAGAATAAACTGAAGGAAGGAAATAATAAATATAAAAGTTGAAATCAATTAAATATAAAATGTATAAACAATAAAAATATTAATGAAACAAACACTAAAAAACAAAGATCAATAAAACCTTATAAGGCAAAAAGGGCTTTGCAAATGTGATCAAGGACATTGAGATGGGGAGATTATCTTAAATTATTCAGGAAGGACCAATCTAATCACGTGGGTCTTTACAATTAGAGAAACTTTCCTGGCTGACCCAGAGAGATGAAACCAAATAAGAAAGGAGATTTGGCCCTGGCTGGTGTTTCTCAGTAGTTAGCATATCAGCCCACACACAGAATGGTCTCAGGTTCAATTCCCAGTCAAAGGCACATGGATTTGCTCCCACCCTCGGTCTGGGTATGTGAGGGAGGCAACCAAACGGTGTGTCTCTCTCACATGGATACTTCTCTCTCTCCCCAAAAAACAATGGGAAAAAATATTCTCATTTGAGGATTAACAAAAACAAAAAAAGGAAATTTGAAGCATAAGAGGCACTTTAATGGCCACTGATGGCTTTGAAGATGAGGAAACAAGGCAGGATAATAAGTCAGGAAAATTCCCTGGCAAGTGAAATGTGGAAACTGAGACAGTTGGCTGATTCAAATAGGTTATGGATTAGGAGGAATTATAAGGGAGACTTCTGCTGGGTTGGAAATATCTTGATCTAGATGGTGTTACACATACGTATATATGCAAAAATACATTAAGTCATACACTTAATATTAACACCCTTTGCTGTGTTTATATTATACATCAATAAAATGTAAAGAAAATAGAAAAATAGATTCAACCATGGAAATACAACTTAACCATATTTCTACATTCAGATTTAAGTGGCTATAGAATAAAATCATCATTTGGATGCTCCCCCCGCCTTCTGGCAGTACAGGCTCACCGTAACCTGCAAACCAGATCAGCATGCAAAGACAAACACGATCACCCAGGCTGCTCCTCCATTATCCAGAAGAAATAAACTGAGGACAGAAGAGGAGGAGGCTGGAGTTCCACAATGAGCTAGTGGCAGAACCAGCCTGGAACTCAGACCTCAGACACACCCCATTCTACTCCTGGGCAACTGTTTTCCAGAAAGGGCTGGATACAGTGGGTACGGGTGGGTCACCAGGCCAGTTCGTGCTGGCAGAGGAGGAAGAGGGCAGGTCTCAGGCCAGGCAGGCAGGGCAGCTCCTGGAGACCAGCCAGCTTGGAGTCAGGGAGGCTGGAGCTCCGACAATCGGTGGCAGTGTCGCTGGTTTTAAGTAAGTTGGAACCTCTGTTTGGGTCTCAGAAATAAAGAGAAGAGCCTGCGGTTTCAAGATGACACTCAAGGAACCCCAAGGGCCAAAAACAACAACCACCACCAGCCAACCAAACAAAAAACGCCAAGGGGACCTAGGGGCTAAATGGGAAGTGAAACTTGCAAGCTCTTCCTTTGACCTTGGCCAAGGTCGGTCCCTCTGGACCCCCTCCTGTTCATTCAGTGGAGGAGGATCCCATTTAAGGCCCAGGGAACAGAAGAAAGGACCAGGTTGAAGGGCGGTGCTCAGCCTCGTGCTGCCCCCAGGCAGGACGGAGCCCCAGACGAGCGAGGCGGCAGGGAGTGGTGCAGGAAGTCTCTCCGCCGCAGCATCAAACAGGAGACTGGCTACAACAGGGCGAGGAACCTGATGGGGGTGGGGGTGGGGGTGGGGCGGGGGAGCACAGAGACGGGGGAGGAGGAGGGTCCCCGTCTGTCTCCCTCCAGGCTCTGCGTTCTCCGTGGGGATCGGTGGCCTCCAGCGGAGGGTCTCTGCGCCCCCTCCCCTTCTCAGACTGCACCCGCCTCGCCCCTCTCCCATTTCCAACTCCCAAGGACAACTTGTCGCTGGCTTCCGAAGCTGGGGCTTCTTCCTGTCCCCCAGACTCTGCTTTCCTTTTGTCTGTGTCTGCATTTGACGGTTTCTGAGACTAGTGTCTCTCTCTCTCTCTCTCTCTCTCTCTCTCTCTCTCTCTCTCTCTCTCTCTCTCTCTCACACACACACACACACACACACACACACACACACACACACACACACACACACACCCCTTTGCCGGCCATCTCATCGCCTTTGCTCCCAGGCTCCAGCCTTTCACAGGCGCGCCGGTTCCCGGGATCTTTGCGCAGCGCCCCGAAGGCGCCCCGGGGAGGGGGCAGGTGAGAGTCGCAGGAGCCCCGCCCGGGACGCGCAGAAAGGTGGCGCCAGCGCCAATCCGCGGCGGGGGGCCCTGCCCTCGCCCTCCCCCACCCCCACCTCCTGTTCTCCGGCGCCAGCGGGACCGAGGACGAAGGAGGCCCTTTGCGTCCCCAGCGCCTGCCTGTGCCGCTGCCCCTGACCTGGACGCCGCGCCCGGAGGCCTCACGGGGCCGGCGACCTGGAGCCGCCCAGTCCCCAGGCTCCCGGCGGCGGTCACTTTGGTCCCTGGACTGTGTGGCGCCCAAAGGCCCGAGTTCCTGCAGCTCATGAGGATGCGCGCGGAAGAGCCGGCGGTCGGAAAGGTAGGTGAGGCACCCCCCGCCCTTTCTCTTGGGGACCCGACCATGCAGCTCAGAGAGCGGGCTGGCGGGAAAGACCCCCCTGGACTGGGCGGTCCCCGGCCGCGCATTGAGGACTGATGGCCGCGGCGGGCGGGAGACCTCAGTTAACCTTGAGCTCCGACCGATCCCACCTCCCTGCGGGGCCTGGGGCGCCCGTGCAAAGCCATGGCCTCCCGTCCCCTCCCGCCCCATTCTCCTCCTGGCCGGGCTGTGTAAGGGGCAGAGGGTGGCCTGCCATCCCTCCCCCATGACTTGAGCTCCCTGGAGGCGGTGATGAATGTGAGGCTCAGCCCCATCTCCACGCACAACCCCCAATTCCCATGAAGGTAGCGGGGAGGCAGGGATCGGCAGGGGGGGGGGGTGCGCTTGGCAAGGGCTGCTCCTCTTTCTCTGTGGAAACCAGGAATTGGCCTGGAACCCTGGATCCATACAGGAGCTCCAGATCCCCACGTTGTGGAATCACCCCTCTTTCTAGCGCCCTTCCTGAAAGGGACGGGGAGTTGCTGGGAGAAGAAGCCCTTGCTGTCCGCCGCCTTTCATGGAGGGTGGGACCCCCGCCTCCTGGCCTTCGGGACAGGCCGGTGCTGGGCTCCCTGGCCTCCTGTCTGGAGGAGCCGGATCTGAATCTGCAGGGATGCCAGGCACCGCCATCTTGCTTGAGACTCATACTCACAAAAAATGGAGCGAGTGTTTTTTTTGTGAGAGGGCCTGTTGTTTGCAGGAGGGGGCAGGAGGCAGGGGACAGTTCCCCATCTGTATGGACTGTGAACGGGGCCAATACAAAACTGGATGGATTTTGCAGAGGCAGGGGTACAGAGAAACAGCGTAATGAGCCTGTAGGGTGGGTATTGTGGTCACTTAGGAAGGAGTGACCCTCAGGAGTCAGCTAGGATCCCCGAATCAGGGCAGCGGTGCCTCTTGGAATATTAAGCATCGCGTAAAGATTGAGGATTTGTACAAACATGTGAAGGATTCGTGGACTTATGTGCTCCCGATTGTGCTCAGTAATAAAGATAGCAGGTGGGAAATTCATATCGTTGCCTATATATTCTCGTTCCAAAGTACAACAGTGCACAATATAGTTCCCATATTCCACATGTCAAATGTGGAAACATACATTTGACTTTCTAGCGTCAAGAGAAGCATAGAGATACAGAAATGGAAGTTTGGGTTTGTCACTGAGCTTCCCTGATCCTTACAGGAAGAGAGGGATTTTCCTGATATAATTTTCCCCCAAACCTCCTTTTCTTAGAGTCGGATGGAGAGGCCTCCTCATGCCCCTAGCCCAGGAGGGGGAAGTCTTCTTCCACTCCCAACCACATTGCCCTGGGCTTGCCCACCCCCTGCCAGGGCTTAGACCCACCATCCCAACACACAGGTACACAGGCACACACACACACACACATACACACGCACAGTGTCCCAGAACAAATTCGAGAAAAGGCTTCCGTAGCCCCAGGCAAGGCATTGTGGGAGACCTCAGAGGCCCTTAAGACGAGTCCCTTACCCTCACACTGCAAATTGGACACCCAGTCCCCCACCGCTACCCCCAGCAGATGGCTGGCAGTTCTGCCTTATCACCCTCAGAAGGTACTAATCCTATGACAGGAGCATCTGTCAGGACGAGATCTTAGTCTCCCACCCACCCTGCCTCCATCTTCTCTTCCTGGCCTGATTCAAACACAGACCAGGTTGCCAATGCTGCTGATGAGAGAGTTCCATTATTTTGATCTATGGGAATTTTCTCTTGTTTTCTCCTCCCTCCCTCGTTGCTCTCCTGCTCTTGGGTTTTGACTTCTGTTTCTCTTGAGCATAGAAAGCCAGAAAATCCTAACTTCTCTGGGCTTGGAGGGAAGGGATAGAGAAAGGAAGGAATAGTTGACCCACCCAGGAAGCACCCAGAACTGTGACTGGAAACATGAAGTCATCATAGTAGACCCTTCCCTCCAAGGCTGAGAGGCCATGCAGTTCCACAGTCACCCCCACACTCAATGGTAGCATCTTCTCTGAGGGGAACTAGGAATGTGGAGCTTCTGCAGTTTTTGAAAATAGGAAGAAGAACAAATTCCTGAGGGTATTCGGGCGGCCGGGTGAGGAGGGAGTCTGCAGTGAGCTCAGGAGGCCTGGGCTCACAGAAGAGTGAAATCCTCATTGCGGCAAGTCCTGCTTCCTGAGTCTTGGTGAGGAGGTAGGGGGGCAGGCTTGGCCCTGACCTGGGCGCCACAGGGGAGCTGGGCTGTGCCCCAGGAGGCGGTGAGATCAGGGGACCGGAGGTCCAGGTCCCTCTCCTGCCTGGATGCCTCATGGGCCCCGAACCTATTCTGAGACAGAAAGCAGGAAACGCTGGAAGAAAGAACACCCAGATGTGCAATCTGCTTAGAAGCCCAGCGCCATGCAGAAAGCACTGGAACAAAGCCTGTCTCCTTGACCCCAACTCGCCTGTTGGATGGGGTCGGCTCCCCGTTCAGATCTTGGCCTCCAGAGCAGTGTCTATGGAACTAGTTTATAGGATTTGGGGCTTCTTACCTCCTTTCCGGTGCTCCCCTCGCTTCCTTCCTTCCCTCCCCTTCCAGAGCTTCTCAGAAGGCGACCAGGGCTCTCTGTAGAGCCCCGGATCCCCCAATTTCCGAGGGCGTAGACTCTGAGACAGCAGCTAAGAACTTCTATTTGGATTGATCAGAGGAGCTCGCGTCTGGAAAGTGCCGAGACCACGTAGGAATGCTCATGTGGATCTCCACTTTCTGCTCCTGAGCTGAGGCCAGGTCCACTGCCGGTGAGAGCACCCCGCAGGGGGGTTCCTGTCCGACCCCCAACTGTCTGGAAAGCAAAGGGCAAAATACATCCGCCTGAAAGGTGGTCACAAATCTCAAGCCTTTTCCTGAGGAAGATGCCTGAGTGGACACCCCCCTCCAGCCTTCCCCCTCCCTCTGCTCAGCCCCTTCCAGCACCAACAGCCTTTCCCACAAGGGAAAGTGCCCCCATCCCCGTCCCATCCTCTTGGGGTGGCCTTGTTGCTCCCTTCTGAGCCTCCCTTTTGAAGTCTTCTAGGGCTAGTGCTCCAGGCTGAAGCGGGGGTACAAAATACCAACGATGAGAGAAATAACCAGGAACTCCAGAGCCTCCTCTATCCGGAGAAGGTTCTCCTTAAACGGGCGGAGGCGGGTGCCACGGCCCAGCCATCAACGACGGACCCGAGCGCCCCGAACTCTGTTAGAGGGAGAGAGGCCAAAGTCCAGAGACCTCCTCCTGAACACATTGAAAGAGCGGACCCAAATGTCTGTCTATAAACTTCTTACCTCTGCGCAGTCCGCCCCTCCTCGCCCAGGACGGGTCTCCTGGGCTGGGTGGGCCCGAGGGAGGGAGCGAGGCTGCTCCTGGAGCTGAGACTCTCCGCCGGCCGCTCCGACGGCTCCGGGAGAGACCTCGTCACTGCATCACTGCCGCGGGTCCAGGTGCCTGGGGATTGGGGTGATTGGAAAAGTCCTGGTGAGGGGGTTTGAGACGCCAACTCCGCCCGCCTTTAGCAATGCGCCCAAGTCCTGTCTAGGGTGCCCTAGCGCGGGGCCGGCTACTCCCCACCCGCGCCCGCTGCACCCCGAAGTGGTTTGCGGAGGATCAGCACCTCCGCCGCCCGGCCGGCCGCAGACGGAGCTCCCGGGCAAGCCGCCGGCCTCACTGCGTGTCCCCGAGGCGGCAGGAGAACCGGAGGATCGCGGGCAGGACGGCGGGCTGAGCCGGAGCCTCAGAGTTGGGGGGCACCTCGGGGCGCTAGTCTCCAGCCCCGTGTGCCTCCCGCTCAGCCGCATTAGAAAGGGGGGTTTGACATCGAGCTGCAGTGTCCCGAGCGACAATCACGGGCGAAGGGGGTCGCGATGAACACAGGTGTCCCTCCCTACGCCGTCCTCGCAAGCGCTGCTGTCTGAGGGGGAATGGGCTGGGCTGGGGGCTCTGACCAGCCACCAAGCGGATCCTGGATCCTCGGTGGCGCGGGGACCGCGCAGGCTGGCGCGGGGGTGGGGGTGGGGGTAAGAGGCCTTTCTCAGTGAGCAGCTTCTCCCGCGCTCGGCCCCCAGGAGAGTGGGTCCCCCTCCAGCACCGCTGCCCCATTTCCCGGCTTCGGTTTCCTCCCAGGTGCGCCTTTCCTCTCCACAAGCCGGCCGGCTGCCCGCGGAGAGGCGCCTCTGTCCTCCGTACCCACTCTTTACTCAGAGAGCCCTGGGGAGGCAGAAGAGTTGTAAATGGAAGGTTTAGAGCGAGGGGGGGAGCGCTGAGGAGGCCAATAATCTCCCGGTAAAAACACGAACCGACACCGGGACGCTCCTGGCCTCGGAGCCGGCACCTACCGCCTTCTCAGCAGGCGGGTTCGGCGCTCCGTCTGCCCACCCAGCGCGCTCCTGTCGGGCTTTTCACTTCGCTCTGCCGTCCCCCTTCTCTCCGGCCACCTCGGCGGACCCCTCTCTCCGTGTCTGCTTCTGTCTGCCAGTCCACATGTCTCTTGCGCCCTTTCCCGTGCCCAACCCCGGCCAAGGGAACTGGCAGGTCAGGGCGAGAGGTCTTGGCTGGCGGCCTGGCTCCCGCATCTCAGACGCAGCGCCGCAGGCTGGGCTGGAGCTGAGAGAGCTAGAGACCCCGGGGAAATACATGCCCACCCCCCACCTCCAAGAGCGAGGACATTTGCAGGAAAAACAGACCCTGAAACTTCCGGTTCTCTTTTGGGGTGGACCGCCTCAGGACAAGGCAGCAAGTGGCAGGAGCGACTCAGGCCCCAGTGGAGAAGAGCCCCGTTTTATTTTGTTAGAGACTCAGCGACATGGGGCGTGCTTCTCTGTGTGGACAAGGGGGACAAGGCAGGGCCTTCTGGGCTGCCTTGTCCCTCCCTGGAGTCCTCAGCTCAGGGGACCTTGGGAAGGCCTGGTGAGAGTATTACCCAACGTTGTGATACACAATTGTTAGTCCTTTCTTTTCGTTTATCTTGCGAGAGACACAAAGTCTCTTTGATTGCCTCTCTCTGCATGCCATTGGTGATATCAGTATTCGAATAGCAAGTGTAAGGTTCTTAACATTGGAGGGGGGGTTGTGTGTCACTCATTGATCCTTTAAATCTGATGAAAGTTATTGATTCCTACCTCCCCAGAAAAAAAAAAAGCACTTATGTAGCACTCACCACATCCCACAATTTCAGAGATTTCAGACCCTTGGACCCAGGTTAAGAACTCCTGTTTGGATTGATCGAAGAAGCTGGTATCTGGAAAATACAGAGACCAACTGTGGTTCTTTAATTTAGGTCTTCAGCACCCCCACCCCCAACTTTCTGTGGCTGATATCTTGGTGTTTGCCAGGGTCAACCTTCACCTTTAAAAGTATTCCTCTCCCCACCACGACTAGTGGGGACTGGTTTCCCTGTGGGTGTCCATCTTTCCTGCCTTCCCAGGACAAGGGGGCTCCAGCAAGTGGGAAAGCTTTGCTGGGGAAAACTGATTTGGAAATGGGACCCTCTGCTGGAGGGATGTTGGACTTGGGCAGCCTCCGAGGAAGTAAAAAAACACTGAAACTCCTGGGAAGGGAGGGCTATCTAGAGACAACCCCCTAGACCAGTGGTCGGCAAACTCATTAGTCAGCAGAGCCAAATATCAACAGTACAATGATTGAGATTTCTTCTGAGAGCCAACATTTTTAAACTTAACCTTCTTCAAAATAGACTCACACAGGCCATGGTATTTTGTGGAAGAGCCACACTCAAGGGGCCAAAGAGCTGTATGTGGCTCGCCAGCCTCAGTTTGCTGACCACTGCCCTAGATAATTTTGTCCGTGAGTCAAATGAAGGGACCAAGCAATAGAATGTTCTAATCTACCTGTTTCATTTCCTCAGAGATTCCTGGCTTAGCCAAGGTTAGAGGCTGGGGGATACCAAACTCTGGGCTGAAAGGGAAAAGATTTGCTCGGAAACATTTGTGTAACTTGTTTGTAGGAGCCAAAAACAGGTGGTCCCTGACCAACCAGGGTGAAGAGGTAGAGGTTGAGTGGGAGTGGGTGTGGGAGAGAGGGGGGGAGGGTTAGGAACTTCCTACTCTCACCCAGCCCACTGTGTTTGGCTTACGGAGGTGTATCTCTTCCTCCCCAGCCAGTGCTGGTAAAAGCTCCTGACCTTCTGCCCACAGGCCTGTGAACTGAGCAAGTTAGCACTTTCCGAAGAGAAGTCAGGTTTCCTTGGGGTCTATTGAGATGCACAAACACGCTTCTTTGAGGACGATATTCAGACAAATAGAGAAACTGGAAATTATCTGGTTTATTGTATCCTCCCCCTCCACACAGACATACACATTCCAAACCCAATCCCGCCCGGCCGGTCCTGAATCGCCTACACATCCCAGGCAAATGTGACCTGGGGCAGGAAAGACCCGCACCCATTTCTGCCTGCCCCTCTCTGAGCTGGCACAACCACCCCCTACCGGCAAGCAGTTATGGGCTGTAACAAGAAGCCAGTGATTGGTTGGCTAATAGTATTCAGAATCCCGCCTGAAAAAAAGAAAAGAAAAAAAAAGAAAAGAAAAACAACAACACGATTTTCTGCTTGGGACAACTTAAACTGTGGGGTTCAAGTGGCTGTGAACACCTTGCCTAAATGCTTTTAATCGGAGCAGAAGAGTTCTATGTCTATTTGTTCCCTGCTTTCCTAATTAAATAAGTTAATTGCTGTTCTCAGGAACTTCCCCCTCAGGGTCAGAAGCCTCTAGACAGTTCTTTGCCCTACCCACCGCACCCTGCAAGGCCATCCCCACCCTGGAGCTGGCCTCTTCCTGACAGACAGTGGGAGGGGGAGCCCTCAGACCCTCTGGCCCCACCCTTGCACCAGGACTCTGGCCCTAAAAAGGCAGTGCTGCCAGGGCCAGAAGTTCTTGCCCAGTAGGGTAGCCCCCTCCCAGGGTTCCCAGACTCCTTTCGGGGAGGAGACACCCCTCCCTGGCTGCAAGTCAGCACTCTGATCACTGGTGGGGTGCAGCTCTGGCCCTAGCCCTGGAGCTTAGCCGGCTGCTGGGCACACAGTAGGCACTACACTAGCTGCTGGGCACACAGTAGGGGAAATGTTGAATGTGGAATGAAAGCTCCCACCAGGCAAAGGTCAAAAACTTGTTTGGGGAGTCTCTGAGGCTGATGCAGGGAGAGCTTCAAGGCCTCCTGGCTGCCCCGGAAATGAGCAAGACCTGGATGTTTTAATTCCAGCTTCCGGGAGCCCCCTGTTCTTTTCTACTCATTCTCTAAGGCGGGATCTTGCTGCTGTGGCAAAGGGAACAGGCTCATTGAGAATCTCCATGAGAACGTGCTGCCACTCCCAGACCTTTCCCCCACCAGATCCAGATATTTCAGGCTAAAGGGAGTTTGAACCTGAAATGAGCCAGATAATTGCCCCAATTCTCTGTTCCTCATTGAAGAGGGAGTTACAGGCCAAGGGGTTCAAGTGGCCTCACTTTTATGGACATTGCTCTAAGTCAAAAGAATCCATTATACATATGCAGGCTGAGAGGCACACACTCCAATCTAGCCTGGTTCTCTGGGAACAAAGCAGGCTTCTTCCTCTCCCGCTCTGCCTCCTCCTCCACCTCTTTCTCTCTCCTCCTCCCTCTGTCTCCCTCCTCCTTTTCATTATTAATAGTTACTATTTACTAAATGCTCTATGTTTACCTGGCATTGTGCTAAACCCTGGACAAATTGTACATTAATTAATCCTTACTAGAATCCCAAGAGTAAAGATAGGCAGCTTTTGCAGATGCAGATGCTAACTTATTTTTCCAGGCATGAAGCGTGTGTGTGTGTGTGTGTGTGTGTGTGTAATACTGCTATGATACTGGCAGATTTGAATGTTCACGAGGTATAACATGAAATGGAATGGGAATAAAATTGACAATGAAAAGCTCTTAAAGTTTTTGAAATATGGAATGTTTTAATAGAATACAGATAGTTTCTCCTGTCTTAAAGTGCACAAAGAAGTGATGCAATTAACTGGCTAATTCTGAGCCCCAAATGCTTTCCCTGGAAATGGGTGGATAATGAGGCTGACAGAACGTTCCCATTTGAATTTGCCTGATGTTCCATATTTCCCTCCTAACTTGGGAGGCGCACAGGCATGCATACAGACACACATTCACCCACACAGGAATGCTGACGCACACAGACCTAGCTCTGTCCCGCCTCTGGTCCTTTATGACTCAGCCCTGGGAATGAAAATAGGGTTTGAGCAGATAACTTGCCCAAGGCTCCCGATGGGCACTCATCAAATAGGCACCCCACCCGAGACAGCCCCTGCCAGGCTGGGAAGGACAGCTCTCCAAAGCCCCAGCCCTGGACAGGCCCTGCACTCTCGTCTGCCATGGTGGGCAAGTGCCCATTGCTGGTCCTCTGTCCCTTTCCTTCCCTCCTTTTCCTTCATAGTATTCTCCTCCGGGACCACTGTCCTGAAAATAACTCTGGAGAAACATCTGGAAGAGGGCTGGGAAGTTTAAAGGCATCTCTGCCTTAGGGGAAGGGAGGGAGGGACCCCCATTTTTCCTACCCTACTCTTCTCAGATTCTGGGTGTTTCTGAGCTCAGAGTCAGAGGGGCTGAATACAAAACAAGGCTTCTTTTTCCCTACCCCACCCTATAACTCAGTCTCCATTTGTGTCAAGGTAGTGACCCCACTGTCTGCCCTAAATGACCTTCTCTGTTTGGTTTATGGGACAACCATGTATTCAACACCTCTCAGTCACCAGAGCCTCTTCTATAAAGCATTCAAACCTCACAACAACCCCTTCAGCGGTCTTTTTCATCTGGGCCTTTGAGGGCCTCAGGCACTTGCCCGCAATCCCACATAGCCAGGGAGGTTATAAGCTGGCTGCGCCCTGGAAGGGAGGGGGCCTTCGTGTCGTGGTTCCCAATCCTAGCCGAGCTGCTCCTGTAGTGGTTTCCATTTCCCTTATATGCTCCCCCAAATCTCAGACCCAGAAATCCCTTCACTTCCAACACAGACATCGACAAAAGCTGCATTTCTGGAAATGGATTTTGCTTACAAAAAAGACATTGTTGCCAAGGCCCTCCGAGTTTGGGGGGTAAGAACATTCCATTGGAGGAGAGGCCACATCCCCCAGTTCCGCTTCACCGGTTGTAGTAGCTGCTCTGGTCTTGGCCAACCACTTCATTTCTTGGGGCGTGTTTTCTTTTGTAGGTTAGGGAAGGGAGATGGTGAAGAGTCTGGCGCTGCCCTTGAGCTGGCTCCTGGGGGAATCCGAGGAGATGTGGTGCTCCCTAAAGGATGAGGGGTGAGGGGTAGGGAGAGGATGGAGTGACTCCTTTCCCAGCCTTCCCCCGTTTAATGGTGTTTCTTTCGCTTGGCAGAGGTCGCCAAAGGCGCCATACCGGCGGCCAGCTCCAGGCCAAGCCCAGTGAGTCTGCAGGAACCAGACCCTTCACCCTTCACCTGGCTTGGGACCCGGAGCTGCAGGAAGAGTTTTCTAGTTCAGCGTAGACTCAACGCCAGGGCGCCGCCTAGAGGCCAGCCGCGGCCTCAGCGTCTCTCGCCAACAACCATCAAGCTACTCCAGCCTCGGTCAGAAATTAGGGGGGTGGGGGGAGAGGGGGAATCCAGCTCGTCGAGTCTCAGGGATGTGGCTTCTGGCACCTCTGACTTCTCTGAGACACCCTCAACCCCCACCTACGAACCTTAAGAAGGGATCAGGAAGTCTCAGAAATATTTATTCTTGTGACTGACTAAATGTAAGGGAGCATCAATTTCCATTTCTTTGAGGACCCTGTGTTTTGCACTCTGTGTCTATACTGCCTCCTCTCACCATCCAGATTGCCCAGTCCGCTCCAGTTATGCTAAACTCTGCTTTATCTTCATGGAGGGAGGGAGTAGGAAACGCTTACCCCTAAACCTGGCGGCGTGGTTACCTTCATTTTCAATTCTCGGAATAATTTGAAGATCGGCGTGCTTTTGGAAAAGCAGTCAGAAAACTTCTGAGGGTGAAAAAAACCACACCATTGTCTAAGTGGCCTTTACTGGCTTAATGGCCATTAGCTCAACTAGTGTATGAATGAGTCTGCAGGGTGCTGGTGAGCACTAGCGCCCCTGGCGGTGGCTGTCGGTGCTGACCATTTGAAAGTTGACTCCTTTGGAATGGGAAGGCTGGCTGAGGCCCCTGGGAATGGGTTGGAGCTGTTGTTTCACAACAAACAGAGAGTTTCCTTTTTAAAACTGGGATCCGTGGCCTGGGTCCTGGGAATGGGGGTACAGGGAAGCCACAGAGCCCCTGAAAAGTTTATGCAAAACTTACATGTCATTCGAAGGCTGTGGCCTCTTCAGATTTTCTAGAGTCTAGGACTAAAATAGTCCAATCCCCTTTCATTGTCTTAGGGAGCCACTGACCCCCTTCCCACACCATCCTTCCTCCTGCACACACACCACCACCACACACTTCAGGCCCTGAGCTGCGGCAGGACCCAGATAGTAACAGCTTGAACGGTGTGGAAACTGCTGGTCCCTCGGTTCTGCCCTCTGCCCCTCACTAACAGTTCCCAGAGGCAAATCATGAGAGGAGGGGTGACTGCCAGTAGTGGTCATCACAGTATCTTTAATAAAAATATAGCATGATAAAGTGCAAAGTGAGGGAGTTTGGGCAAATAGTGAGGAGTTGAGCTGGACGGTCCTCCCCGCGCATATCCTAGAATATGAATGTTGGGGTGGGAACAAGCTACTTCTTGTCCTTCAGCTGTTAATTAGCTTCCCTCTTCCTCCTTCTTGGTGCAAGGAAGGGGCCAGTGCCCCCCACCCCTGACCCGGCAGCAGAGTGGGACTGCCCGCATCAGAGGCAGCCTTTCAGAAAATTCAGGAACTCTAGACCACAGCCTGGTGTTTTTCTGCCCGTTCCACTTTTTCACCGTGGAGAAAGAAAGCCCCAGCTGTTCTCGGGCACCTGTTTGTTGTGTGCGTGCTTGAAGCAGGGGGCATGGAAGGCAGAACCTTTGTGTGTGTGTGTGTGGGGGGGGAGGAAGGTGCCTTCAGGGCCCCAAATCCTCACCTGAGTCTGCAGCTGGGTGCCACTCTTGTACCCAAGCCCAACCGGAGCCTGAGCACAGCGCCTCTCAGACCTGACCCTGTGGGTGTTTCACGGGTGAATAAGTGTGAGGTGTGCTCACATTCCTTCGCTCTGCCCCCCAGAAGCGCCCTAACCGGGCCCCTGCGCGGACCGGTGAGCCGGAGACCAGGCACTCCGCTCCCAGTTATCTGGAACCAGGGCGCACAGGGGTTTCTCCTGGTGGTGGTGTCTGATGGCTAATAGCGATTCCAAACGCAGATTCCACAAAGTTCTATAAACACCAAACTATGGCGCTCTTGGGAGGGTCCTGGGCCGCCAGGTAGCGGCTGCTTTGTTTGATCTGGAGGCTTTTGAAGAGCCGGCAGGGGAGCCGCGCAGGAGCTCAGCGCGCTCCTCAGCGCGGCCGGCACTCCACTTCCCGGAGACCAGACCATGGGGGTGTCCTCCAGCAGCCCCGGCCCGCCAGGCCCGACCCTCCTCTCTTCCCGAAAGCACCTGGCGAACACGGGCGGGCGGGGCAGGACCGAGGTCTGGCCGCTGGAGGCGGAAAGAGAGAAACAAAAAACCCGCTTTCGGCGGACGGATGCAAAGAACCGAGGCCCGGGTTGTGGTTGGCGGAGCCCGAGCCGAGAAGAGCCGGTCGCCTAAGTGCGTTGGTGAAGATCCCGGGGTCCCATTCGGGCCGGTGAGCCCCAGCAGCGGCGTGCGCGGGGCAGGGACTGCGGTGCGGGCGGTGCGTCCCGTCCGGGCCTCGCCACCGCGCACCGCGCACCGCTCCCCGCGCCGGCCGGCGGGGACAGCTACAGCGGCTCCCCCGAGCGCAGGGCACGCCTGGCAAAGCCTGCTGCCGCGGGAGGAAAAAGGGGGGCACCGAGGCGGGGGATTTTGCGGCTCGTAAATTTGTTTCTCCTGCCTTTTCACCCGCCCCCGGCCGTCTGTCTTTTCAGGGCGCGAGGGGATGTAAACCGTTTGAAGTTCATCAACACGGTGAAGTTTTATTGTATTTCCGGTCCCCAAGATTTACACCCGGGAGGGGGCGCGGGCGGCCAGGCGGACTTCTTCGCTCCCTGGGACTTCCCCGCCGGACACGTGGCCGCTCGGACACTCACCTCCCGGGCGCGGGCGGGCGGGAGCCGGGCGGGACAGGACTCGCAGCCGCTCGGGTCCAGCGCCTCCGCCGCCTCCGCCGCCACCGTCCAGGTAAGTCCGACGCCGCGGCCAGCTCGGCCCGCCAACCGCGAGCGGGAGAGTGTGCGTGAGCACCTGGAGAGGCAGACGTGGCGGTAGCGGGCATCGGTGGGGGCCCGGGAGCCCAGCGCCCAGGCTGCAGGTCCGGAAGAAAGAAGCACATTTGTTCTCCGAGGCCGCAGCCTCCCTCCCGGTTTCATTTGTGGGTTCGGAGTAGATGGTCTTACCTGGGACAGCTCCGCCTCTGCGGGCCCGGGGCCCGGGGCCTTCCCTGCAGCGTGACTTCCCAGCGACGGTTCAGGTCGGCAGCCGCCTTCCCTTCCAGCCGGTTCCTCTGTTGGCTCCCCAATCTTCCTTCTAACTTCCTCGCACTCCTCTCCACTCTCCTGTCTGTGCCCCAGCCTCGAAACTGGGGTTTGGGGCCAGGCTTGGCTTCTCAGAGCCACCCCGGGCCACCCTGGAACAGAGCCTCACCTGGACCAGTGTGAAGTGGAGAAATCTTTTTGTCTGTGGAGACCTCCGGCTGCCTAAACAGAGGTGCATAAACCCAGCAGGAATATCAGCCCATCCCCGAGGCCTTGTCCAGGTCTAGGGCTGGGCCCAGGGCCCCTTGGGCTGGGGCCCCTGAAAGACAGCAGAAGTTCCAGGAATCGGAGCTGCCAGGACCAAGCGAGCTCCAGAATGGTTCTGCCTGGAGCCCTGCCTCCCGTTCTCTGGATAGTTGTTTAATGGCAACTGTGTTAAATGAAGTTAGCCCGCTAGCCGTTTGGGCCCACAAAATGGCTGCAGAGCCCTGCCCCCAGTGAGCCCTTGACCCCCACCCGGGAGCCTGAACTGGAACTGCTGAGTGAATTAGGTAGTTTCATGTTGTTGGGCCTGGATGTCTGAACGCAACGACATTAAACCACCCGACTCACGGCAGTTACTGCTCCTCGCTTAGCTGGAGGAGCAGGGGCAGGGGCGTGGGGGGTGAGGCAGAGTCAGGACTCTGCAAAACAGGGGAGCGGGCTGAGGTCCCTCCACCGGGAGCAGCCAGGATGCTCCACAGAGAAGAGATCCCAGAAGTTCTAGAGCGTCTCCCCATGTCTGCGTTTTTTAAATGTGTCTTGGGGAGGGGGGAGGAGGAATGGGGAGCACTCTGCTCTCCAAAGGGCACATTGCTGAGCTGTTGTGCAGAGCCCCACGGTGATGGTTGCGGCTCTGAGCTTCCTTCCTTGGGGTCTTGGGCTCCTGTCTGCCTTCAGATTTTCCAATAAAAGTTTCCCCAACTTGGCAAATGCTAGCTTTCAAGAGATACAGCGAGGAGTCGTTGAGGTTTTGGTAACCCGCTGAGGGGCAGGGCTCCGGACAGGGCTCAGTATAGCCCATCCTGGAAGGGAGACATCAGGGTCCTTTGCAATTTCAGCCTCTGGGCCTCCAGACTCCTTCCTAGAGCCCCCTAGTGGGACAGCGGTGGGTTAAAAAAAAAAAAAAGTCCTTTGCTCAGTCCCTATGGAGAGGCCAAGGCTTCCTCATAGATCCTTGGTCTGGGCTGCAGGTTTACCTAAGTCTTGAGGGCTAACTCCTGGGACAGGGGTCTGACTTGTAGGCTAGTGGGGAGCTCAGTCTTGGGCAGTTCATTCAGACTGAGAGAGTGACCGGTGATGGAGCACGGGGTGGGGCAGGGGCAGAGCTGTGATACCCTCTCTGACCCCAGCCCTTTCCAGGCTCCTGGCTCTCTGCCCAGGAATAACTACAAGTGCTGGCAGAAGGCAGGCGTGGGACAGTCCAAAGCATAAGCTAACTTTTGTTCCCAAACTCCCCCCCCCACCCCCCTCCCGCCTTGAGGCAGAGGAAATGTAGAAAGGGGCCCAACCGGATGGGGCTCTGTGGCGCCAGGCTGACTTGGATGGCAAAGGAGGGGGTCTCTGGACAACAGGCCTCTGCTAGGGCCCCTAGGAGACCCACCCCCGTCCAGAGGAAATGCCACCTCCAACACGCTGTCCTGGTGAGTGAGGCCCGCTCTGCTGCCCCCTGACATTTTCCGGGCCTGGGTCTGCGTGAAGATGGTCTGTGGCCTTACCGTGCTTCTCCCTGGGGCTCTCCCAAACCTGCCCAGCCACTGGGAGCCTCGCTGTCTTCCATCCCTGGCGTCCCTTGACCACCCCCTCCCAGGAACAGTGCTGTAAAAAGAAAAAAAGGGGGGATGTTAGAGAGAAAGGAGGAAATAAAGTCTTTGGAAAGCAGAGAGTTTTACAACAGCCACAGGTTTTATGGAAGCAATTTCGTAATAACCTTCTACCTGCTCAACTCCTTTCTGTCCCGCCTGCTGCCCACCCCGTTTGGCCTCCTGGATGCTCCCTCCCAAAGAGTCAGCCCCCCCCCCCCTTTCCAGATCCCTGATGGCTGCTAGTTGGTAAGAGGAGATTCCAGAGATCCGCCTGGGCCGCTGACCTCTCAGTCCCTCCTTTCACCTCTGGCGCTTGGGGAGGGAGGTTGAGCAGAAGGTTTCTTTTTCAGTGAAAATCCCCACTCGCAGGGCGTGGAAGCACTGAGCTTTGAACTCGTGGGTACAGTCGATGTGACACATTTTGGAGGCCGTTTTGTATAAAGGGTGAGGGTTCTGGGGTCCTTGATTTCTCCCCCCCCCATTGGAGCAAAGTGTCTCCGGATCTCCTTTCCCAGAGGGGGACTGGACTCTGATTGTGGGTCAGAAGAAAGATCTCAGGGTGTTTGGGGACAGAGACTCAGGGACCTTTCTGATTTTGTTGTACATAGCAGTAGCTTTTTTTGGGGGGGACCCCCATAGTTACCTGAGAGCTTTCACATTAGACTCAGCTCTGCCTGCTGGCCAGTGCACACTCCTGCGGAACACACTCATGCACAACTAATAGTGCCTTCATCTGCTGCCCATCACCACCATGAAATAAGGATCACGCGAGGCTCACTGCCCCCGCAGCTTTGGGAAAGACGCGCAGCAAATGATTTCATGGTCGGACAAAAAAGTCACAAAATTCCATGACCTCCCTGAACCAGTTGGAAGCATTTCCTTCACCTTCCAGAGAAATATTTGAGAAGGGAGTTGTAAAAGAATGCAGATTTAAGTCACATGCATTTGTTGGAGAATGCGGACGGTATATATTTTTTTGCCTGAATATCATGTCAACAGGCAGATTTTCAATGGAAGCTTCCGAATCCACTAACGTTTTATGGCTACAATTCAAGTACGCAAATACCCAAGTTTTTGCCCTTTTCATAGGGGTGTGAGGGTTATAAAAAAAAACGTACACAAAAGCTTTTGGATCATAGATCTTCTTATATGAGTACAGCTGTAAATCGACATCACACACCCGCATACATACCACTAGATCTGACACACACATGCTTAAGCAATCCAGTATTGTGGTCAGGCAGACTTACTCATTACATAGTCTATATGCAGCACCGAGGACAGTATATTTGCACGCTAGGTCCAATATTGATTATTTGAAATATACATACAGGATATACACATCTATTCAAACATAGCATGCATACATTTCAGCGTAGCTTATCGATTAAAAACAATCTTTCCCCCTTATTTTTGTTTTTCCTTTCTTCTCTCTCTCTCTCTCTCTTTTGGTTTATTTCTCCCTCTGTTTAAAATTTTCTCTTACTGACATGGACCCTTCTAAAAGCCACCCCTCAAGGTAGGCACTCACCAGCTGGTGCAGGCTGGGCTTGACCTCTGCGCTTCCCACCTCGGCCTCACTCTGCGCTCCGGGCCCAGCGTGACCAGGGCTGCAGCCTGTCCTGCCTGCTTTTTCGGGAGCCACAGACACCAGCCAGCCTGCGTTCAGGCGCGCTCCTGTGCAGGGAGTGGCAAGAGGCTTGGAGGGAAAGCGGGGTTTCCCTTCTTCCTTTTTAGGATTGGGGGTGGCACAGGGTACAGTTTGCTCTCTCAGGACAAGGTGTCCCTCGCATCTTTAATAACTGGGCATCACTGGCTGAAATCCTGTTTGCCTCCCTTGGTCAGGGTAGGTGCCATTGTCTGGGGGAGGAAATAAGGGTTTTGTGGGTGTTTTTGGGAGGGGGGAAAGGCCTTCAAAACACCCAAATAAGGGGCTCCCTCTCAGCCAACCCTTTGGTCATTTGTCTGAACTGGAGAGGAGTTTCAATTTGGAGCAACAGTGTTTTCTAGAAATCCTGCGGGGCAGGGGGGGGGGCGCTAAGTGCTCTGTGGCACCAGACTCTCCACCTGGAGGGAGATGAGCTGAGGGTCTAGTTTATCCTTTTTCTTCCAGAGTCCCCTCTCTGAGGAACCTGAGACCCTCAAAGCCTGTCATTTTGACATCGTTCCCATTTCCCAGCTTCCTTGTGAACTAAGGCTAAGTTCTGGTGGCAGGAAAGAGCCCGGGTCCCCTCCTTATTCAGCACCCAGGAACCACCAGGCTGAGGGGCAGCGCCTCAGACAGACAGCAGCCCCCAGCCCAGCCCCCGCCTGCCGGCACCCTGCACCCTGATAGGGCACAACCCATGAGCCCCAGCGCTCTTCATCCTCTAACTTCTCCCCTAACCTAAGTGGCCATCCTGACTTCTCTCTGGCAAAGGACAAACCCGGAGTGGGAAGTGGCAGCCAGAAGGGCTGCGGGGAGAGTTCAGTGCCTGCACAGCCCAGATCTTAAGAACAGCCCGGTGGTGTGGCTTTTCCAGAAATAAATGAAAAGGTCTCTGCCCACCGTCCGAATGTCCTTTCGGACCCTGATTTATATGCCACAGGAAGCCATGTCCGCGGCCCATCGTGCTTCATGGCAGCATCATTTATGGCAGGAGAGGCTTGGCCCCTGAAGAATGTATTTATTTCAGGTGAAGCCCACTGCGGACTCCATGCAGCTGGCAAATTCAGAACAGGTGCTGCGCCCTAACTGTGATTCATGCTCTCTGCGCCCCGCTTCTCGCTGGCAGGTCCAGGTAGCTCTCTCGACTTCCCCAAGCGCCCAGCCGCTGCTTAGAAGAATTGGCATCGGGGTTTATTATTTCTGTCTCCGCCGCACTTGGGTCCCCCGGAAAAATGCTGCTGGTTTCCGCTCTGCCTGGCTGTCACCCTCGGAGGGCTGGGGTAGGAGAGGAGGGGGGGGCGGCTGGGTGCCCGCATTGATCTTTAAAAAATCATTTTGAAATCGCCATAATGTGAAGAAATATGGCGCTTTGCCCTCGTATTTCACATGTAATGACACGAGATGGCTTCATTTGGAAAGAAGAGCTGGCGGGAGGGTGTGTGCGTGCGGAGGTGATCTGCAGCCTTCTTTCTGCACAGCAGCGGGGTCCGTGGGCAAAATGATGAAACCTCACATTAGAATCGCCCTATTTGTTAAGATAATGGGGCTGGGGGCGGCCCCATTTTATGGGGGCCCAGAGTTGGAGAATGCCGAGAAAACCAGCTCCAGCCTGCTCCTAACCCCAACTGGAGGAAGGAGGGAGAGGGGAAGGGGGAGAATCTGTCTGGGCTGCCCTCCCTGACTGCTCGCAGGCCCCTGCACCCGGGGCAGGAGCGGGAAGAGCAGGGGCTGGGAGGTGAGCTGGGGAGCCAGCCAGTGGCCCCCAGGGAATCCCAGCTCAGGGCCCCAAGAATTGATTCCAACAAAATAGGGGATTTGGAAACTCCAGCAAGAGAAGGCGGCCGGTGGGCGGTGGGCTGGAGGCTGACCCCACAGGCTCTCTGCCTACGCTGGTTGGTGCCCCACACCAGTGTTTGGAGATCTTTCTGGATGGCAGTGAGGAGTGAAAGTGGGGGACAGGAGAGCCTTGAAAGGCTCCCTCCTCCCTGGGTGGCAGGGGGGATAGCTGGACCCCTTCCCACACCTCTGCTGGCTGACACCTTAGGGAAGTCCCCTTAATCCTTTGTCACATCCAGCTCCCCCATCTGGGCGATTTTAAGGGCCTGGCCTGCTATTCGGTGGAGGGAAGGAGAAATGGCTGTGTGTCCCCCCACCTCCTGCCCAACCCCCTATTTCCCTCTGGCCAGGGCCAAAGAGAGGGCCAAGAAGTCTAAAGGAGCTTTGGCTACTTGTGTGAAACTCTTCCAGAGGCTCAACTTCCCAAGGCCTGATGAACCCCTTTAAACTCATGCAGGTTCTAATTTCAGGACAGGGTGTTTGGACACTCACCCCCTTATATTCCCCTCTCTCAGCTACTGAGGGGTCAGGAGAAATTCCCAGGGCAGTAACCTTCCTCAAAGAATCACAGAGAGCCCCCTCCAAAGAGGATATCATCTTCAAAAAAACCCACTTCTCTTCCCACCATCTCCAATGAATTGCTGCTGCACAGTTTTGTTTAATAAACATCTTGTGACAAGAAGACAGAAAAGAGCAAAGGAGGGCCCAAGGGATGGAGTGAAGGTGTGTGGATTGGGGCGCGGTGGGGGGGGGGCGGGTAGGAATGGGAGGGAACACTTCCTCGTTAATGACGCCGTGGGCCCTTCTAGCTGCTCCCAAGCTGGGGCTCCGTCCCTCCCACTGTCCTGCTCTCGCTCTCTCCCTCCCCAACCCGCCTGGGGAGAGGGCTCCGCAGCCCGCGTCCCTCCAGAGGCAGCCCGCTGCTTTCCCTCCGCCTCTCCTCCGCCCCCGCCACCCCCCCCCCCCCCACATAGAGAACTCCACCCCCTCCCTCCTTGCAAAAGGCGGGGGGACCGGGCGGCCGGCTGCGCTCGCTGAGGTTACGTGGCCGCCCGAGCCCTGACGTGGTGGCACATTGCATCAGCATAAAACAATCCATCCTCGATATGGAATGCGGTGCGCACGGCTGACAGCCAGCGCGGCCCCCGTCGCCCGATTGATTGATGTCGGAGCGGACGCTTTATCAGGCCGTCGGAAAAACTTTGACCAATCATTTTGCAAGGAGCGCCGCGCCGGGCTGCTCCACTGTACTTTGTTGGCTGAGAAGTTGAGCAGGGGGTGGGGGTGGGAGGGTGGGGGGCTCGGGGGGGTCGCGTCCGAAAGCCCGCAACACCGGCCCGGGTGCCACCTCTCCCTGCCTGGGCGCCGCCGCCGCCGCCGCCGCCGCCGCCGCCGCCGCGCTGAGCGCTTCCCTTCCCCCTTGCGAGCGCCCGGATAATGTCTGAGAATGTCCATTTCTGGGACGCTTAGCAGCTATTATGTCGACTCGATCATAAGTCACGAGAGCGAGGACGCGCCTCCAGCCAAGTTCCCCTCCGGCCAGTACGCGAGCCCGCGGCAGCCGGGCCACGCGGAGCACCTGGAGTTCCCCTCCTGCAGCTTCCAGCCCAAAGCGCCCGTGTTCGGCGCGTCCTGGGCGCCCCTGAGCCCGCACGCGTCCGGGAGCCTGCCGTCCGTCTACCACCCCTACCTCCCGCCCCAGGGCGCCCCGCCGGCCGAGGGCAGGTACCTCCGCACCTGGCTGGAGCCCGCGCCGCGCGGGGAGGCGGCGGCGGCGGGGCCGGGCCCGGCGGCGGTGAAGGCGGAGCCGCTGCTGGGCGCGCCGGGGGAGCTGCTCAAGCAGGGCACGCCCGAGTACAGTCTGGAAACTCCGGCGGGCAGGGAGGCCGTCCTGTCTAATCAAAGACCCGGCTACGGGGACAATAAAATTTGCGAAGGAAGCGAGGACAAAGAGAGGCCGGATCAAAGTAAGTTATAAAAAGTGAGGAAATTCCCGGGCCCGAGGGCCGGGCGAGGGGGAGGGGAGGGGCCATAAACGGCGGACAATGTGCAGGGGAAACCGCGGCGCAGCCGGCGAGCGAGCCGGGGAGGAGGGACAGGGCGGAAGGAAGGAAGGGAGCCGGCCGGGTGTCCCCGAGGGGAGCCCGGGGCCTCGGGAGGAGCGGCGCCCCCGCTGCGCAAAGTGCTGGAGGAAACTGGGGAGCAGGGGCCACCTCGCCCCTCTCGCGGCCCCCCTGCCCCCGCTTTCCCGGAGACGCGGCGGGAAGCTCGGGGCGAGGCCGGGCCGCGGCCCGGAGAGGAGCCGGCAGGGCCGGCGGAGTGCCCGCGCGGGCAGGGGGGAGGCAGCGGCTGCTCGGCCCGCGGCTGGCACAGCTCCCCGCGCCACGCGCACGGGAAAAGCGGGCCGAGGGGGGTGGGAGGGGGCTCATTAGGGTTTTATTTGCGGTGCAACAGCTTGCGGAGGACGGAGCCCAGCAGATTTGGAGGGGGAGCGGTTCAAGGTCCGCAGCCGGCCCCGGGAGGGGCGGGGAAGCCCAGGACCCGGGGACCCGGCCCCTCCCCGGGAGCCTTCCCTCCGGCCTCCTCCTCCTCCTCCTCCTCCTCCTCCGCTTCCTCTCCCGGCTGCGGCTTCCTTTTCCTCGGCCTCCCGCTGCTCTCTCTCCCCGGGGCTCCCCGGCCCCAGCCGGCGCTGTCCGCCTGGCGGGGAGTCGGGAATCGCTTCCGAACTTCGAGACCCACAGCCAGAGTGGAAGAGGGGCGATCCCAAAGGGATTCCCGGGGAGAGGAAGGGTGTGTGTGTGTGTGTGGGGGGAGGCGCAGGACTTTACCCTCTGACTGCAGTTTCTCTCACCCCCCCACTCCTCCACGAGCACCCGGGCTGGCCCTTTCCCGGAGGCGCTGCGGTTGGAGGGTGGGGCGGTGGTAGGGAGGTCCTACTTTTTGTCTTTAAGGTTGAGAAGAGCAAATTGGTTGGGAACTCAGCCCCCCAACCAATAACCCTCAGGCTGGTGGGGACAAGTCCTCACCCCTTCCTCTTTTTTGGAGAGTGGGGGTCAGATGCTTACTCTCTGCTTGCTTTGCTAGATTTCCCACCATCAGAGTGGAGCTCAGGCCCTTTGGGGTGTTCCTCCGGCCCCACTCCCCTGAGGGCCCTGTGGGGTCCCACCTGCCAGGTTGAATCACAAGAGCTGGCATTTGGGTAACACCCAAATGGAGCCCCCACCCCCAAGCCCCCCAAACTCTGCCTGGAAAATCCATTATTGCAAGGCAGCAGTTTGGTTAGGATCAATTACTAACATTTTTTTCCTCTTTCATATTTAATGTGAATGTAGGTCCGATCACAGGCAATCACATTAAGGAAATAGCGCTGCAAATTGGTAAGACATGGCACTTAGTGTAGGATGGACCAGATTATTTAAAAAAAACATTTCGTGCTTTATTTGGGGAGAAGGAATCTAGGAGAGAGGGTGGCTATTATTTTTAATAGCTCTGCTTTATTTGGCAACTTCTCTGAGTTCCGGGAAAGGGAGAGAGACAGTAAGGAGAAGTCTGTAAATATTTCTCCCCCCCCCACCTCAGTTACCCCGTCTCTGTTCCTCTTCACCACATGGAGCCATTGGAGTGAAGTGCTGTGCAGAGCTCTCTGTTACCTCCGCCTTGTCCTCACCCCTGGCTCCTCACCTTGGGACTGGAGCAATCCCGCTTCCCAATTTCCCTGAACTTGCTTTCACCGAAATGCGGGCTGAGCAGGAGTGGAGCAGGAGAGACTATTGAAGCCATAAGTTATCGGGGAGCCCCCGGCGCTTCTGGTCCGCAGACTGGAGCTGATAAATGGCCACAATCGGGTTGCTTGTGGATTGGGGATGTGCTGGATGTTTGCATCTCTGAGTGCGGACACATATCTGTGGTGTGTGTGTGTATGGGGAGGGCCCTGCGAGGTCCCACCTGCCAGGTTGAATCTACATGGACGTTACATGCCAGCTACCATGTGGCCAAGAGACTAGAGCTTGTGATCAGGCCACAGTGTGCTGGGACTGGGCTGGCAGGCCAAGAGGTCCCATGTCTGTGGCTGAACAGAAGCTGCTCTTCCCCCCACCCCACCCCCCAGCCAACCCTCTCACCTTCCAGACCTAGAGCGAGGACCTTCAGATCAGCCACCCCTAGTTAGACCGGTGATGTGGGGTGGAGGGGGGTCACCATGCTGGGCTCTGACTTGAGTCCTTACCTGTTTGGACCCAAGTGTAGAAAGAGATAGAAAGAGGACCCCAGGTGGGCAAAGCTTTGGCAATGCTGGGCAGCCTGGCATCTGGTTGGTTCCCTCCCATCCAAACAACCTCCACCTAGAGGTGTCCATAGCTGCTCCCCTGGCCATTGCTGGGCCTCCTTCTGGGGACTTGCAGGCCCAGGCGCCCCTTTCCCCAATGCCAGATGGGGAGTAGAGTGCCAGGGGTGTGCCCTCTTGGAGAACAGGGGAACCCTTCATCTCTCCCCCCCTTCCTTTCTTTGATTCTGTCGCTGCTTCTCTTTCAGCCAACCCTTCTGCCAACTGGCTGCACGCTCGCTCTTCCCGGAAAAAGCGCTGCCCCTACACCAAATACCAGACGCTGGAGCTAGAGAAGGAGTTTCTGTTCAATATGTACCTCACCAGGGACCGTAGGCACGAAGTGGCCAGACTCCTCAATCTGAGTGAGAGACAAGTCAAAATCTGGTTTCAGAACCGGCGGATGAAAATGAAGAAGATGAATAAGGAACAGGGCAAAGAGTAAAGATTTCCCCCGCCCCTTCCCACTCCCTCCCCATCTCAAGCTTATTTATAAGTGGTGGCTGCAAAGCCAGGTTTGTCTGGGATGTATTCAAGTGGATGGGGAAGGGAGTCTTGCTCTTCCAAGTCCTTTCCCCCAATCTAGAGCCTCCTTCCTTCTGCTAGCACCAGCCCTCTTCTCCCTAGACCTCAGGAGAAAGTTTTGTTAATTTAGAAGGTAGATGTAGTTGGTTCTTAAGAAAGGAATGGGCCACAAGGAAAGAGAGACCCTAGTTAAACCCCTAGCAATACTCCTCCCCCCCCCCTCAGTTTTTCGGGGAAACCCCAGCCCCTCATTTCCAGCCTGCCTGTGTCCCTCTCCACCTTCCCAGTGCCATCCAGGGACACTCCAACTGCACACAGCCCAGCAGATGCCCTCCTACAGGAAGCCTGGGGCCCACAGTAGTGACCCCCCCAAGTGCAGACCACAGGGCACCGCAGATCTGTGGAGCAGCCAGCACACCAGGCAGATTCTATCCCTGGTTCGAATACAGAGGGAGATACCTAGAGACACGCTCCTGAGTGAGGCACTGCAGCCCAAGGGGCTGAATATCACCATCCTACCCCCACAGAACCCCCAACTCGACCCCTCCCGGCCCAAGGGCAAAGGGGATAAACTCAGCCCCCAAGCTGGTGGACTAAGGGGGTAAGGGGGAGGCAGCCATAGTCTTAGGAGGCTATCTTAGGTTTCATGAAGGCATTCCACACATTTTGCTGCAGGAAATGCTTAATTCTGCATGTTGTTTTCCTCTCCTTCCAACAAAAGGAGGTCAAACCGTGGGTCGTACGCCTTGACAGTGCTGTCCACCCGCTATCCGTGTCCCGCTTGTCTGAGACTGGAGCTCCTCTCGCTCTCCAGCGGCCCTGCATCCTTCCGCATCCTCCCCCCCCCACCCCAAGTCAGCCCTGGTTGGCCCGATCCACCTTGCACCAGCGAGCCAAGGCGCCCCTTGTAGGAAACCCTCCGCCCCCCATCCCTCGGGGCCCACCCTGCCCCGGGCAGGAAAGCCAGGCAGAGTCCCGCGGAGAATTGATTGAGAATCGATTCCTGAGCGCTCTTCCGGGATAAGTTGGCGAGGACAAGCAGGAAGCAAGGCTCCGGGGCGCACTCCTCCCCACCCCGCCCAGGCCCGGACCCACTCGGAGGAGTCGCGGGGATTGGCGGCTGCCCGCCCGGGGCGCAGAGAGAGACCGGGCCGGCGCCGATCTGCGATCCGCTGCGGGCCGGGAGGGCGACCCGCACGGCTGCTTCAGGCACGCTTCTGGGGATCAGTCCCGCGTGCGGAGGAAAAGGCGGAATGGCACCTAAGCTTCAGGCCGAAGCTTCCTCTCTCCTTTCCTCCCTCCCTCCCACCTCCCCAATCCCTTCAGTTCCATGGACTCTTGCTTTTGCGACTCCCGCCCTTGCAAGGGGACATTCCAGTAGAACTTCTTTTGCTTTGTCGGTGGCTGTGAAATTGTGCTGTGTTCTGTGATTTCTTTGGGGTGATGTCTCAGCTGTTTTCAGTTGTCTCTTACATGGGAGGGTGGTGGGTGGGAGTGGGAGGGAAAGGGCCTAGAGCTCTGATTGTTTTGGAAGAAAAAAAAAGGAAAAAGAACAAAAAATATATATCACTCTGGAAAACGAATCTCTTCTTGTGTCTTATTCTGCGCTGGCTCTTCTCACCTGGCCAAGACTAGGGATTCTAGTTCCACGAGGGTGGCTGCGGGGGGGGGGGGAGTGGGGAAGGAAGTTTCTCCTTAGACCTTGCAGAGCCGGCTCCTGGCGGAGCTGAGAGCTGGTCTGCACCCAAGGGCCCAAGACCACGGCTTCCCCTGAGCAGGAGCCTCCCTGCAGGAGAGCTGGGAGGTGGGAGGGCAGGAAAGGGAAGAGGATCGCTTTGGAGAGGGGTCTGGCTTTGCTTCCTCCCGAGTTGTACCAGGGACCTCCCTCCCACAAATTCCAGGGCCAGAGGGAGGGCAAGGCCAGGGCCCTGTGGCTCCTTGAAGCAGCTCCCCGCTCAGCCGCCTGAGAAAGCCCCCGCGGTCCCGCCGCTTTAAAATCTCACGCCAGTAAGGAAGGCAGCGACTTCCCCCTGCCGCTTCCTGCCGCCTCCTGCCTCCTCCGGGGGGCTGAGCTCTGCTTTCTCCCATGCAAGGCGATCAAACCCCTTAGGGCTCCGGGTTCCCTTCTGGAATTTGAGGCTCCGATTTGAGCCAAAGGTACCCCCCTTGGTATAAAGCGGGTGGAGGTCGGTAGGGGCGGCGATCTGGGCAAGCAGAGAGGATTGAATGTGGAGAAGAATTGTCTCAGGAGAGGGAAAAAATCCCTTTCCAGGCAGATCCCAGCAGTAAGCTCTGTTGGGAGAGACACCTTTCTGTCCCTCGCAGTCAGCGGTGTCCCCACCGGAGCCCCTTTAAGACTGCTCTTCTCGGGCATCCAGGTTTGGGGCCCGGCTTGTCCAGGGCTGGCGCTGGGGAGCCCGTCCCCCCCTCGGAGCCTCCCACCTGGCCGGGCGGCCTGCAAGGACCCTAAGGGTTCAGGGCAGAGGTGGGGACCGAGCTTAACCACAGGGAAAGGGTCCTGGGGTGAACAGGCCGGCCTACCCCTCTCCAGCGAACAAAGGGGCGAGCTAACCAGACAGCTAAGCCGGAGGCAGGAGAAAACGAAGCTCCCGGACACGGTGGCGGGGCCTGGCATCCGCCTCGTCCAAGGGCTCCATCCGGGTTGTGAAATGAACCATCTGGGTTGTGAAATGAATTGAGCTTTAGGGTTTGTGTAGACCTGGCTCCCTCCTCCTCCTCCTGGTCTTCCCGGAGCCAGCGGGGCTGAGCGGGAGCCGAGGAGGCCGGGGCGCCCGGAGGAAGCGCTGCGGGGCAGGAGCGGCCGCGCTGGGCGAAGCCTCAGCGGCGGCGTGTGCTCCTCGGCGGGGCGGCTTCTTTGCCGACAGACAAAGGCGAGGCTGCGGAGGCCGGGGAGCCGGCCGGAGAGGGGGATCGGCTGCCGTAAAGGAGAGCGGGAGACTCGGGAGGAAGAGCGCGGAGAGTGCCAGACAGCGGAGCCGGGAGAGGAACCAGTGCCGTGCGCGCGGCCATAAAAGAATATGACCGCCATAAAAGTTTATAGCGTATACATTTCTGAAGGTTAAGAAACTACACAGCAGCAAAGCAAACAGCGAGGGGAAACTTTCCGGAGCTGAGAGAGCCGCAGCTGGGCCTGGGGTCCGGGCCTGGCGGGGGGAGGAGGGGGTGCCGGGGAGGGGGACCGGCTCCCAAGCCCCCACCTTCCCCGCCCAGGACCGGGTCTGAGGTTTCCGGGGCCCCAAGGGGCAAAGAGGGGAGAAGAGGGAAGGGAGAGGGAAAAACACTTTGTTGTCACCAATGCTTTAGAGAAGGCAATTGCAACTCTTGTCTTTGTTCTCCCCCCCCCAATCGGACGTCATAAAGGAGCCCCCTGCGCGTCCACACACACACACACGTCCGCGGGGCCAGACGTCTGGACGCGGGCAGTCTCTGATCCCTTTCCAGCCCCATTCCACCCTCTCTCTCAGGCCTCCTCTCCCCCCGACAAAAAGCCCAATTGTTTCTCCTCGGAATCTGAAACAATCGTGTTGGGTTTGAAAAGTGCTCGGCTGCCCCTTTGACGGGCTGTAAACGGCTCAGGGCTCGGCGGTCGCCACCAGAATTTCGGGTCTTGAAATGGGGGATCGGGGTCAGCCGCGGCTTTCCTTTTTTCTCTCCCAACCCCCTCACCCTGTGTTTCTGGTTTACTTGTTTATAGCTTATCTGCACAACTCGATGAGCCACTTTCTGGTTTCCGATCCCGTCCCCCCCCCCCCCCCCCCCCCCCCCCTCTTTCTGCCAAGAACGAAAGTTTCTCCTCGCTTCTCACCAGGGGTGGCTGGCTCGCAGAGAAGCTGGCCAGGCCGGTGAGACGGCGCCTTTTCCCGGGGTGGCCGCTAGATGGCAGCCTTGCTCCACGTGAGAATCCCCGGTGCGGCGGCCGCGGGCGCCGGCGGCTGCACTTCGCACCTTTGGTGGGCCCTGGATCTGCGAACTGAGCGCCGCAAAGTCATGAATAATTTGTGCGTAATAAAAATATAGGGTTCATTATGGCCATTTCCCCCATTTTATAGATTTCAGATGTACTGATGCTGCCCCCCCCCAATGGTCAATTTTATGCATGTCCCCCAGGAGGAGGGCTCAGTGCTCTCATTCCCCCAGTTTCTGTTCTATGGGGCAAGGAACGTAAATGGAATGGGGAATAGTAATGGTGGTAGCAGTAATAATAATAATGACGATAATAGGAATAATGGGTCTAAATAAAAGAGAATTGGTTCGGGAAAATGAGAGTTTTCCGGGGAGGGGAGCAACAGGAATGTCTGCGGATGCGGGTGAGCAAGTCAGGTGAGCCGGGAGGACCGGCAGAGGAAGGTCAGATGGAGAGGAAGCTGCGGGGGATCTGCTGCCAGATCCGCAGGAGAGGGACCTGGGTGAGCCAGCCCGGGAGGTGGGAGGTAAGGGATTGGGGGGGGGGACTGTTTTTTGGGGAAATGGATTCGTGCCTCTGGTGGGATTGGAGGTGCCCATAGCCGGCGAGGCGAGCTCCGCATGGACCGAGGCTCCCAGAGCCTTGGTAAGTGTCGGGTCGGGGCTGGTTGCGCGCTGGGTCACCCCGGGAGCGGGGCAGGGGCTCCCCGGAACGGCGAGGTGCGGGAGGCTGCCTGGTTTCTCCCGGAAAAACGTGCGGATTTCCCAGAAACGCGTGGGGCGGCCCGGCGGCGGCCGGAGCAGCGGCTGGGCGGAACCCGGTCCGTGGTTCCCAGGTGCGGGCTCGGGCTCGGGCTCGGGGGCGCACGTGGGGGCCCGGGTCTCTCCGCGGTTCAGCAGCTGGAGGCCTGGGCCGGGGTGTTCCTCCTTCTGAGACCCGTGCGCTGTCTGGGTCTTCGGTTCCAAATCTCCCATTTCCTCCGGCCCAGCCCGCTCCGCGCCCCTCGCTGGGACCCCCTCTTTCCCCAAAACCAGCCCTCTCCTCCCCAGGAGCGGGTGCGGATGGGCGAGCGGAGTTTCTCAACTTGGGTTCCTCCAATAAATCTGCTCTCCGCTGGGTGTTTATAAATGAGCTCCTCGCTCTTCCTTGTTGCGTGTTTTTCTTCTTATAACAGAAACGTTTTCCTTCCATCAGGAATCTCTGGCCCGGTGTAGGGATGATTTAGAACGAGTCATTGCATTTCTGCCTCACCGGTGAGTCCTCAAATCGTGACCATAAAATCCCTCCCACCCCCGGCATTTGATAAAAATGTTGCTTCGGCAACAACTTCCCTCTCTCTCCTTCCACTGCCTCGGCTCCCTGTTTACCTGGGGTTGGACATCCAGCACTTTCCCTTCCTCTTCCCCTTTCTCTCCCTGGCTGGCCCTCTCCCATTCTCCACATCCACCTCTGAAGGGCCGAGTGGCCCCAGGGTCCCTTCCCCTGAGAAAGGCTTGGTTTTTACAAAGGTTGGGGTGATTCGGCTCCGGGAATACGTAGCAAACCACTCTCCTAAATAAACAACGGATGGAATGTATTTGTAAAACCTCCACTTTGTGGCTAGAAAATGTCTCTTCTCTCTCCCTTCCTTCTTTCTTTCCTCCCCTTGGCCAGTGAGCCCCTGCGGGAGCCCAGACCAGGGCCTTTCCTGGCCTGCCACCGCCGCCACCAGGCCGGCCCGGCGGGAAAGGCCACCGCTTAAGGGCTTGGCACCACATCAGTTCGGATCTGCCAGCCCTATTTCAGGCCCCGGGTCCTCGGGTCTGGAGGGAAAGCCGAGCCCAACGAAAGGCTCCCCCAGGGGGGAGGAGAGAAAGTGGGGGACTCTGGCCTGGCCGCACCTATATATCCCCTCTGCCGCAAGGTCAGTGTAGGCAGTGACAGCGCCTCACAGGATGCTGAAAGCTAAAAGGTGCCTCCTTTATGCACTCTCTCTGCGGCCAAGGCCTAGGGCCGAGGAGGGCATGGGGCAGTGGCATCAAGGCCCTGTGCCAGGGCCCGGTGCCCAGCGGTGGCCCCAGTGCCCTTTGCTCCCTTTGCTGTGCTATTGGCTTGGCGGTGCCCTCTCCCCCAAGGATGCTGGGAAGGTTGGGAGGCAGCGGGGCTTGGTTACTGGGTCCGCAGGCCTGCGAGCAGGAGTCAGACACCCCAGCTGGGTGGCATCCCGCTGGTGACATCAGGCTCCTCTCCCACCCCATGAAGTTGGCCCCCCAAAGCCCTGACGGTGCCCCAGTGTCTTCCAGAGACCTCCTCCCCATTCCAGACCTGCCCCCCCTCAGGTTGTGCCAAAACCGCAGAATCCTCAGTTTAGGGGGCACTTTGCTCCGTGCCCATTAACCAGAAAGTTTCTTCCCCCTGTCCCAGTCCCTCCTCACACCCTCCCAGACCCCTTCTCTAAAGAAAAGCCTTGCTGGTCTTGTTGACTAGGGAGCCGTTGGAGTGGTCTGGGGGTGGCAGAGGGGGTGGTGGTCAGGGGGCTGCAGGGAGGGGGTGGGGGACAGGTGCTCTCCACAGCTGAAGGAGGCCAAAAATCTCGGAAAAGCCACCGTTTGCACCGAAAAAAAAAAATAAAAACAACCCATAATCATTTTCATTTGGGCTCCGCCACCCCCGCCGAGCCGCAGCCGGGCGGCGGGGGCCGGGGAGCCGCAGGTTTATAGCTGTGGAGGAAAGAACTCGTAAAATGCTAACAGCTTTTATGCGCTGCGGCATAAACAACAACAGACTCCGGCTTTATTGCGTTTTATAGTTTGTTAAAGAGTTTACAGGCGTTTTTTTTCTGGGGGGGCAGTTACCCAGCCAATTCCCTTCACACGACAGTTAAACCTTTATCAATAATAAGGAAATTGATCATTAAAGCCTTAAATATGACTACCTCGTTGGTTGGAAAATATGTTTAGGAGAGGGAAGCCGTATGATTTGATAACTTGTATTAAAATACCAATTACATTTATCGGACCTTTTAAAACTCGGCGCAATTAAGCCGTGTTCTTTTACATTTTTCCGAGGCGACCCTGACATTTAAAAAGACTCCAACTGCCTCGTTAAAAATCGCGAAATGAACGGCGCGCTTGCGTCTGGCGCGTTGGGTCTGTGTGTGCGCGATTGTGTAGGTTTTTTTTTTTTTTTTAGTGACTCCCCCACATCAGTCTTTGGGGGTGGTCTGCGAAGGTATTTGATTTGTTGTGAGGGGAGAGATCTCATTAATGTAGGTAGTTAAACAGATTTAATCCGTATTCATCCTCTCTCCCCCCCTCTCCCTCTCCCCCTCTCCCTCCCCCTCTCTCTCTCTGGGTGTTTTTTTTTTTTCCTTCCCCTCCTCCCCCCCCCCCCCCGCGCTCTCCTCACTCCCTGGCGCTCGCTCGCTCTAGCTCTCTCGCTCGCTCGCTCTCTCGCTCTCACCCTCGTTCTGCGTTCTGTCCGGGAGGAGTACGGAGAAGCCAATAGGATGCGGGGTCTCTAATGGATGCAAATGATCATGAAAAGACAGTGCAAAATATGAAACAACTCATTTGCAGGGAAGTAAATCACCGAAAACTGTTTATGAACTGGCATCCTTTCTGCGAAATGTAAAGCGAGGACCTCTTCCAGCGGCGGAATATTTTCGTCCGGGGGGGTGGGGGGTGGGGGGAGGGCGCGGAGCCGGCTGCCATGCGAGCTTAGACTTTTGCAGGATCCGCGGTTCCTTCTCTGTTCCTGGAAATCGCAAAAAGTGCGGCGGCTCCGCGAGCTCCTTCGCCTTTTTTCTTTCTTTCCTTTTTCCCCCTCCTCCCTTCCCCTCTCCTTTCCTGGCGAGGGTGCCTAGAGCCGGCGAATCCGCGTTTTTTCCCCTCTCTCTCTCTCTCTCTCTCCCTCCCTCTCCCCCTCCCCGCCCCCTCCCCAACAGCCCCCAACTACAGCCGCCGCCGCCGCCGCCGCCGCCTCAAAATTCAATAAAATGAGCTCTTATTTCGTCAACTCACTGTTCTCCAAATACAAAACGGGGGAGTCCCTGCGCCCCAATTACTATGACTGCGGCTTCGCGCAGGACCTGGGCGGCCGGCCCACCGTGGTGTACGGCCCGAGCGGCGGCGGCGGCTTCCAGCACCCGTCGCAGATCCAGGACTTCTACCACGGCCCGTCGTCGCTGTCCACCGCGCCCTACCAGCAGAACCCGTGCGCCGTGGCGTGCCACGGGGACCCCGGCAACTTCTACGGCTACGACCCGCTGCAGCGCCAGAGCCTGTTCGGGGCGCAGGACCCGGACCTGGTGCAGTACGCCGACTGCAAGCTCGCGGCCGCCAGCGGCCTGGGCGAGGAGGCCGAGGGCTCGGAGCAGAGCCCGTCGCCCACCCAGCTCTTCCCCTGGATGCGCCCGCAAGGTGAGCTCGAGGCCCGGCCGGCGCGGGGGGCGCGAGCCCAGGGAGGGGGGGCCTGAGGCCGGGCAGGGGGCTGGGCAGGCCGGGGGGGCTCCCCTCCGGCTCCTGGGAGACGCGCCTGCTGTCTTCAGATGCTCTCCCGCTTCCTTCCTTCCTTCCTTCCCCTTTCCTTCTCTCTCTGGCTTTTTCTCTCTTTTTCTCCCCCCCCCCCCTTTTTGTTTCCCTGGAAGGAGGGTCGCTAAGAGACATTTCCTGAATCCATAAACCCCTCACCCGCCTGACTTTTCTTCTTCTCCCCCTGCCTTCCCCCCTTTTACTGTTTTATGGGGGGTGGTGGAGAGAGGGTGGCGGGAGTGGGGGGCGCTCAACTTTTGCACTTCTCAATGGCTTTATAGTTTAATTACCCTGAAGAAACTTTTCTTCTGGGGCAAAGGCTCTGGGGGCTTTTCAAGGTGGGTCCATTCGTTCCCCATCCTGGCATTTTTATTCTTATCCCCTCACCCCCCTTTACATCCTTCCTTCTAAAGTTTATGGCACTTTTCATAGATTGGAACCACCCCCCACCTCACTCTCTGGTTGCTTGTTTCCAAGGGAGGTGGCTCCCCCCTTTCTGGCTCCCTTAAATTCAGTGGTGTCTGCTCCCCCCCACCCTCCACCCCCCCACCTCCAGCTGACCGCGGCCTCCTAGCGCCCCCTCCCCCGCGCGGGGTAGAAGGTCCCCCTGCCCTGACTCATTATCCCGGTCTCCGAGGCTGGTTCACGAATCTTCCAACCCTTCCCCGTCCCCGTCCCCGTCCCCTCCCCCACCCGCCCCTTCCCTCCGTCTCGCCCTTTCCCCCCTTCCCAGCAGCCGCCGGACGCAGGCGAGGCCGCCAGACCTACAGCCGCTACCAGACGCTGGAGCTGGAGAAGGAGTTCCTCTTTAACCCCTATCTGACTCGCAAGCGGCGGATCGAGGTGTCGCACGCGCTGGGACTGACGGAAAGACAGGTCAAAATCTGGTTCCAGAACCGGAGGATGAAGTGGAAAAAGGAGAACAACAAAGACAAGTTCCCCTCCAGCAAGTGCGAGCAGGAGGAGCTGGAGAAGCAGAAGCTGGAGCGCGCGGCGGACGCGGCGGAGGAGGGCGACGCGCAGAAGGCCGACAAGAAGTAGGCTCCGCCTGGGACTGCCAGGGCCGCGGCCGCCCTCCGAGGCCGGTGCCCCGGCCGCGCCGCCGCCGTCGCCCGCTCGCCCGCACGAGAGCTCCGGTCCCGCCAGCGGGGCCCGGAGCCCGGCCTCCCGCCGCAGCGTCCCCGCCGCGCCATCCCCGCTAGTGGTAGTGTCTCCTCGTAGCTTCTGTGTGCGCTGCCGGGGTCTCCTCCCTTCCGCGGGGGCCGGGGGGGAAGACGAGGATCGAGAGCAAGGACGCCCTCGCCCAGCGAGGGGGAGCGGCTGCTGCTGGGCTGAGCCCCCTCCCCGCGCCCCCACCCCGTGTAAAAAGCCTCCTTGTGCAATGGTCCCCCGTTCCTTCCCTGTAATGACCGAGGTACCGATTTCTGCTGAGTTCTCCCAACAACATGAAACTGCCTATTCACGCCGTGATTCTTTCTGTCTCCCCTCCAGCTCTCTCTTTCTCTCTCTTTCTCTCTCTCTTCGCCCCCCCCCTTCCTCATCTCCCCCTCCCACCTCCTCTGTCCCCGCGGCCCTGCCTAGCTCGCTGGCTTTCTCTCTTGCTTCTCTCTTTCCTCCCCCACTTCTTTGATTTTTGACAATTTCGTCTTAAGTGTTTCTCTAAAGAGGTTACTTTAGTTAGCATGCGCGCTGTGGGCAATTGTTACAAGTGTTCCTAGGTTTACTGTGAAGAGAATGTATCCTGTATCCGTGAATTGCTTTATTGGGGGGGGGAGGGAGGGCTAATTATATATTTTGTTGTTCCTCTATACTTTGTCCCCTTGTCTGCGCCTGAAAAGGGCGGAAGAGTTACAATAAAGTTTACAAGCAAGAACCCGAGACTGGCCGGGCCTCGCTCCTCCTTTGCTCCAGGCGCCTTGCAGAGCTGGGGGGGGGGCGGGGGGGGGGGAAGCTGTCCCGGGGCTCCTGCGCCCGCCAGGCCGGGACGTGCAGAGGAGGGGGCGGGGGCTGGAGGCAGGTGGTGCGAGTGTCTCGACCCAAGGGCGCAGGGGGTGAGGGAGGCGGCTGCTGCGTGATTGGAGGAGAGAGGAACGAGGGAGGGGAGCCAGGAGGAACCCCCACCCTTTGCGTTCCGAGACTGCGTGGCCCTGGAGACCCCAGCCCTGGCCGAGCAGGAGAGAAGCGCCTGGGCTGGTGGCTGTACCCTCAGCACCTTCTCCTTTGTTTGTGGGTGCCTGTGTGTGTGTGTGTGTGTGTGTGTGTGTGTGCCTGTGTGTGTGTGTGTCTGTAGAGGGGGCGCAGGAGGAGTGCAGGGCTACTGAACGAGCTTATATCTTTTTATTTTTCCGGACTCCGATGGGGGGACAGGAGGAGAGATGCCTCTCCCCTGCTGGGACTTGGCCCCCGAGGCCCAGCTCCGAGGCCGCCGCTCGCCGCCTTCCTTCCTCCGCTGCCTCTGCCTCTGCCTCCCGGGCAGCCGCTGGACGGAGGCCTCCGCCTCCCGGAACCAGAAGAGCCATGCACCGGGCCGCCCTCCTCCCTTCCTCTCTCTTCCCACCCACCCCACCCCCTTCCTTTCTGAAACAAAATAAAACAAAACAATTTTTAAATGTTCAAACCTTTTTTTTAAGCCACTAGAAGACGCAGCATCCAACACCCGTGGGCTGGATCCGGCGCCTCCAGGAACGCCCACGAAGCCTGGCTCCTTCCCTGCCCTGCGTCTGGGCGCCCAGAGCGCCTGACGCCGGGGTCCCCTCGCTCCCCGCTCAGGAGGACCGGGCCGAGTCCCCCCCCCACAAAGGCCCAGCCGGGCCGACCCAGTCCGGATGAATAAAGACCTGCCTTGCCCACACCCACCCGCCCCGTGGCGCGCACTCCCCGCGTTTGTTTCTCGCTGGGCAGCGGCCGGGAAGGAGGGGAAGGTGGGGGCGCCCACACCGGGGGCTCAGAGGCTATTCATTTCCCGGCCGCTCAGTGCCTTTCTCCCCATCTCGTCGGCCAGTGGCCTCGGCCGACAGCGGCCCCGGGGCCCCCAGCCCCAGCCCACGGCGCTCGCCTTCCCCATTCATTATTGATCACATTTTATCAATCCAGCCCCGCGCAGCTCTTTCCCCATCACCGGAGCAGCGGGGAGGCGGCCCGGCCATTGGCGGAGGGCGCGTCACGTGGGCGGGGTCACGTGGCCCCGGGGAGGAAAAAGGGGGTCCTTTTTGGTGTAAATCTGGACTCTAATTCTGTAATATATCAAGGAATCTCGTAAAACCGACACTAAAACGTCCCTGCCTACAAATCATCCGGCCAAATTATGAGCTCATTGTACTATGCGAACGCTTTATTTTCCAAATATCCGGCCGCCGGCTCGGTGTTCGCCGCCGGAGCGTTCCCCGAACAAACTTCCTGCGCGTTCGCCGCCAGCCCCCAGCGCGCGGGCTATGGCCCGGGGTCGGGCGCCTCGCTGGCCGCCTCGGTGCAGGGCTTGTACCCCGGCGGGGGGGGCATGGCGGGCCCGGGTGCGGCCGGCGTCTACGCGGCCGGCTACGGGCTGGAGCCCGGCTCCTTCAACCTGCACTGCGCGCCCTTTGAGCAGAGCCTCTCCGGGGTGCGCCCCGGCGAACCCGCCCAGGCGGCGGGCGCCCAGGAGCAGAGGGACGCGGACCTGGCGGCCGACAGTAACTTCCGGATCTACCCCTGGATGCGCAGCTCAGGTAACGCCACGCACCGGGCCGCCCCGAGCCGCAGTGGCCTGGGCACGTTCCCCCGAGGGCGCCCCCTTCCCGGCCAAGGGCGCCTTCCCGCGTCCACAGTGCTCCCCGCGGCTGGAGGTGGGCCCTGGGGACACGGCACCCCCTTGGCCACCCCATTCTTGCTGGGCGCTCTCAGGCTCGCTCTGCTTCCCGGCGGCGCTCTCTCCGACAACAGCACAGCTCGGATTCCCCAGCTCGCCCCCCACCCTTCCTCCCAGCCTTTTAGCTTTAAATATTTATCAGCCGCGCCCGCAAAGGCCGGAGAAGAGGCCGTTTGTCTTGTGGAGGAAGGCTAGGGTTTGCAGAGAATAGCCATTAGGGTTCTCTCCCCCCTCCCCGCCCCCTTACCCCCGCTGGGGAATCTCAGCTCTGAGTGTGTCCCCCAGTCTCGGCTTGGATAAGGTCTAAGGGAGGGGGCTGCCGCGATGAGCAATTCTCCCCTCCCCCTTCTTTCCCAGCCAACCCTGCTCCCCCATTATTCCCTTCTGGACAATTAGAGGTGGGCTCTGGAGGCCTGGCGGGAGGAAGGGGTGTGAGAGATGAGGATCCAGCCTGGGACACAGAGCCAGAGAGGCAGGTGGAGAGGGGGCAGGCTCAGGCCAAGAGAGATGAGGCTCCTGACCCCCCAGTGAACTTGGGAAGGGGGAGGCAGGAGAAAGAGAGAAAAGGGCAGAGGCCTCATGGGAAGTACAAGGGGCTTACTCAGGTGCCCTTCCTAGGGCTCCCAAGCCCCGCCCCCCAAACTGGCCAACAAGTCTGCAGGTATTATAGCAGAAGGGTGCCTGTCCTCCTGGGGGAGGCCCTAGGACTGGACAGAGTGGAATCAGGAGTTAGAAAGCACAGGCCACTAAGCCAGCTGCTGTAGGAACCCCAAGAGCCCAGGTGCTCCATGGAGTCCCCTGACAAACCGCCCCCAGACATTCTTCCTGGTGCTGCCCTGGGCTCAGCGGTCAACCCCAAGGCCCAGAAGGCCCGAGACGTGTGGCCAGATACTCCCAGTCCAGCCAGGGTTGAGGGCCAGGAGAAGACCAGCTCCTACCCCATCAGTATTGGTGGTCACGCTCCCCATTACCTGCTCCATAATTCAACTGCCTTTCCAGTTGATTTATCAAAGTCCCAGTTTTTCTGCTCGTAAACATTTCAGCTTGGCTTTTATCCGACTTGAAATTAGGGGCCCTTGTCTCTCCTCCCACCAGCTTCTTCCCTGGAGGGCTGGCACCAGCTCCTCCTCCAGTTCAACCTCCCCTAAGCCTCCTCAGGGTTTGGGGCCTAACCTGGGGAGCTCTCCTCTGCCCCTCAGGCCCCCATCATCCAAATACTTTATGTTCTACCCCCAACCCAGGCTGCTGTCTGTACCCCCCCTCCCCATGCTTTTCTGAAGGCCCAAAGGTTGCTGTGGAGAGCGAGGTTGGGGGGCAGGTGGGCAGGCAGGACAGCCTGTCCCCATGAGAACCTCTGCCACTCACTGGACAACAGTAATCGGAGGAGGGCTGCTGCTCTCAGACCAATTCCATGCTCCAAGGAAATGTCTAAATTCTCACCAACTCCTCATTCCACAAGAGAGGGGGGCAGGGAAGAAGGGGGAAGGATGGACGTATGAGGGTCCTTTGTCTCCTTTTCTTTTTGGGAAAAGCACTCAGGCCAGGCCTAGTGCTTTATATGAGGGTCACTCACATGGTTTCCATGGCCCCCTACCCCCCAAAGCCCGTCAGAGCCAGCATCCAAAGGCCTGAGGCCCCTAGTCCTGGGGGTGGTGGAAAGATTAAGGTCCCTTCATCCCCCGCCCCCCCCACACACACACCCCTTAGGCGCTGGGCCTTTAACAGGCAGTTTAGACATTGGGTTCCGAAGTCCTGGGCTAGATTTGTCCGCTGGAAAATGGGATATCTGCCTGCAAAGGCCCTTAGAAATGTCTGCACACTGAGGAAGAGGGCGGGCATAGGCTGGAGTATGCAAAGTGAAAATTTGGTTTAATGGGAAAATGGGCTCTTCCAACCACTGACTCCAAATCACACACAAGGTCTGAGAGGGAGATGGGCATTCTGCTGGCTCCCCCCGTCCCCCACACGCACTGATTTTCTGATTTTTCTCCAAACACTGTGCCAGGGGCCGACCGCAAGCGAGGCCGCCAGACCTACACGCGCTACCAGACGCTGGAGCTGGAGAAGGAGTTCCACTACAACCGCTACCTGACGCGGCGGCGGCGCATCGAGATCGCGCACGCCCTGTGCCTGACCGAGCGCCAGATCAAGATCTGGTTCCAGAACCGCCGCATGAAGTGGAAAAAGGAGAACAAGACCACCGGCCCCGGAGCCACTGACCAGGACAAGGCTGAGGCCGAGGAGGACGAGGAAGAGTGAGGGCCGCAGACAGGGGAGAGGAAGAGAGAGATGAGGAAGGGAGGAAGGGAGAGAGGGGGAAGCCCGCCTTGGGAAGAAGCTGGAAACTCAGATCCAATAGGGGAGGAAACCCTATTTAAATGGAAAACAGTTAAAAAAAATGTTTAAGGAGAGAAGGTGACATTTCGGTTTCTTAACACTGAAAACAAAAACTACCTATAGAAAAGTCCGCCAGGCCTGTTCTGTCGGGGCGGGACGGAAGGTCATCTGCCTGTTCTGTAGCTTTCTGGAAGTTGCCTCCCCTTTTCTATGTCGCTATTGTAAGGTCTTTGTACAGTGTTGCTGTTTTGTAAGCCCCCTTCTTTGACACTGTCGTTTGCGGTCTGTGGGTCTGTGTGTTGTACCCCCCCCCCGCCCTCATGAGCCCACCTTCCCGGTAGAGGCACTGACGGGCCTTGGGGAGCCCCAGGCACCCACTGACTCGCTCCATTGTCCTCTGCGCACCTGCCCTGCCCCATGCTCCTCGCTCCCGCCAGCCTTGTGATCCTCTTAACATTCTGTGTGTATCTGAAGAATAAAGAAATAAAACACAATTTAAAAACAAACAGATGCTCTGTTTTCTGTGTCTCCCTAAGGCAGGGCGGGGGTCGGGGTTCGCCATGCATCGCAGCACCCCTCTGCGGAACTGTCTGATGCCGGCCTTCTTCTTTCTGTGCTGGGGTCTGCCCTGGGGGCCCTGCGCTGGGGGCTGCCAACTAGTGAACCCCAACATCATACACACCACACGTTCTCTTTACATTTCCTACACACGATGACACACACAAATGCACCCCATCCTGTAGAGGCCGACATCACATACAAAGAAATATATGTATTGTCCTATACAGTCACAGAGAAACGCTCATCTTTCTGTATTCACAAACACGCGTACAGGCATCGGCACATCCCAGCCTCAGGCCCAGACGCACGCAATCATGTTCGCACACACTCACCAGGGAACACAGATTTACACTCACCCCCAGACACGTTTATACACCAGCGTACAGTCACATATTGGCTCATAAACACACAGATTCGCATCAGCCACCCCCCAAGTAAACACATCCCGAGCCCACATGCCCAATCACACACCATCACAGAACAAACCTCACTGAACCCCCAGTTCCACAAACTGCCTCCAGCAGGCCTTCCACCAGGCCTAGGGCTGACCTGCAAACCTGCAAAGCGCCGGGGCTCCGAGCGGAGGACGAGGGGGAGGAAAGGGAAAATGACCCCCCAGCTCCACGGCCATTCTTGGGATTCCTGGGCCTCGGCGCTGGGCCGGGGCCAGACCAGAAGCAGGAATCCGGGGAGGCCTCCAGCACCCGGCGCTGCCAGCTCACTCGGCTGATATTTTCTGCGAGATCTATCCGCTTATTTTTATTTCCATTCATTTTAACTTCCATTTCTGTGTTCTAAATTCACACAGTGACCCAGGTAACACTTTAACATGGGGGCTGGGGGGCGGCGTGGACGGAATAAGCGCCTGGGCAGCGCGAATTTACCCGCCGGTGTGGCCGCATCCGGCGCCCCGAGCCTGCGGCGCCGCCGCCCGCCCCTTCGCCGCCGGCTTCTTCGGCGCCTTTCGGCTCGCTTTCGGCGCCGCCAGCAACCTGCGGTCTCCTCCGGAGCTCAGGGAAAGAGAGAGAAAAGAGAAATGTTGGCGGGGAAGTTATTTCGTTTCCAGAATTGAGGCGTCAGTAGCTTAATTCAAAATATCGGAGGATTTTAGGGGGCGGGGGGCTGAGAAACAGGAGGTGGGTTGTGTTGTTCTTGGGGTTGCTTTTGCTCCAAAATCCTTCCTCTCTGATGAGGGACAAAGCTCCGAGGCTGGACCTGCGGCGCCGAGTTTAGTGTGTGTTCATGATAAACCCTGGATTTTTATTTCAATGGAAAGAGCAGCAGTCGGCCGCCCGAAGGGAGAGGATGGGAAGGGAAGGACGTTTTAAAATCTGTTTGATTGGAATTTGTAAGTAAAAGGCCCCTAAATCTGCAATTCCCCCCGTTAATGACCGCAGAACCCCCTGGAGAGCACATGGAATTGTCCCTGGGAACCTGGGCGAGCCGGCTTTTGGGTGGGAGAGGCAGGGACCCTGCTTTAGCCTCCTCCAATTCGTGGGGTGCAGAGGTGAGAATCCGGTTGCTACACACCCGCCTGGCCCTCCAGCAGGGCCACCTTTCCTCCCTAGGGAAAAACTAGGGCCCAGGGGATCTGGGCCCCCACACCCACAATGCTGCAAGCCTCACAGGTGGGGGTCCCCCGTTAACAGACTAGGAATGAGGGGGGCGCTCAGAGAAGCAGAGGGGGGCACGGAAGCTTTCATTTTGCCTCGCTGCCATTGGCAACTCAGCACACCAGCTGCTGCTCCCGACTCACCCCAAAACTGCCTCAGAACCCGCCCCGTGCCGAGTATCTGGGGTGAGTTTTTACTAGAAGAGGGGGGCAGAGCTCCTGTGAGAACAGGGAGGTTCCAAAAAGAACCCCCTTCCCAGCTGGACCCTTGGGGGCTCCTCGATCTGATTGCCTGCACCCCAAATATCACCCCCTTCTTAGGGTGGGGTTTCCCCAAAAAAAGCGAGGAGGAGAAGAAAAGAAGATGGCGACCGAGAAAAGGGTTGCTGGTGGAGCAGCCATGAAGAAATGCAATAAATTCCTTGTTGTTTTATGAAAATTTACAACTTTGTGATAGAAGTTTATGAGTGGTTGAATCCAGCGATTGGCCGGCGCCGGTCATGTGGCCGGGCGATGGTGAACATGAACTTTTTATCATTTCCCTGGTGGCTATAATGCAGCATTCTTTTGGACACCACACCTAAGCCGGAGCACTGCGTCCTTCAGGGCTGCAGCCTCTTGATATTTTTATACTTCAGTGTCCGCTCGATCAAGCCAAAGAGAGAGGGCGAGAGGGGACGAGAGAGGGGGAGAGGAAAGAGGAGAGAGAGGGGGGAAGGAAGAGCGGGAATTACACAAAAGAGAGAACCTAAAATAATTTTAATTCCTAAGTTCATTTCCTTGCTGGTCTGGGATTGTAGGCATCATGGAGGGGAAATGGACAATCCGCCCAGGACTGCAGGCTGATAGCATTTTTCAAAGCCACAACTTACTCCATTTTCTATGCAAATACCAGAAAGAAAGAAAAAACAAAAAAACGAAACACCCTCTCTCTCCCAAGTCAGAGAAGGGGAAGCGACGGCTCTCAGGTTGGGACAATATTATCTGGAAGAAGAAGAAACCGAACGCTCTTTTTCTCCCCCTCCTGCCTCCCCACCCCTTTCCATCGGAGGACAGAAACCTCAAGGTCTGCAAAGGTAAGGGAGATGCTACGATTCTCTTCTTACTCCTTTGCCTCGATTTCGTAGGTGGGGCTTGGGTTTGCCTTCTCCCTCCCCTGTCCAAGATGGGGCTGCACCCCACCTCTGGGTGCTGCAGGGAGAGGCATCCCAGGACGTTCGGCAGCAGAGAGAGGGGTGGCTGCTTGCTGGAGGAGGAACGAGGGCAGGGAAGATGGGAGGAGGCACCGACAGGGGCCACAGAGGCGAGCTCTAAGCCGCCTTTCTAAACTGGGGGGAGAGACTCCAGCCAGGGGGCTGCGAAAGGGAGGATGGGGGTGTTTGGGCTTCGGAAGCCGGTCGCTACAGCCTCTGTGGGTTTGTGCCTCCACCCCCTCCCACCATCCCTCCCTCGTTCTGGCCTGCCCCCAATTGCCCCTGTGCTGTGTGTGCTCTTGCCCGGTTCGGATGTCGGCGGTTTCCCGGCAGCGATGGCACGCGGGGCGGTGGCGCTGAGGGGCGACCCGGTCTCTTGAGGGCCCGCCGACTCCGCAGAGGCCGTGGAGGGCGAGGAGGCGGCTGGGGAGAGACAGAAAGAACACTTTACGGAGAAACACGCTCACGATCTCTCTTTGGGAACATGTCTGAAATGAAAGGGCCGAAGTGGAGGCACCTAACTGGAGGTACTCCCCTCCCCCCAGCCCGCCTCAGCGTGCCCAGGTCTCCGGCCACTCCCGCAGGAGGGAGCGTGCTCTGCAGGGAGACAGGTTTGTGGTTTGGAAAGCGGTAGGTCACAATGTGTTGGTTTCTGTGCGGCGCTGATGCTATTACTTATGTTTTGTTGTGTGTGTTTTTTGGGGGGGGGGGTGAATTTCGGTGGAGGAGAAAATTGCTATTTGCATAACTGATGTTGGAACATCTCAAACTTTCCTGCCTCTAACCCTGGTGATTGTGAAGAAGCTGTTCAGTGTGGTGTTGTTTAAGGCTTGTAAATAAATAAAAATTAAAAAGGAGAAGAAAATAAAAAAGGAAACCCAGTTAGGGGGCCTAGTGGCATCCGGGCTGGAGAGCTGCCTGGCGCTGAGCTCAGACAGCTAGTCCTGTCCCTCGGTTGCCAGATTCCATCCCCCAGCCAGGCCTTCTGGGGGTGAAGGGGAAGCTTTGGGCTGCAGAGGGAGATTCCTAAAGTAGCTGTGGGGGTGGAAGGCGGTGCAAGGCTCTGGGTGTGGACTTAAAATAGAGTAAGAGCTTCTGAGGAAGCTGCAAGCCGAGATAAGCGACTTGGGAGAGATTGGTTCAGTTTGGTTTACACGATTAGGTGATTGCTTCTCTCTTCTCAAAGCCCAGAGGCCGAATGTTTAGCCTCATCCCCCTGGTTGCCTGAGGAGGTTGTGTACGGGAGAGACTGCCGCCCCCCCCCCCCCCCCCCCGTGTCCTGAGCTGGGAGAGAGGGACTCAGCCACTTGTGGCCGAGGGAGGGGTCCCCGGAGACGCAGGTGGGTGCCCTCCCGGCAGGCCGGGATTGGGTGTCTGGAGGGACCCCGCGCTGCGCATAGCCAGAGAAATTCCCGGTTATCACCCACGGCACTTGGAGCCCATTCTCGAAGGGAAAAAACCCCCAAACCCCACCCAGACGAAAGGTCTTTTTCTCCCGTAGTCTCAGCGGGGTATAAATCACCCCTTAGTTTGCTGTGATCCAAATTATGCGGTTTGCTGCCATCTACCGTCCGTTCGGAGACATGCGGCTTCGGCGCCGTCAGCGCCGCGATGCTGCCTGCACGGTGCCCGACGCCTGGAGCCGGGTCTGGCGGGTTTTGGCTTAGGTTTGGCGGGATTCGGGGACTCGGGGCCCAGATTGTCACTCCCCGTTGGATGCCGGTTCCCGCCCGCCCGAGTGTGGATTAGGGAACAAGTGTTCTCTCCCGGTCGCCGCCCCCCCCCCCCCCCCCCCATCCTGGCTCCGAACCTCGTGGCTGGCTGGGGAGGCGGCTTTTTCAAGGGCATATTTAAAGGGGCTGATCCTGCCTTCTGCGGGCGGGGGGAGCCCCGAACCGGGAGCCCCCCCCACACACACACCGCGGGCGCTAGAGGGGATCCTCCGGGCCTCTAGGGGAGACCCGAGGCCAAGGCTGTTCGAGGTTTATTTGGTTTTCTTTTTGGCCAAAGGGAGGGGCCGCAGAGGAGGCGCCGGCCCGGCAGTAGCACTCGGTTGTCAAAAGACAACCGGGTCTGTGTTCCCCCGGTTGGCTGGTGGGTCTTGCCAGCGCCTTGGCTGGTGAGTCGGTGATGAAGGAATTGAGCCTAATTTTCTGCAAACTGTCGGTGTCTGCAAGTGAGTGTGGGCCCCCTCCCTCATTGTCAACCGTTTCAAGCGAAATAATCGACCAAGATGCTTTTGCGGGGGGGAGATTGGGAGTGGGAGTAAAGATCAATCATCGAGGAACCGAACCATTGTGATTTTCGCTCCTGCCGGACCCCGGACACCCGCTTTCCCAGAAGGGGTGGCGCGGGCGGGGGTGCGCGCCGCTGCGCCTCGGTGGAATATTGGCCCCTGCCTCTGGGTTACTGATTAGCTCGGGCTTTCAAGCCTCCGGAGGAAGCTGGGCCACATCCCTTTCAAGGTGCGGTGGCCCCGGCTCCTGGGCGGGGGCTGCAGGAAATTGCCTGCGGGGCCGGGCGGGCGGAGGTGTTACTAGGGTCTGGCCTGGAGCTGGAGGGGCTGCCGACCTGGAGGGGCCCGGCGGGGCTGAGGGCAAACGCCAGGGCTACCGCCTCCCCCCATCCCCCGCGCCCTCGGCGCCTCGGGAGTCTGGGCCGCAGGGGCAGCCCTTCCAGGTTTTCCGCGGCGGGAGAGACTTTCTTGCTGCTGGGAGGCCCCGAGGGAGAGCGCCCGCCGGGACGACCCCTCAGGGATCTTTCTTGCGGGCAATCCAAAGGTCAGGTAGGGAGGAGAAGGTGGCTGGTACCGAGAGGGTTGAAACACTCCAGGGTTCCCAGAGTGCTGGTGGACCTGGGGGGGGGGGGGAGCGGGAACTGAGCAGCGAAGCCCTCCCCACCCCCAGATCAGAGACAAGGTGGTTCATTTGCATATGAAAATGAGGTCCTTGTCCCGACCTCTTTGACCAGCCCATTTTAAGGCCCTGTGCCATCTAAACAGCTCGCAAAGGTTGGGAGCCATCCCATCGCTTCCTCTGGGAACATTTAAGGTTCCCAAACCCAGAAAATCACAGAAGTGGGGAGGTATGTTTCAATTTGCCACACTCCCCAACCCCAAAGAGCTGGGGGGGGGGCACTCTGTAGCTGAGAGGAAAGGGGAAGCCTGGACAATGTCTCAGTCCCCCTCCCACACACATGCAGGCAGATACCCCTCCCCGAGGAGGGTGCTGGAACAGGAGAATTTTCCTCCTGAACTGAGCACAACTGAGGCAATTTCCCTGGGAGCTGGGATGTGTGTGCGTGCACAGGGCTGCAGACTGGAAGCACAGAAAACTACAATTATAAACCCTGCCTGTGAGGTTTCTGTGCAATCCTTCTGTTGTGTACTCAAGACTTGGTACACATTTCTATCAACCTCTCTGTACGCATGCTTCCTGGTTAAAGCAGGCAGAGCCACCCCCCCCCCCCCCAGGCAGCTGCTGTGCCCACTGCTGTGTATTTACATATCCCCCCTTGGAGACAGACAGATGGGACAGTGGACTGAACCACAGACAGATTCGTAGAGATCTGGCTCCAGAAACCAGGCGGCCTCTGGCCCAGCTCTGCCTGCCTGCGCTTTCTCCCAAACAAACGGATCAGAGGAATAAACGCTCATAAATACCTCTGGGTTTAGATAAGAGCGATGAGGCGCTATTTCCTTTCATGCTGTACTACAGGCGCCCAGGCTCTGCCTTTTCAGCTCCATCTCTCGGCAGGCAACCTGCAGAGGTGAGGTTAATTTGGGGCTGTGACTCTAAGGATAAGGGGTCTATTTTCCTGCTTCTATCACAGGGGAATCTCACTTTGTCCAGACTCCACAGGCAAGCCTACATCCTCCAGTCCCAGGATGGGGACATAGTGGCCAGAGAGGGGACAGGGAGGGCTGAAGCCGAAGGCCCAGCTTCAGTGGCAGGGAGGAGGGAGGTGCACACAGCCACTCTTCCACCTCGCTCACCTCGCCCAAATGTCCCAGTGCCTCTGTGGGAAAGGGGCCCAGTCCCAACCAGATTGGGACATTTATGGGCCTGATCACGGCTAGATTGGAAACATTTATGATGCTCCAGCATTAGAGGGCTTGAGTTTATTCTTCTTAAATCTTGATAAAACGACTGCAGAGTCAATCTAGGAAGGGATCACCACTTGGCCATGAAGGTGCAACCTAGATGTTGTCCTGAGTTCAGGGAGCCTTGTAGGCCATTTTGCAACCAAACAGGTCCCCCACCCTTAGTCGCCAACCTCAGCCCTCTACCATTTTCCCTAGTGTCTTGTCCCATCTTTGGTGGGTAGAGCTGGCCCACAGAAAGGAGCCCAAAGAGCAAGGTGGAGAGGAGGCTGCACCCCTTCATCAGATGTTGTCCCACGCCCTGGCCCACTCCCAGATACAGGTCTGAAAGGTGTCACCCTTTACGTCCTCTACGTGAATATTAGAATTCTGAAGACACATTGTGGCTGTCTTTCAGCCTGGCTTCCATGTTCATCTTCTTTAGAGACATACACTCTCTCACACACTCGGGCGTGGACTGCAGCGAAGCTGGTGCTGCAAACAGGAGATGGGGTGGGGGGGATTGGAGAGATGCTGAGAGAGACAGAGGGTGGCGAGCATCTGGAGAGGGGGTGTGGGCTGATAGTTCTAAGCTGCCTGCTGAGACCCAAACACTCTTCCCTCCGTACAAAACTAAACCAAAATGAAGTCTTGGGAAAGAATTTTAAAAAGAACTGCCCGTTTCTGGAGAGACTTGGAAAAGGTGCGAGGACCCCTGTCTTACTGGTGGTCTCTAATCGCCTCAAATACCAGGAGGGTTTGAGGACCCCAAATGAAAGGAGGACCAATTTCTTTCTTATACCCTCTTTCGGAGACAACCTTGATTCCTAAGAATCTGTGGCCCAGGATACTCTTATGTCTTTGTGGGGCTGATGGTTGCAGGCAGGATACTAATCAGACAAACCTAGGCTGGGGGGTGCCCCTCACACCTCCTCTCTTTATCCCTTAGTGGAGAGGGCTAGACCCTCTCCCCAACCCCCCTTCCTTTGCCAAGAGCAAGAGGTGCATACTAGAACCAGGCGTGATGTTTGGGGGAGCAGCCACAGTGGTCCAGGAGGCTCCTAACCCAGCTGCAGAGCCGGAGGAGAAGGCTTAGCTCAGACCCTCCTCCCATTTACCGGCCTTTGGGGTGTTCGGGGCAGCAGGCTCCGGCCTGCCTCTCAGATCAGGAGAGTTGTGGAGACGAAGAAACAATCCCAGGCTTGGAAGAGATAGAGCTGATCTGAGAAACAAGGGGGTCGGGGGATGTCTTCAAAACCTGGGGAGGAGATGGTTTCTTTTTCGCCTCTCTTTCTGCAAGGATGCTAGTTAGCGGAGACCCCTTCTCCCCTCTGACCAACACGAAACCCCAGAAACACACCGCCTCTGGTTCTCTCCTGGCTAGGGTGAGATTTGAGATTCAGGGATGGCTGCCCACCCTTCCCTTGAGGGAATGGGGCTCAAGCAACGCAGGGGTTAACTTTTCTGAAAACACAATTAACTTTTCCCGATCCTGCGTGGGGAGGGAGGGATATATCTATTTAATCACCAGGGGGATGAGTGGTCTCCACCAAAGCTCCCTCCTCCCGCACAGACGTGTCTCTTGCAGATCCTGCGTAGACGGAACAGACCGCGTCGTGTTTGTTGTTGGGGGAGAGAGAAAGAGAAAGGAGAAGGAGGAGAAGGAGGGGGAAAAAAAAAGGTTGATAGGTTTGTGCGCGGGTCCCTCGCGCGGGCTGCGCTTCTCCTGGGTGCTATTTGACAATTCCTGCCTCTGCCATTGGTCAGTGTTGGATCAGATGGTTGTATTTCCTTCTGGCCCTCACTGGCACCTCGCCATCCCCCCTCCGCGAAAACCCAATCTCAGATATACTACTAATAGGCGCGGCGCTCGGACTATAAAACACAACAAATCATAAAGCCGGCGGAGCAGCAGCGGCCGCGCGCCTCCCTCCCGATGAGCTCCTATTTCGTGAACTCCACCTTCCCCGTCACTCTGGCCAGCGGGCAGGAGTCCTTCCTGGGCCAGCTCCCGCTCTACTCCTCCGGCTATGCGGACCCGCTGCGGCACTACCCGGCGCCCTACGGGCCGGGGCCCGGCCAGGACAAGGGCTTCGCCGCCTCCTCCTACTACCCGCCCGCGGGCGGCGGCTACGGCCGGGCGGCGCCCTGCGACTACGGCCCGGCGCCCGCCTTCTACCGCGACAAGGAGGCGGCCTGCGCGCTCTCCGGGCCGGATGAGCCGCCCCCCTTCCACCCCGAGCCGCGGAAGTCCGACTGCGCGCAGGACAAGAGCGTGTTCGGGGAGCCCGAGGAGCAGAAGTGCTCCACGCCCGTGTACCCGTGGATGCAGCGGATGAACTCGTGCAACAGTGAGTGAAGCCTCCCCCGTGGCCGTGATCCCCGCGGGCACCCTCCCCGGGAGACAGGACCAGTGAGCGCGCCCCCGCCCCCCCTTCTCTCACTGGGTGCAGGCTGGGCATCTCAGTGAGGATCCAAGGGCAGATGGGGCGCCTGGACAGGGTCCCCTGCGCTGCCATCTCAGCCTCGGGAGTTAAAAAGTTTGCAAAGTGCCAGCTGCACGCACTCTGAGCCAGGGAAGCGAGTGGGCTCTCGGGGGGGCAAGGCCAATCCGGGGTTGCGGGTCAGGGGTCGCAGCCACGGGCTTGGCTTTCCCTTGGGCCCCGAGTCCTGGTCGGTCCCCCCCCCCCCAAGACTGTTTCGCTAAAAAATCGAGTGCGTCACGGGAAGAGGGGGGCGGTGTGACGCTAGCAAGGGAGAGCAGAGTCTGTCCCGGGCTGCTTCCCTGGGGGGTGGGGGGCTGGGGAAAGACGAGGCACCCGGAAAGGGGCGGTCGTCGTCAAAGGAAGGGGGGAGAATAAGGGGAAGCGAAAGAGTGGGAGCAGACGGAGGGGGTGAGACGGAGAGGCAGGCGCCTGGGTCTCAGGGTGGATTATTTGTCGGCCTTAAGTCCCAAATTGATGTCCATTAGCGGGACAAGAAAGTGAGGAGCCCTTAATGCCCGCTGTGGATCGATCCACGTCATTACGGATTAAGGGCTGGGATCTGTCACCGGGGTGGGGTGGGGGGGCAGATGCAGGAAAAGGAAGGAGGCAGTTTAGGAAGAGACACACCTGGGCGTCCGGTCTCCAGCCCCCCCCCCCCAGGTGGGATTTTCAAGCTGCCCCTCCCCTCCCCCCACGGGCAGGCTGGAAGGGAGGCGCAGGCCGCGGAGGCCCCGAGGGAATCTGGAGGGGGCGCTGCAGGCCCCGGAGAGGGAAGGGCATCCCGGGACGGGCTGGAGTGGGAAAAGGGGCTACGGGCCTGGTGACCCCAAAGCCTCAGCATCTCCTCTCTGCCCCCCCAGGTGCCTCTTTCGGGCCCAGCGGCCGGCGCGGCCGCCAGACCTACACGCGCTACCAGACGCTGGAGCTGGAGAAGGAGTTCCACTACAACCGCTACCTGACGCGGCGGCGGCGCATCGAGATCGCGCACGCCCTGTGCCTGACCGAGCGCCAGATCAAGATCTGGTTCCAGAACCGCCGCATGAAGTGGAAAAAGGAGAGCAAGCTGCTCAGCGCGTCCCAGCTCAGCGCCGAGGAGGAGGAGGAGAAACCCGCGGAGTGAGGGCGCGGGGAAGGCTGGGGGCGCGGAGGGAGAGGCCTGTGGGCAGCCCCGGGGGCATCGGGGAGCTGGAGGAGAAGGCTCTGCGGGCGGGGGCAGCCGGGGGACCCGCTCTCCTGCACCAGACGGGCAGGGCCCAGGGCCCCCCGGGCCGCCCCCGCCCGCAGAGCTCTGGCGGGTGCCGGGAGGCTGTGCAGCCTGAGCCCACCCCGCACCCCTCGTGCCCCCCTCCACCCCCTGAGGACCCCGCTCTGCCTGCCCAGGCCCCTCGCCTCCGCCCCGTGAGAACTGAGGAGCGGACTCACTCGGTGTTCCCTGGAAGCAGAGCAACACACTCTTGTCCGTGTCGCATCTCATGTCGCTCCCATCCCCCGTGCACGGTTCAATGGCAGCTTCGCAGCCCCTCAGCGGGGGCCTCGGAGACTCCCTGACCCCAGACCTCCGGCCCATTCCCTCCCCGAAGCCACTGGAAGGAGCACATACTACCTAGAAGCAAGAAGAGGAGCCTGAGAAGAAAACAAAGTTCTATTTTATTAATTTTCTATGTGTTGTGTTTGTAGTCTTGTCTTAGCTCTGGACGTGAAATACTTCCGTAATAATATTAATATTATTAATAATGATGATGATGATGATAATAATAATAAAGATGTAAAAACTCGCCGCTTGGTCACCTCTGCTCTTCCCGGCCACGCCCCCACCCCCGTGGCCACCCCGGCCCGGAAACGCCGCGGCACAGGCTGGGGCGCCCTGGGCCCCCCCCAGGCCCGGATGGACTCTGAAGTTACAGTTGAGACACCGGCCGGAGCAGGCCGTCCCAGCCTCCAGCGCTCTGAACGGCCTCTCCCGGTGCGGACGTGGGGACCCCGAAGGGCCGTTTCCCCCGTATTCCGTAGCATCTCCTCGCTTGCGGGTGGCAGGAGGGACGCCACCGAGGCCCCCTGGCCCCGGCTCCTGGAGAGACGGCGCCGGGAGGGTCTTGCGCCCGAGCAGCGCTTTCTGGTTCTCCGGGGCCGTGGCCTTTGGCCTGCCCCCAGGGCCGGGTCTCTGCTGGCCTTGGCCCTGGGCTCCTGGCTGGTGGCTCCGGAGACCAAATCAGGGTCGTGCGGTCTCTCTTCCCCTCCTCGCAGCTGAAAGCTTCAGGCGCCCTTTCCTGCCTTAAGTGGGGGTTCAGGGACAAGTTAGGGGGCTGCAAGCCGCGGGCAGGCCAGGCGCTGGCAGAAGGGAAACCTCAGCGAGCAGGAGGCCAGGTTGGGGAGCAGTCTGGCCTCATCCAATCTACCCCAAACGACCCATTCTCTCTTCCCCCACCTTCGCCCAGGCGGCAAGCTGTGGGCGCTGTTTTCCTTTCTTCCTTCTCCCTCGCTGTCCTTTTTTTATTTTTAAAGAAAACAGCCCATCGGCAGAAAGGGCCCAGCTGCAGCTGTCTCCGCCCCAGCGAGCTCAGCAAGGCACCGCCGGGGCCTGGAACCCCTTCCCGGGGAGGCAGGGGCCGCGGGCACATCCAGAAAGCACCCGGGCGCCGGCGAGGGGCCTCCAAACGCAATAGCAGGCATCTGGTTCGGAAGCCAAAGGCGCCTGCCTGGATCCCCAACTCTGCAAACCTCCTTTCCACCCAGGCCCCAGGCGCCCGAGTCGGCCACCGGCTCCGTGTTTCCCTACAACCAGCCATGTGCCTCGGCCAGGCTCCTCCTGGGGTCCCAGACCTGCTCTGCCATCCCCCAGGCTGGGCTTAGGATGGGAAGGGGGTCGCGAAGAGGATCCTCAACTTGTAAGGGACACAGGAGAAGCGAAAGTTTTTCCTTCCAACACCCAGCCCGGCCCGCCTGCTCGGCCTGAGCTCAGGCTGCGGACGGGCCACTGCAGCTCCTTTGCGAGCAGGCCCGGCCGGGCTGGTGTGTGAGAGGGCGGGTATCCCGGGTCCACAATTGCTTTTCACACATTATCTCCCAACCCTCTCCCCTCTTTCCGCGCCCTCCTCGGAGACTTGCAAAAACCAGAGCAAGGGAAAAGCAACTCCATGTTTGACCATCCCCTCCAGAGTTCAAATACTAACGACAGAGCAAAGAACACAAATACAGAGAAACAACCACTCTCCCAAGGAAGGGAGTCAAGGCTTCAGAGGGTCCCTCCTCTCCAAGGCTCAGCCCTGTGGGTGACCCCAGGCCGGGTTTCTCTCTCTCGCCTGGGCGTTCGCGGGGAGCCAGCAGGGTAGGCTGGGAGCCTCTGCCGCCATGGCGGTCTGCGGCCGGCGCTCCCGCCGATGGCCGGGAGGTGGCGCGCTCGGCTCAGAGGCCGCTGCCAGCCTTCTCCCGGCGTCTCCCCCTGCTCCTTGTTTCCCCCTCTCGCGGAGGCTCGCATTGAATCGGCCCTAACGATTCTCGGATCGTCATTATTTGTAACCATAGAGCATGAATTACCTCTTGAGGTCATCAGTGAGAATTTACGACTGGTCAACAAAAGCACGTGATTCCCTAACGCCCCCCCACCCCCCTTCCAGCCTCCCCCCCCCCATATTTGGCCGCATACATAGCAAAAACGAAGTACAGTGCATCGCTATAATTCATTAATACATCATAAATCGTGAAGCACAGGGTTATAACGACCACGATCCACAAATCAAGCCCTCCAAAATCACCCAAATGAGCTCGTACTTTGTAAACTCCTTCTCGGGGCGTTATCCAAATGGCCCGGACTATCAGCTGCTAAATTATGGCAGTGGCAGCTCTCTGAGCGGCTCTTACAGGGATCCCGCTGCCATGCACACCGGCTCTTACGGCTACAATTACAATGGGATGGACCTCAGCGTCAACCGCTCCTCGGCCTCCTCCAGCCACTTTGGGGCGGTGGGCGAGGGCTCGCGCGCCTTCCCCGCGCCCGCCCAGGAGCCCCGCTTCAGGCCGGCGGCGTCGAGCTGCTCCCTGTCCTCGCCCGAGTCCCTACCCTGCACCAACGGCGACAGCCACGGCGCCAAGCCCTCTGCCTCGTCCCCCTCCGACCAGGCGGCCCCGGCCGGCTCCAGCGCCAATTTCACCGAAATAGACGAGGCCAGCGCGTCCTCGGAGCCGGAGGAAGCGGCGAGCCAGCTCAGCAGCCCCAGCCTAGCGCGGGCGCAGCCAGAGCCCATGGCCACCTCCACGGCCGCGCCCGAGGGGCAGGCTCCGCAGATCTTCCCCTGGATGAGGAAGCTCCACATCAGCCATGGTAATTCTGGCTCTCCCCTCTCTCTCTCTCTCTTTTTTGTCTTCTCCGCGTTCCTTCTCTGCGTTTGGGGGCGAAGGGGGGAGGCGAGGAAAGGCTGGCTTTCCTCAAATACAGATTTATTTTTTTTCAGGGGGGGGTGCAGAAGTCTCTAGGAGAGTTCGCACAGCTCCGGGGACAGAGCCAGAGAAGGGGTTCAGCTGGGGGACTGGGGAGCAGTATTGGAAATAATTTGCTCCCAGCCTCGGCTTGGGCTGTACTCGCCCAGCTGTGCTGGCTTTGGGATGAGGGATGGGGTTTCTGGAAGGTGGGGAAGGGTCCTGCTTGCTACCGAAACGTGGAGGCTGCCACTGGCAGAGGAGGGGCGAGCGATGCAGGAGCTTTTCGGGGCAAAAGTGCAGGCGCTCTCCGCCCTTCGGGGGGCCGGCGGCCGCCTGAGCCCAGCGGAGGGTGAGGCGCGGGGAGGGAACCGGAGACAAAGCCGGGCGCTGCGCTGCCCGCAGAAGTGGGGGCTGCAGGAGACGAGGGTGCAAGGAAGCGAGCTTGGATTCGGGGCCTCTGGGGTGGGGAGGATCGGAGCTGCAGTGAGCTGGTGGCCGGGGACGCCTGGGTCCTTGCTCCACGCCCCCCTCCCACCCAGGGCCCCCCCTTCCCTTAACCCGAGTGTAACGTGGCCTCGCGGGGCTCTCCTCTGTCTGCTTCAGATATGACCGGGCCTGACGGCAAGAGGGCCCGCACCGCCTACACGCGCTACCAGACGCTGGAGCTGGAGAAGGAGTTCCACTTCAACCGCTACCTGACCCGGCGGCGGCGCATCGAGATCGCCCACGCGCTCTGCCTGTCCGAGCGCCAGATCAAGATCTGGTTCCAGAACCGCCGCATGAAGTGGAAGAAAGACAACAAACTGAAAAGTATGAGCCTGGCCACAGCCGGCAGCGCCTTCCAGCCCTGAGTCCTCTGGGAGGAGCCCTGGGCGGCCCGCGAGCCCTGGCCGTGCCCAGCCCCGGCCCCTCCGGCCCCTCCGCGTCTCCCCGCGCCGCCGCCGCCGCCGCCGCCGCCGCCGCCCGCTGGGGACTGGATCCCAATGCGCCTGCCTCGCCCCAGCCTCGTGTTACCATTTTTCCTTTGGTCTTAGATCTTCCTGTGGCTCCCCCTCTCCTGGACTGATTGATCTTGTTATTATTGTTAATAATGATGATAATTATTTCCCCTCCATGCTCCTGGCTCCCCTCCGCGCCCCCCAAAACCCACCAGTGTTTCTGAATGTTCGTGTCTGTGGTTGCACTCCTAACCCCAGGAAGATAAAAGAAACTCGCATGTGTAATGTGAACTTTCCCCTCCCCATCTTGTCCTTCTAACTTATTTATGAGAGGGTGGTCGCGGTGTTTTGAGTTGCAACTGGAAACTTCTCTGAGGAGCAGCAGCGGAGGTGGGGTGGTTCTGCAGTGCGGGGCCCAGCTGAGCTGGCCTCCGAGATGGAGTCCATGACTGTGTTTCTTTCTGCCCCCCTCTTCCTCCTCCCTCTCCACTCCCCAGGCCCAAGGCTCTTGGAGGCTTGGTCCCTGGGCGGGAAGGGGCCGGGAGGACCAGAGTGGTGATGTGGAGAAGAGGGAAGGTATACAGTGAGATCTGAGTTCCCGCCGCCTGGGTAGGCCCCACAGGCCTGGTCTGGGAGAGTACAGAAACAGAAAGAATCCTCAGTGTAAAATGTCTTGTGTATTCCTCTGTGAATCTGTGGGTCTCCTGTAGAGGGGCCCAAAGCTTGTAAATATGGGGATACTCTGGGGAGACCCATCTCCTGCCCCCCCTATCCATTTTGCTTCCAAGACTATTTGTAGTGAGCGAGTGGATACTGTGCTGCGCGTGAAATCTGTCTTTGCCGGGCCTGTCTCAGTGGTTCGCTTTTGGTATTTGTTTGTAGCTTTCCTGAAAGTCAAATAAATGTTTCCCCTACTCCACGGCCCTTCCACTGGTCTTTTCTCCGAGGGGCCTGCCTCTCCCATCGCTGGGCACACCCTAGACTGTTCTTGATAGGCCTGGGGAGCAGGGAACGGAAGACAGGGTGCTCACCAGCACCCCCTCTCAAGTCCCTAAGCCCCTGGCTTGCTCAGCAGTTCTTGGGCCAGAGGACAGGCCTGCCTGCCTGGGGACCGAGGCCCAGAAGCCCCACGTGGGGCTGGGCGAGGAGAGGCTGAGCTGACTTCGCCCTGGCCTTTCACCAGCGAGTCAGAAAAGCCCATTCAGGGAATGTAATTTGGGCCTACGTTCTGAGCAGGAGGCTCCTGGCCAGTTGGGAGTGGTATTGGGGTGCCTAGCTCCCCTGTCCCCTGCTCCAAATCCCAATTCAGTTCTGCCACCCACTAAGGCAAAAAACAAAACAACAACAACAACAAAAAAAAACTGCTGGATTTCAAAGGCTTCCCTCACCCTCCATCTTTGCACTTATCAAGGGCTCTCTCTCCCTCTCTTCAGGAGTCTAACTGACTTTTCCTCTTGATTAGGAGTTGGGGGGTCCCTCCTGGAAGACCCCTGGTTCCCCCTCCAGTCAGACTGGCCTAGGGCCAGGGCCCAGTCCTCCTCCATCCGAGTCAGCCTCCACCCTGAGCGCGAGAGTCAAGTCTGAACACTTACCCGCACATCCCTTCCAGCTTGGCCCAACTTCTTACTGGACTTGTGGGGGAGGGGAAGCTGGTGAGGAGGCAGCAGAGGGTCTTGGAAGCTCTACTGGGCCCTCTTTCCCCCTCACCCCTTGACTTTGTCCCCCTTTGTCCATAGCAAACTATCCCAAAAGTCGCTATGACATTTAGATGTCAAATGGATAGGGGTTTTATCTCGAAGTTAGATCGTAAAAATCGCGGGGAAGTCAGACAGATACCCCTCACTGGCTCGAGAAAGTCACGTGAGGTCCATAAAGTTAGTTTTATGGTTTTGGGGAGTTGACACCGCACGGTATATTTCACATTCTCCAGAATGTTAAGTGACACTTTAACTGCTCGCTGTGGTGGGGAAGGGGGCAGAGGTAGGTGAGGGCTCTCCCAGCCCAGAAGGCGGTGGCGGCAGCGGAGGCCCAGCTCTCCCGCAGTAAGTGGCTTCCAGCTTTTGCTTTTTCCCCCTTGCAATTTGGGGGTTTGAAACTGGGGAAGGAAATCTTGCCTCCGGCAGGGCTGTAGGGTACGTGGGCGAAATTTGGTCTGCTTTTTGCACCAAGATCTGACAAACTGGGTGTCTGAATGGGAGGGGGGCACTCAGTTCAATAAGGCCTCAGTGGTTGGGGCGCGCCTGGTTTTTATTTGCAATAGTGTCTAACTCTTTGTGGGGGGCAAGGGTCTGTGTGGGTTTCTTCAGTGTCCTTGGGAATTTAGGGGGTAAGAAGGAGGGGTGTGTACTGCTGAAAGAAGGGCCTCTGGTGGGGGCCAGTTCACTGCTGGATCTTCAGACAGACGTCTCCCACCCCCAGGAAAGAAACTTGATGGCATTCATTCGTGAGAGGTGTGTTGGGGGTGCGCCGCTAGGCACTTTTATCTGGATACATCTGAACTGGAAAAAAAAAAAAAAGCACCCAGAAAGCTAATGCAGCTGCCTTGCTCTGGAATATTCTTTGGTTTTCAGATCTTTGAACCCTACGAAAGGGGTAGCTCTGATTCGCTAAAGCCTCATCAGGATTATCCAAGACGGGGAGCATAGCGCTTCTGCACCCACATCAGCCTGTTGGTCCCAACACTCCCCTTCTGCTTGGCTCTAAGTAGGGTCCTGAGATCAGAGTGGGGAGCGGACAGAGCAGCAGTGGGCTGAAGGGGAGAGCTCCCCTTGCCTAGAGAGGTTGGATGCTTAAGTAAGTCCCTGAAAATCCTCCCATAAATAAAACTGGCTCCAGAAACAGACCCAACTGTCGGGAGGGCTAAGAGGGACTCAGGAGCTGGGAGAGGATATTGGAAAGATGCTTTCTTTCCCATCCTCTCCCTTTCTCTTCTCTCTCTACCAGATCCTTAAATGCCCTTTTGTTTTGTGGTACCACAAACCAAAAGGATTTCATTATTTGACCCTCAGAAGCCTGTTTGTTTCCCAAGGATAAGTCGCTCTTCAAAAACCAGAGGCCTCTTCTCCACCAAATTGATCCCCCCAATTTTGGGACTTATTGGGTCAACCACCTCCTCACTCCAGCTTTTGCCAGCCTGCCAGCTCTTGCTCCCGCTTACCGGTTCCGGTGGGTAGTGCCTGGAATTGGATATGTGGCACCTCAAGATGCCTGTGGTCTGTGGGACAAGAAGAGGGTCCCAGGATTCCCTCCATTTCCCCTTAAAGGACCTTCCGGCTCCCTCTCTCGGCCCTCTCCCACCGCCACCCTCCGCGTCCTGAGCTCTGCGGTCCCTGCACAGGCCTGACTCACAGGGGAGCCTGCACAGGCTCTGGGAGCAGAAAGGACAGAGAGTGTGGGGTCCTCGCCCTGATTTGAAGACACATCTCCCCAAGAATGATGGGGCATTTGTCTATTTGGGGAAGGAGGCTCTTCTCCCAACAGATTCCCATCACCACATCAAATACTAATAAACGTCGGGCACAGCTTCCACGTTGGATAAGGCAGATGGGTTGAGTGAGGTGCAGAGGAAGCTGCATCAGGAGCGAATACGACCTGGGGCCTCCTGGGAAGCCCTCTCCTATTGTGAGCCTGCTCCCCCACCCCCACCAGGCCTGCATCCCTGAAGAGTTTTTGGCCCTCTCCCACATCAGCTCTGCAAATTCTGATAAAGATTGTGGGATGCTCGGCCCAGGGACATCTGCTGGGCATATCTGGACAGATTTTCCGGAGTGGTCAAGAGCAGCCCCGAGCAGGCCGGCTGCCCATTGCCGCCGCCTCCGAGGCCAGAACGCTGGGAAGGTCTTCTGCTCTAAGCGGGTCCTGGAGAAGGCGCTCTCGCTGGGCTTGCCTCTTCTCCACTGGATAACAGTCTTCCTTGAACCCCAACAAGGACCTGTTGAGGGGAGGAGGTGAGAGGTGAGGAGGGGTCTCTGGTGCAAAGGAGCTCTGTCCTCTGCCCCAGACCCCAACCCTTCCCTCCCACCTTCCTCAAGACATTCTCCAGGTCTCTCTGGGACTTTTCCCTCCCTCCCCTCCTACCAGCCACAGCGGCTTCCTCTCCATTCAGGCCGCCACCTTCTGAGCTGCCGGCTCTCCGGTGCCATCTGGCCAGGGCCCTGCGCCCAGCCTCCCAGCCTCCCAGCCCACAGCGCACCCTCACCTCCGGGCAGGGCCCAGGAGGCGGCAGCAGGACTTTGAGGCTAACGTTTCCCTTTCCCCCTTGGAGGCCAGCCTGACCATCACTCAGTAGACAATTGGATTGTTTTGTTTTATTTGGTTGTGTGTTTTTTTGTTTGTTTGCTTTGTGTTGTTGCTCCTTGGCCACAGGGGTGGGAGGAAGTATAAAGAAGTGTAAACAGGAAAGCCAGCCGGGGCCTGGAGTTCCGAGGGCCCATATTTCATTGGCTTCCTGTCCATAACTGCAGCCGGGACACTTAACCCTTCCCTGGCTGTGAGAAGGTATTCACTGGGGGCTGGTGAGGCAGGGTGTGGGGAGGAGAGCCAAGTTGGAAGTTCCTTTCTGGCCCTGATCCCTTTATCCCTGGGGTCGGTCTGGGTGCTGGGGTGGAAGGCTGAGGACTCAGAGCAAAGAAGTCAGGCAGACGGCACCGTACAATCGCTCAAACTCAGCCCCGTCAGGGACTGAGAGGAGAAGGCTCATGCACTTCACAGTCTGGGACCAACCTGGGCCAACTAAGGAGGACAGGGGTGGCGAGAACCCCTCCCTTCGGATAGGGGAGAGCCCACTGGTCGCTCTCTTCATTTTGGGAGATTCTAGGAGTAATCAGATTTCAGGCTGGGCTCTGCCCACAGCGGGATTTATCGATCGCTGCAGCACTGTTTCACATCCATATTAATTAACCCAGACACCGCCTAGGAACCAAGGAGGGGGAGGGGAGAAATAGGGGCTCCTTAAGGAGTAGGGACAAATCTCTCTAAGTGGCCCTGGGGCCCAGATTGGAGAGTCATTCCCCACAAGAATCATATGGCCTTCCCCAACTCAGACCCTGCACTTCTCAGCAGGTATAAGTGAGACTTACCCTCTGCAGTCGGACCTCACACCAAATCTCCTGGGGCGAGGGTGGGAAGGTGGGAGAGGAATTAAAAACTCCCAGGCCCAATGGACTTTTCCTAATCAGAGTTAGGGTGCCCCAGGCCTCGGATGGCCTGGTTTTTTGATACTTGTTTCCTGCTTTACCTTTATAGAAGGGTTAGCGCCTCTCCCCACCTTTTTTTCCAACTTCCCCAAGGTAGGAAGCCTTTTCTGGTCTGGAAGCTTGTTTGGTGGTAGTGGTAGTGATAGCCTATCCTCGCCTCCTGCCCCTCCCTCTAAAAAGTGATTAAAATCTGTTAAAGGATTTAATTAAGAGAGTTAAATGAAAATGAAGGAGGCGCAAATGAGTTGGGGGAGAAAACCCACACCAAAGCTATTCTCAACGATTAAATCGCCGTTTTAACAATATAATGGAGTTTGCATCCTGAAAGGGGAAATCAACGCTCATATCTCATCAATAATTCATAGAGTTCGGGATCACGCAGAGGTCAGCAGACAGGGCCGGAGCGCCGGCCTGTTTGGGGCTGCCAGCCGCTGCCGCATACATTATTCGCCCAGTGCCAACCGCTACCTCCGCCGCCCGCTCAGCCCCAGGCAAGGGGCATGCGGACAGGGTTAGGCGGATTTTTCGGTCCTTTCATTTTGGAGAATTTACCGAGACCCACATTTCGGGCTCCAAGAGGAAATGGGATTTAGGAGACTGGAAAGGATTGAACTTCAGGCAGTTGGGGATCTGTCCGAGTCCCAATACAACCACCTTCCCGAATTTTAATCTCTCTTCCCCTTATCTCTCCTCCTGTTCTGCTTTAGGCGTCCTCTTCCCTTTCTCTTCTCTCCTTAACTTTCCTCTTCCAGAGGAAAACGCACTCTCTGCAGCATCTTCTAGCTTTTCCTGCTCGGAAACGCTTGCTTCCAGGCTGCGGCGGGCTGTGCTCCGGCCTTGCTCTCTGAGTGGAGGGGGGCTGATCCCCCAAGGCTGTGGCCTTGGCTGCTGCCTGGAGCTCGAGCTCAGAGGCCCCACCTTGGTGACAGGGATCCCTAAACCCCAGAACCCTGTGGGCTAGAGATGGATGCATCTGGGGAGAAACGGGATGATCCAGGTCAGGTGGAAAGGAGGGAATTCACCCTGGAAAGCAACATCTGGGGGAGACGTGGAGGGAGAGTCCCAGCAACTGGGAACATCTCATCTAGGGGACATGGAGGTAGCAGGGAGGTAACCTCTCTGGCAGGTTTTCTGCAGGCTTGCTCCATTTTTATCTTTCTCTCTCGGAGTGTTTCTCTCTCTCTCTCTCTCTCTCTCTCTCTCTCTCTCTCTCTCTCTATTTTCCGACTCTCAAAGGCCCCCAGGGGAAGAGGAATGAAACCGTTCCTTGGGAGAGATGAGGAGCCTGGGACGAACTCTTTGCGCGAAGGGGAAACCCGGAGAGCTCAGGTTATCTGCGCGGCCGCCGCGCTGGCCGAGGCACAGGCTGTAACGTCCCCGAGCTGCCAGTAGAGTCCGCCTTAGACCAAGTTCACAGCCAGGCTGGGCCGCGGAGGCGCCAGCGAGCGTCGGCCGCGCAAGGTGACCCGGGGCCCGCTGGGCCTCGCGTGGCCCGGATTCTGAGCTCTCTCTTCCTCTCTAGCCCCGTGGGGACTGTCGCCTCCTCCGCTCCCAAGGGATTCTTGCTCCAGAAATACCCTTCCTTAGGTCAGACCATTCTACCGCTCCCCCAAACGTCTCCTTGTCAGCAGCCGTCCCCACTCTGGGGGACAGGAGTGGGGACAAGTGGGTCACCCAAAGCTCTCTCAGGCATCCTAACAAGAGGCCGGCGGAAATGCAGGAAGGGGGGAGTCAATGCGGGAAGGGGGGGGTGGCGTCTTTTCCCTAGACGTTATTTCATAATCAAAAGACTCCTCTTCCCCAGGTCTAAGGCCCCTAGTGTGTGTAAGGGGGCGGTGTGGGGGGGTAGGGGTAGGGGTAGGGGCAGGGAGGGCGGTGTGCGCTGGGGTTCCTGCAGCCGGCGCAGCAGAAGGAGACCCTGGGCGGGGAGGCCAGTGTTATGGAGGGGTCGGGAAGTTGGAGGGTCAAAAGTTTACGGCTTGCGTGAGCAGGCGGCGGTGGCGTCTAGCGGCGGGGGCGGGGTGGCAGAGGGGAGGAGGCTGTGAGTGAAGAGAGAAGAAAGCAAGCCAGGGATGCTGGAGGTAAGGAAGGCTGGTGGGCCGTGGGGTTGGGGGAGTGGGAGAGCAGAGCTGGGGAGGGAGGAGAGGCAGATGTTTGGGGGAGGAGAAACGGAGGGGGGACGAAACAGTTCTCAAAACAAACAACAACAACAAAAAACCCCACACCAGGCGCCAGTGGGGTGGGAGCTGTGCGAGGGAGAGCGCTGGGGGTATGGCGAATCCTCAGCGCAATTTTCTCTGCCAAAGATAACCTTTGAGTCACCATATAAAATTTAATTATAACCTACTTAGAAGCACACATTTTAAAAATCCAATTACCCACACATCCTTGCAGGAGGTTTGGTGGGGCTAAGAAAGGCTTCCACGGTGAAGGCCTGAGTCCCAACAAGGTCAGTCCTAGCAGCTTACCCTAAAGGGGCCGGTCCCCCAAAACCCCCTCTCTCCTGGCAGCCTGCTACTCAGGCAGGTTCGACTCTCGGGCTGGGTACAAATAGCTGAAATCCATGACCATGGGCCAAAACGGGAAGATTTCTAAACTCCCATTCCTCTTTCAAATGGCTTGATTTTAAGAACCTGGGTACTGAACGCAGCTTAGCTTGTTAATGCTCTCACTCACTCTCCCAAACCTCCACTTGTATGTTCACCCAGATCCTCTCTTCCTCTTTGGAGGAGGGAAGGGAAATGAGAAGGAAAAACACTGAATGGTCTCACGGAGAGCTTTTTAAGTGGAGTGGGAGCAGGCGACCTGAAATGAACCTTGAATTGATGCATGAAGCTTATCTCATAAGTAAAATGCTTAGAGACTTTGTAATTATGACACCAGGGCATATGTCTATTTTGGGTCTTTAAATGACTGTTTATTGCTTTATGATATGTCATCATATTCTCTTCGAAGCATTCCATACAGGAGGTGCACTGTGGGTGTTTGTCCCGCCAGAATAGAGATAACCTAAGAGTTTTCATAAAGACGCCTTTTGAAATATGAGAATGGTTGAATGTCAAATTTCAAATAGATTTGACCCCAATTTTATTTATTTATTTATTTATTTATTTATTTATTTTACTAAATCCGCTGGGTATGGGTCCCTGTTTCTACTCAGCCTTTAGGCAAGTTTCTATAGGGAGTCAAGCCAGGAAGGAATTCCTGGGGTCTAGAGAAGGTATAGGTAAAAGCCTGAACTGGGGGACCTGTCTCCTGTCCCCCCTTAGTCTTCTCCTCCATCCCAGGACATAATGTTAGTAAATGCATAGTCCTGTGGGATAGACCGGAGCAGCACAAAGTCCTGGGCTGGGGGGCCTCAGGATGCCAAAGGAGAATCCTCTGCCATCCCAGGCTAAACTGGGTACCGTGGGACTCTCTCCTGACCTCCCTGAACTGGGGGGATACCAGTTCTCTCCTTCTAGACTTGAACTGGATGGAAGAGGAGTCCCCTGATCTGCCTCTGTGGGTCCCTCAGAGGCTGCAGAAAGGGAAATGTGTTGTTGGCAGACCACCAGATTCTGATCCTACAGGGACAAACCAAGGACAATCTCTGAATATTTTCGACACCTCTTTGATTTGCCCCCGAACCTCCTTGTGGTGGGGACAGGGGGAGGCAAAGGAGTTGCTGAATAGAAAAGTGGTTTTAAACAAACACTGCAGTCTGGGAGGAGAGTGTTTTGTTTTCAAGGGAGAATGAGAGTCTCTGAAAGCCAAGTCCTCAGCTTGGACCAGTGCGTTTCTAGCTGTCTTCCCCACATGTACTGACCTATGGACCAAATATCCCCTCTTCCTCCAGGTGGAGGGGTCATTTGTGGGGCTCTGGGGCCTCCAAAGTTTTGGAGGAAATGGGGGCTGTTTCTGACATTGGGGGCAGAATAAAGTAGATGGAGTATGCATTGTGGTGGAGACACCGGCCTGCCGAATTCAGCTGTTTATCGGGGAGGCTGTAAGCAAGGGGGCTCTCTGGCCTGCTCTCTGGAACACAGATCCCCAAGGCCACATTTCCACTCCTCCAGGTGCCAGCTCCTTCACAGGCCACACAGGGAACCCCCCCCCAGAATCCCACCCTCTTCCTCTTTGCTGAGCACCAGAGCTGAGGAAAACACAGGAGTGATAGGATATTAAAGTGGAGGCCGGGCAGGCTGAGTCCTATCCAAAGGGAATGTTTTGTTTTGTGAGATGGGGGTTACGTGCAAGCGAAGGGAACGTTTTGGCAAAAAGTGAGCTGGAGAGGATGGACTGAACCAAAATTCTGCTCTGTCATTTTTGGCCCAACCAATGACCGGCACAGAATTCAGGATGAGCTGGCGAACCGCGCGACTGTGTTCTAGTGACTGCTTGTTCATGGGGGAGGCCAGGAGAGGGGTGAACGGCAGGTCATGGCGTCTAAAAATTATTAAAATGTTCGAGAGCCTCGTGACGCGCTAGCTGTTTAACAAAGACTGCCAAAGTATGAGATTAATACGAAAACTTGTGCTTGAAAAACACACCAAAAAAAAAAAAATAAAGTCTTGTTCCAGCCTCTAAGGGGGCCTAGAGCGCTTCTGCCTGCAGCCAGTGGTTCGGTTTTCCGGACACAAGAGAGTGGACAAGAGCGGACTCGGCCGCTGCCCTCCGATCTGGGGCGGGTCGGTGGCCTGGAGTTTGGGGAGCCGCCCCGTGAGTACCCTGCTCGCTCCGCTCCGGGCCTTCCACTCGGCGTGGCTGCCAGTGCGCCCAGCGGGCCAGCTGGGGCTTGCTTCCCCGGCCCTTTGGTTTCCTTCCCTCGCTCGGTCTGTCTCTCTCACCCTGCCGACAAAAGGTAGATGATTTCTCGCTGGCTGGGCGCGACTGGGACGGCGTTGGGGCGCTGAGCAGCGAAAGGTCACTCTGGCAACCTGTGGCTGGGGGAGAAGGCGCCCGCCGGCAGCGGCAGCTCCGGGGAGGTGGCTCGAAGGCGCTCGGAGCCCTGTCCCTTTCTTTTTTTTGTGATGATGCTGTGGATGTTAGGATTCTTCCGGGAATGGAGGACAGAGGCAGACTCCTGTTCGGGTGAAACCCATCATGGGAATCGCTGCTAAACCTTGTCCTGTACCCATCGGGGCTGGGCTGGGCTGGGGTGGGGGGGGGTAGGACACTTCGGTGGGATGGGTGGGTGGCGTGGGCAGGTGGGCGGCTCCCAGCGCGCAGAGGACATTTCCGTGCTGTATACCTAGGATCAGCCGTCCACAGCCCCTGGGTGGTTCTGCCTCCCACTCCTCTCTCTTGGGGGGTTCTGGGCACCTGGGCCACATCCCTGGGAAGTGTAGAGCAGCAGAGATGCCCAGTGACCAGCTCAGCGGCCCCTCCCCAATAGGGTTTCAGAGAGGAGGAGGTATGGGGTGGGGGATGGGCCCCAACAGTTGGAATGGGTTGTGCAGCTCCTACGTGGCCTGTGACAAGACCTGGAAAGGTGCTTGCTTGATGCCGGGGCCTGGTGGAGGTCCTGCTTAGGCTTCAGTCTCCCTGGGCGCCCAGAGGGGGGTCTGAGATGAAGATAACTACAGTGGAGGGGTGTGTGTGTGTGTGTGTGTGTGTGTGATTTTTCCAATACGTGTGAGTGCAGCCCGGCCGGGAGGGTGTTGGTGGTAGAAACGAGGCCTGGAGGCCAACACGAGCCATCTGGGTTTGGGACAGAAAAGAGGGTCTCTGGACCTAGTTGCAGGCAAATGGGAGATCTCTTCTCAGCCACCTGCAAGGGTCCCAGGACTGGGAGGGGCAGGGACTTCTGGAGTGTAGGGGGCTAGAGGGTCTTTTGTTGTGTTACTGCAATATTTGTTAATGAAATTGATATTATTCTGACTTATTCACTGGGGAGACAAAAATCTGTCAGACCCAGAGAGGGGGTAGGGAGCCTGGCTGGGGAGTTCCGTGCACTCTGCCTTACAGTGGGGAGGCTGTCAGCTTCTACAGTCCGGGACTCAGTTCGCTCCGCTCAGCCCCCTGTCTTCAGTTTAGTCAATTTCCTGGTTGCTGGAAGCCTTAGGAAAATCTTTTGGAAACCCCAGATACCCCAGGTTTCCCAGATCCCCTTTTGGGTCCATTGTCAGCAACCCTAGCAGGTGGCAGAGTGAGCAAGGAGAGAGAGAGAGAGAGAGAGAGAGAGAGAGAGAGAGAGAGAGAGAGCGCGAGCCTGCCTGGGGCTAGGGAGGTGGGGAAACGGAGTTCTTCCTCACACTTCAGGGATTATCCTCCATTTCTGGCCCCAGGAGGTGTGGGAGGCTGGGAGGGACCGGAATATCATCTGGCTGCATTTTTATGGTTCTCCATTGCCCTTCATTCGGAAATGAAACGCCTTTGATCTTTTTCTCAGGTTGTAAACGGAATTGCCCGTCATTAAATACCCAGGGCCCCATCTGCTTGGTCTCCCAGCATTTTTTCTTTACAGCTGTTTCTCCCTCATTTTACCATTGAATTTTTCCAAAAGGACTTTATGACACCCCCTTCACACCCAGCCGCCTCGCCCCCCTCCCCTCCCCTGAGAGGCGCCTTGAAAAATATATAGATATTCGTTTGATCGCAAACGAAAGGCTGCAAGGGTCACTGGAGGAGCCCATTGGGGTTTTGTTTTTCTTTTTTAAAAGTGCTGGGGGGGATGGGAGGGGCGGGAGGGCACCCACAAGGGCCGGGTTCTGACTCGCCCGCAGCCTCGGGATGACCCTTCCTCCTTTTGTGTGTAGCTAATGTTTACATCTCATAACTCACGCCCCACCGCCGAGAGTTGCGCAGCGCTGCGACGTCTGCGTCCCTCCGGCCCCGCTGCCCCCAGCTCCCCCTAAAAGAAGAGGAAGAGGACGGAAAGCCTTGTCCTTCCCAGGATGGATCCGCAGTATCTTTTTCCTGTTCCCAGACCTCAAAATGAGAGCAGAACGAAATAAATCCAAAGCACTCAAACCACACCCCAAACGAAGAACGCTCGGAAAGTGGGAGAGCTGGACCGTGTCGGGCCAAGAAGATCGCTCTGTCTTCTGTATATACCCTGTAGATCCGAATTTGTGTAAGGCATTTCGTGGTCACAAATTCGTATCTAGGGGAATATGTAGTTGACATAAACACTCCGCTCTTTTCTTCCCCCCTGAAGATTTTTTTTCCCCCTAAATGAGGACCATGCGGTGACTGGCCCTGCGAAGATTCCTTCCTTGTTCCTTCTTCCTTCTTTTCCTCTGGCAACTGCTCAGAGAAACCATGTGCCTGAAACCTGCCCGTGCCTGGCCCTGGGAGCCTTAGTCCCTCGTCCCTTCTCTCGACAGGTTAATGGTGGTGGGGCTTTCAATGTTGTCCTCTCCCTGGAGCCCACCTGTTCTGTCTCCCGGGTTCAGGGAGGTTTGACTGAAAATCGGGGGGGGGGGGGACACGACTGTCGTCTTCAGTGTGCAAAGGCAAAGGAAATTCGCTTCTTCAAACGGATATGGATGTCGTCTTTCCCTTTGGGTAGAGAGCAAAAGGCCCTGGAAATAAATACCTGATTACCAAGGGGTGTTAGTGCATGTGCGTGTGTGTGTGCGTGCGTGTGTGTGTGTGTGCGTGCGTGTGTGTGTGTGTGTGTGTGGTCACCTCCAGGGCACCAATCCCCAGCATCACAGGGATGAGAGATTTGTGTTCACGGAGGAGGCTGTGGCATTAGTGGCAATTACCCCGTCTCCGCCCCGCGGTTAGTACTGCTCCGATGGTTCTGGAATTAGCAAATTGCTATTCAGTGTGCTCTCAAAAGTTGCTGGTTTTTTAGCCACTGCTCATGTTCAGTTCGGGGGGCGGGGGGAAACCAAGTTGCTTCTCCCGCATCGGGTAAGGAGCCGAGCGGATAGGACAGGGGGACAGACAGACGGACTGACAAAGCCAAACTAATAGCGCAGCTAAATGCGATTTGGAAGGCGAGGTCTCCCCGAATTAGTGCATGAATTTCCTATCGATCCGCCCGCGGTTCCATTCATCTCTGACAAGCCCCTCCGCGCACCCGCCTGCTGGCTCCCCACGCCTCCTCTCTCTGCCCTCCCCCTCCCCGTGCGGCGGCCGGAGAAAAGCTCGGCGCTCCGTGCCTCTCGCCCCCGAGTGGGCTCCCCTCTCTGGGCAGAGACCCCGGTCCTCCTCTCCCTTCACCTCCCACGCAGACGCAGGGCGCCCGGGCCTCCTTCCCTCGGGGAACGGAAGGGGCCCACGAAGGCAGAGAATGCGGGCTGAGACGAAGCAGGACGCCAGGGGCTACGCGGGGAGCCCCAACTTCCGAGGGTATCCGGGGGTTGCGCTCTGCCCAGGGCCCCCACGAGGCCCTCCGTGGGCACCCCGCTCTCTCGCCCCTGGATCTCGGGACGGCCGGGGGCGCAGGCGGCCGCCCCGCAGGAGCCCCATGGAAACCCCGGCGCTGGCGGGGTGTCGGTGGGTGGGGAGGGGGTGCCGGAGAAGGGCAAATAAACCTCTTTGGCTGGAGTGGGGTCCGGGCGAGCAGATTTCCTTATCCGGGAATCGCAGGCGGGGCGGCCATTGGCTCCCAGGATCACGTGGGGCCCTAACTTTGTTCACTTGACAGTAAGTAGGAGGGCTTTCGGAAACAGGAAAACGAGTCAGGGGTCGGAATAAATTTTAGTATATTTTGTGGGCAATTCCCAGAAATTAATGGCTATGAGTTCCTTTTTGATCAACTCAAACTATGTCGACCCCAAGTTCCCTCCGTGCGAGGAGTACTCCCAGGGCGATTACCTGCCCAGCGACCACTCGCCGGGCTACTACGCCGGCGGCCAGCGGCGCGACAGCGGCTTCCAGCCCGAGGCGGGCTTCGGGCGGCGGGCGGCGTGCACCGCGCAGCGCTACGCGGCCTGCCGGGACCCCGGGCCCCCGCCGCCGCCGCCGCCGCCGCCGCCGCCCCCCGGGCTGTCCCCCCGCGCGCCCGCGCCGCCGCCCTCCGGGGCCCTCCTCCCGGAGCCCGGCCAGCGCTGCGAGGCGGTCAGCAGCAGCCCCCCGCCGCCTCCCTGCGCGCAGAACCCCCTGCACCCCAGCCCGTCCCGCTCCGCGTGCAAAGAGCCCGTCGTCTACCCCTGGATGCGCAAAGTTCACGTGAGCACGGGTGAGTGCGTGGGCACCCCTTCCCCCTCCCGCCCCGGCGCTTTCCACCAAAGGGACCTCGGCGGCTTGGGGGGGCGGGGGAGCGGGGGGAAGCTGGGGGAAGCCAGTTGTCCCCGCTATAAACTCGCCACGGCCCCGAGATTTACGGTCGCCTGTTTTCAGAGCCACATAATTACATCCCCCATAAATTTTTATGGCCTGGTGGGCCCCGCGCCTCTGAAGTCGGCTCCCCATTCTCTCTTGCCATTCTCACCAGCGACTTTCTCGCCAGGGACGTGTAGTCCCGGCGAAGTTGGAAGTTGGGGGGAGGTGAGGGGTGGGAGGTTGGAGAGAAGGAGGAGGAGGAGGTAATCTGTATTTAAGCAGAAGCGTTGAGTCAACTCCCACTATTTATGTCCCCCCCTTTCTTCCCTCCGGCCTGGCTCCCCGGCTCCAAAAGTGGGCAAAAGTTTTTATTGGGGGCAGGCGCTGCTTGGAATCTGAGTGGAGAGGGTGGGAACTGACAGGAGAAAGGTTTAGGGAAGCCTCCCCCCCCCGCCCCTTTCACCCCTCTTTCTCTCACCCCGGGCCCCAGGCCAAGGCGGCAGAGGAAGGATGAAAACCTGGTGAAGATTTCCTCCCTCTGAGCCTCCCCCTCCCCACGCACACCCCCCAAACAACATGAAGATAACCCTCCAAAACCCTGAGATCTCTTTTCCTTCCAGGAGCCCTGCTTTCTCCCCTTTCTCCCCCCACCCCGCCCCCCGGAGTCAGAAGAGGCGGCGGGAGAGGGAGGGAGGGAGGGAGGGAGACACTGTGTTCGCTGGAAGAAAGTGCTCCCCCTCCTCCCTTTCGGGGCAATAAAACTTTCTCTTTCTCCTTCTCTCCGTGTGTGTCCAGTCAACCCCAATTACGCGGGCGGGGAGCCCAAGCGCTCCCGCACCGCCTACACCCGCCAGCAGGTCCTGGAGCTGGAGAAGGAGTTCCACTACAACCGCTACCTGACCCGGCGCCGCCGCGTCGAGATCGCCCACGCGCTCTGCCTGTCCGAGCGCCAGATCAAGATCTGGTTCCAGAACCGCCGCATGAAGTGGAAAAAGGACCACAAGCTGCCCAACACCAAGATCCGCTCGGGGGGCGCCGCGGGCGCAGCGGCCGGAGGGCCCCCGGGCCGGCCCAACGGAGGGCCCCCCGCGCTCTAGTGGCCTCTTGGCGGGGGGAGCCACGAACCTGGGGCTGGGGGGGTGGTTTGGCAAGCGCCGGGAATGCGGGGGAGAGAGGCGGGAGGAGACCCTGGGGCCTGGGCCTGAGCCTGGAGAAGCCTGCCTCCCTTCCCCGCCCCCCTCCATCTATTTACACGAATAAACGCAGAGAAGGGGCAGGGGAAGCTTTATTTATAGAAACCACAACGGAGAGCCGGCCGAGGCCCCCCAGAAGCAAAGCTCAAGTCTCTTGCTTTCTTAAAAAAAACAAAAAAAGCAAAAAGAAGAAGAAGAAGGAAGGAAGGAAGGACAGACAGAAAGAAACGGGAGGAGGCTGCACGCTCTCAGCTGTGGCGAAGATGGATCCACGTTTCATCCTTAATCACGCCGGGCCGGGCCCATCCGTCTTGTTCGCTCCGCGCGGAGAGGACGGCCTCGGCGGCCACCATTACCTCGACGCCCGGCTAACAAATGAGGCCGCCGCTGCCGGAGCGGCCCGGATGCTCTTTCTTTGTCCCCCACGCCCGACACCCCGCGAAAGCACCCTCTGATTGCCAGAGAGCGCAGTGTGTGGGCCACGGTAACACACACACACACAACACCTCCTCCCCGGCCATCCAGGCCCCTTCGCGGGGACACTGACTGCACCCCCTTCTGCCGGGGGGCTGGGGAGGGGAGGCAGCAGAAGGAGGCCATCGGAGGCTAGGGCGGCCTTGGCAACGCCGGAGCGGGCAGGGCGATGGAGTCCAAGGAGGAAAAAAAGACAAGGAGAACCCCGAAGACCCAGGGCCCTCGTTGGGAAGGCAGGCTGCGCCTGGCAGGGTGAGGGCCGCTTGAGTTGTGAGCACACCCCTCTCGCCCATCTAGGGTCCTCCAGAGCTGACCTGCTCTCCCAGACTGAAACTGAATGTGAAACTAGGAAATACAATGTTGCCATTTTCCAGAGACCTCTCCCCTAGTTGATCATTGTTGCATTGATGATGCTGATTAATAATTAATTATTATTATATTATGTTACGTGTGTCTTTTCTCCTCTTCCTGACATTCCAAACTAGGCCCCCTTCCTAGTTCCAGGGCTGCCCGAGTCTAGAACCCTTCGTCGGAGTGAAAATGTGTGTCCTGTACAGAGTGACAATAGAAATAAATGTTTGGTTTCTTGTGACCAGCACGGCGTGTTTTTGTTTCAGCCTTGATCTAAAGACACGGACGCATGCCCCCCAGCTTGTGTCTGAAGCACCTCAGTCCGTTTGGATTCCCATTGTATGTGGCTGAGGATTCCGCCCCCCCCACCCAAAGGGTCCGATGGGAATTTCTATCTTCAAGGACTCCAAACTGTGGTAGCTGGTTTGTTTTCTTTTTTTGGGGGGGGGGTCGCTGTGTTCTTTAAATTTTCCCCCTCCAGTCCCCCTCCCCCCAAAAAAGTGGATGGAAAGGACTAGGAGGGCTGACTCCAATCCCTAATGGGAGGGGGGAATGTTTCACTGTAGGACACAAGAGGCTTAAGTATGGCAAAGCCTCTCATATCATGATTTATTTGTCATAAGCAAATAAAATGCGGTTAAGCTGTCTCCTTCTAGACAGACGGCTCTTTGCTTATTAAAGTTCCGAGAGAGGGTTCCGTGAGGCCGGCCTCCTCCTGCTTCAGAAGGCGTCGTGTTCCTCGGAGGTGTTTAAGGCTTTAATGAGTCTAATTTTTTGCACAGATGTTTCTGGGTGTTTGCAGGGTTTCAGAGTATTTTTATATCACAAAGGAGCTAGCCGGTGCCATAGCTCAAACTCTGACAAGCAAATAGATAATCAAGAAGACAAATGGCCTCTTTTGTGAGGCCCTGCTCCTGTATTAATTTTCATTTTCTTTCTCACAGAAAGTATCGAAAGTACGACTGGGGACCAAATCGCTTTCTGTCTCGGAGGTCCCAGTCACCCCTAGAATGGATGGGGGAAGGGAAGGCAGGTGACCCTCAGAAGTTCTGTGGAGCTTGGGCCGCTTTTGTGTGCAGGCCTCCCCCACCCCGAGAGAAGTTGGAAGGTCTGGGGGCTCCAGCCTGCGGTGCCTGGTCCTGGGGTGACCCAGGGTGTAGACACGGCCTCCAGAGAGCTCCAGGGCTCCAGAGAGCACATGCGATTCATAGTGGTTGGTTTCTTCGGTCCCATGGCCCTGTAGAAAACAAAAATAGCCGATCCCACCCACACCTTTTATTGTTACTTGTTTATTGTCGCCCTCTAGTTTGCAGCACCGGGGCGTTGGAGGCTGGGTAGGGCCAAGGGCTGGTGTCCCTGGCACCGGGAAAGGTTTAAATGCTACGGGGAGACTCATAAAAACAGTGCCCAGACCTGGAGGATGAGAGCGGCCAGCTTTGTTCGGTCAATTCCGGTGTGATGTTTAGCGGCCCGGGGATGCGCCTGAGAAAAATAGTTCTTAAAAAGCATATGCCCCCCTCCCCCAGGAATGCCTCTATAGAAGCAAATCAAAGCTACTCCTTGGAAGGTATGAATAGAATAAAAAAGAGATTTCTATGGAGCTTAAAGTTCACAGCCATTCTGTGTAGACAAGAGCTAAGAAAAATGTGAGAATTATACAGAAAACCATTAATCACTTCTTTTCTTTAAATACGTATCCTCTCTCCTTTGTTATTATTCAACAGCAAATCTCCGCAGACCGGCTGTTGGGGGGAAAAAGTGTTAGCCGCCTCTCCCAGATCGGCGAGGGGGAGAAATTTTGGAACCATAAAGTTGAAAACTTTTTTCTCTCAGTTTGGAAGAAGCCCTTCGCCATGAATGGGATTCGAGGAGTTCGGGCGAGAGGAGGCGAGAGGCGCAAAGGTAACCAAGCCCCGCCTGGGCTGGCATTTTTTTTTTTAAATAAATTGTTTTATGAGCTCTTTTTTTTTTTTTAAACAAGGGAAAGAAGAAACCCCGGTCTTGGTGGGGTTTTTATGGCGACTCTGGTCAGGTTTGGGGCTTTTTATGATGACTGATGCTTGGGTCAGATGGGCGAGAGAAGCCTGACACCTGGACACTGTTTGAACTGCGGGGGACTGGGTGACAGGGTCCCTGAAGAAGCCCAGAGAAGGTTGTTTGTGAGGCAGCTCAGAGTGCTTTCCCGGTTTGGGGGAAGTGCAGGGGGGCCTGTGGCACCCCAGCATATGTGCGTGCGTGCGTGTGTGTGTGTGTGTGTGTGTGTGTGTGGCTATGCGCACATGGGCCGGTTGCTCTGCGACTCTGTCTACACGGAGGGCTTGTGCCCTGTGTATCTGTTTGCAGTGAGATGTCATGCCGGCCCCTGGAAAAGCAAAATGTGTTTCTTGGATGGAATGCCCCAGTCTTGGAGCAGGGTATAGGTGGATGTCTTCTTTATTTCCCTTTTTGTGGCAAGCTTGGGATTCTAGACAAATATCCCCAATTCTCTGGGGCAGGAAACTGCTCCGTGCACAGGCAAGGTTCTTGCCGCTGGAATCTTCCTCTTTAGTGCTGTCCCCTCCCTTTGTCCTGGAGGTTCAGTGTTCAGTTTGCTTTCCTTTTGCTCTCTTAGTTTGGGGGCTGTCTGTCCCCCCCCCTCCTGCCCCCAACCTGGGGCCCTGCTTCTGAGGGTGAGTGAGCCAGCGGGCTCGGCCTCAGACCTGAATGTGCTGGCCCTTTTTCCCTGGGGCTCACTGCGAGTTTGGAGGCAGGAGGTTGGCAGGAGAGAGAGTTCATGGAAAGGCCACGTTTTCTAGGCGATTAGCTCGGTATTAGAACCACAAAATGACCTCGGAAGCCCCTTGACCTCTCTGAGACTGGACATTGTGCTGGCTCCTGCGTCCTGCCCAGGAGGGAAGGTCACACCTCCCTCCGCTGGGTCCCCAGGCTGCTGTGTACCCATGTCCACCCCCCTCTAGCCCCCAACCCCTACTTGGCTATTTTGGAATTTCTGGATTGTTTTTCTATATCTGTGCTCTGGGGAGAAAAGAAATAAAATTGTTAGCTTGGGTGCAGCCAGGGGAGGGAGGAGGATGCTGGCCTGTCTCGCTGTGCAGGGCTCCCACCACTGTCCCATGTCCAGTTTACCCCTCCTGTCCTGTTTTGCTTGGAGGGAGCTGAGGGGGCACAGATAAAGGGAAGGGGTAGGAGGCCCACAAGCCTTCAGGGGACCAGGGGAGGACAAGCCTCTGGGTCCGAAGGAGAGAGAGGGCTCCCCACTTGAACAGTTCCTTGGGGATTACTGTGTTTTAAAGTCTGATATCCCATCCACAACCCCTCAACCCACGTTTCTCCCTGAAGTTCCTTTGTCTGGGAAGCAATTCCTAGAATCACTTTCACTCCTTCCCCTGACCCCCAATTTCACTTCAGCTGCTCCCAGAGCCCATGGAATACCTCTCTACCAAAGGCGCAAGAGAGCTGGGGGAGGGCCAGTGCGGACTCTTCTGCCATCCCCAGGGAGAGCTCTGCCATGTTGACCAAAGTTTCCAGCAACTTTTCATTTTCAGAGATGGGTGGAGGTTTTCTGAGAGCCTTTCCACATCTGTATTCTGCTTGCTGTACCTTAAAAACCCCATCTCAGGAGGAGATGGGGAGGGCCACACCAGCTGGGAAGAGGAGATCTCCTTTGGGGTGAAGACGACTTTGTTGGGATGTGTTTGGTGTTGGTCTGCATGTTGTAAATTGTCTATTGGAACTTAGGGGCTTGGTCTTAGGCAAGAAATAACTGGAGTTGGTTGGTATCATCTTTGTCCCTGGATGGCATAATAAATGCAGGGGGTGGAGGCCTGGGGACAGAAAGGAGGTGAGCGGAAAGGGTTAGCTGGGCTGCCCCTGGGCTGAAAAAAGCTGCGGCTTCAGGGAGATGCACCCATTGCTTATAAGGGCAGATAACCAATTGTGGGAGCTCTGTAGGCCCAGCAACTTTACCAGCTTTTCTCTGGCAATGTGAGGATTAGGGATGCACTCATGGGAAGGAGGAGGAAAACAATGGAAAGGGAGGGTTAGGGTTCACTCAAGGATTTCATCCTACAGGTGGGAACGTGGAAATCTCACTTTCTCTCCTCCCCAGACCCCAACCTGAGCACTGCCCAGGGCTCCCCGGCCCTTTGGACACCCCTTCTACAACTCTAGTGGCTACCCCTCATCCTCCTCATCTCTGCCCTCTTTCTTCTCAGGCCCCCCGTCCCCTCCATCTTCCTCTTACTTCCACCGCCCGGACAAACCCGGGGCAGCCCCGGCCCAGTGGTGGGTCTCCCTGGGAAGCGGCCAGGGAATGGGGTCTGGTTAGAAAACCAAGCGGGGAAGTTTCCCAGCGTGAGCTGAGCGCTGACGGATTTGTGATCTGCCATAAAACCGGCGCGTTCAGATTCGTAAATCAATCTCGCCTCTCCCACAGTATAAACGTTCGCTTTATCGGCAGCGAGAAAGCGCTGGGCGCTCGGCCGGCTCTCGGCGCTTGTTTATTTGAACACGGACATTCCCAGGATCCGGAGAATGTGGGCATTTTAACAGGACCTGCCCGCATGCCTTCTTGTCAGTTTGCTGTTCTTTTCCTTGCCCTTAAAAAAAAAAGTCTCCGTTTCAGAGATCACCGCCTTCCCATACTCCAGCATAGTGTACCTTCTCTCTCGCTTGCTCATATTTTTCTCTTGGACTTTCGGGGAGAGTTTTCTTTGGGGGACCATGTTAGCGGATTTGTGCTCAGGACCTTGCAGAGGGTTGCACGGGCTGAATTCAATACTAGTCTGTGTTTTGTATCCAGACAATCAAAGCCGACCACCCCCCTGCAGGGTCTGAGCCTGGCCTGGGCCTGCCGGCGCCCCAGCCCCACCAGTGCATGGGGAGCAGGAGGCCAGGCCGGCCCAGTACCTTCTGCGGGGCCTCGATGCCGCCAAACTGGATCTTACCGGCACCCACTCAGGGGTGATGTTTCTTTGGGGGTTACTAAACCATCCAGGTTCCTGGCTTTCTCCCCATTGAGTTGCTTTTGGGTCAGAACCCTCCAAACAAACCCCCAGCCTCCCTACCCTAAAGCGCGTCTGTTCTTCCCCGGTCCCGCCTGCCCGCGGCGGCTGGGGCCTGGCCTGGCTGCCCCCAGCGCTGCCGAAGATAAGGCCGGGAATGTGCAGCGAGGGGCTCCCTCAGGAATGCCTTCCCCACTCCTCTCTGCGCCCTCACCTCAGCCCATAGCCAAGGACTCTGATTCTGGTTGTAACTGGTCTGCTCATTCTGGGCTTGAGCTGTGTGGGAAGGTTTGTGGATGTTTTGTTTTATTTCTCTCTGAGATGAAGGTTACTCTCTCTAGGCCTAGGGAATGGCTTTCTCCTATCATCCTGGGTGTTCAACCCTTTAATATGCAACACCCCCGCCCCAACCTTTTTCCTATCGACCGGCCTCCATTGTCTGGCGATTGGAAGCTCAGGGCACTAACACCTGGGAGATAGGGACCCGGGGCTGCCAGGCTGACTTTGACTTCAAAGCCTCTTTCTTCCTTTCCTCTGTCTGCCCCCGCCCCCCCTTCAGTTAGAATCTCCAGCTGTTTCCAGTGGAGTTGGGGGTAAGGGGACTGAGACAGGGTGTGACAGAGGTAGAGAGAGGCTGAGGGTCCACTTCTTTTGTTAGAAACTTTAGTCTGGTCTTTGTCTGTGGACGTGTTCTCAAATCAGTCAGTAGGATTCGGTTCCCTGTAACAGTAACACCACAAACGGAAAAAGTCCCGGCTGCGGCCATTCTGAACTTTGCAAGTCCCAGAGCCTCCTGTTCATCCAGCCCCCTTTCTGCCTCTTCAAAAGGTACCACAAGAGATCAAAAAGAGAAGGAAAGCCGCCAGCTCCATTCTTTATACATATAGAATGTGGCCTCATGAAGTGTGTCTTTTGGAGATGGTCCCTTTAGAAATGTTGATTATTTAGGAAGGGGGGGTGGGTCCTACTGAAATCAGTATCCTAAGAGTGAGGGAAAGAAGGGAGTTGGGGGTGGGGGATCTCACCCTTAAAGGGTGCAGGGAGAAGAATTGGAAGCTGAGAAATCCAGGGGCTTGGAGAAGGGCTCTCGCCCACCCCACCCCCACCCCAGACGCCCCTGCAGACTATTTCTGCACCTCCACGAACTAAGCAGAAGCAGGAGGAGAAGAGAGAGAGGAGAGGTGGGCGGTAGGTAAGTGGGTCCGGTGGAGGTGGTCAGGGTGCTGTGGATCTAGCAGGCAGAGATGTGGATCTGGAAGAGAGAAGGAGAACTCGATACTATTCCATTGATGGGTTGGGGGAGACGTATTTTGCAGGAAAATTTCTCCTCCTGAAGGGGAAGGTCATAGTGGTCCTTTGAGCCTGAAATCGAAAGACCCCCTTCCCCCCTCTGGTCACGTGATTCATTAAATAATTAATGCCGAGGTTGCAGAATAGATATGTATTCGTCAGGAAAATCACAGGCTTGGTCTCCCTGTTTCTGACGTGCAATTCAACTGTCCTTTGAAAAACAAGCCTGTACCCTGAGAAAAAAAAAGAGGGGGGGGAGAGAGAGAGAAGAGAGAGAGAGAGAGAGAGAGAGAGAGAGAGAGAGAGAGAGAGAGGCAGCAATAAAACAGCCCCGCAGCCGGAGCCACACCACGGGCTGGGGTATTGTAAGTAGAAGGGATTTCTCACTACCTACCGTGTCTTATATGTCCATGTAAATTTATTGTTTGTTATTAATGTTATTGTCGTAAACTGTGACAAATAGCCATCTTCATTTCCTGCCATTTCTCTTCACACGGTGCTCTGTGTGTTTATACCCATTGAGGCATTGCATAGAGATTTTAGGAATATTCCTCTCCTCTCTCTCTCTCCCTCTCCTCCAGCCCTTTTCTTGATTTATAGCAATATGGGTGTCAGCTACTGGGGCCGGCATGCCAGCCATTGTGTGTGTGTGTGTGTGTGTGTGTGTGTGTGTGTGTGTGAGTGTGCGCGCTTGCGTCTGCGTGTGTTTGTGAGCGAGTTGTGTTGTTTATGGCCATGTCTCCGATAAATCATTTCTCACGGAAAATGATGGGGAAGCTGGGCTGTTTCTGCAGCCGGGAGAGAGTCGCTCTCTCGGAGGCACTTCCTCCCTCTCTGCTCTGCTCCCGGGAGTTGGTTATTTCAGATGATCCACGGTAATATATCAGCAGTTAATATGAAAGCTCTATAGCTGGAGGTCTTAAATTACAGCATCCGTGATTATCAATTAAGGCGAGATTTGTATAAATTTGGTAAACCAGAAATGCCTCATTGGCATATAAACCCAGTCAAAGACCATGACCTAATATAAAAATTATATTTGTGAGCCTGATCGAGCCAACATTCCTGCAGCAGCAGACAGAGCTTCATTTCTCAGCGGTCCCCCGCCGGAGTTTGGCTGCTCCGGTTCCAGCCACTGGGAAAGGACCCAGCTCTGGAGGCAGAAGGCGCCTGGGGGCAAGAGAGGTGGAGGCGGAGGAAGCATTGACTGGAGTTGTAGGCAAAGATTTTTGTTGTGATGGGGACCAAGTCCCGTGCAATTGGAAATGGGGGGTGGGGGTCTGGAGAGATTCAGCTATAGCATTAAAGCTTAACCTATAGGACTGCTGTGTATGCCAGGGTATGTAGGGTGGAGAATGAGCTGCCCAAATTGGGGCAGACAATGGAGGCAGAGGGTGAAGGGCATGGAGAGAAGCTGAAAGCCCTGGCTCTCCACCCTCCTGGCTAACAAAACAAGGAAATGAATTCACACCCCAGTAGCCTTCCTTCGGCCTCCTGAGACAAAGAAACTTTCCTCTGTAGCCAGGGACTGCGTGTTGGGGTGTGTGTGTGTGTGTTAAAGCAGGGAGAAGTTCTTCAAGTTTTTCTAGAGAAGAAATGTTCCAGGAACCAGGTGGTCCCAGGAGTTGAAGTGTGTTCCTCTCCCTAAGCCCCGTTTCAAAGAGGAAGCCAACAGGGTACAGATGGGGACGGGGAGAGCTGGTAACTTGGCCCTAGGGTTTCATATGGGGGTCTCAGTCCTTCCCCAGCAGGGAAGAGTCTGCTGGCCAAGAGAAAACTAGCGGTGGCTTCTGGGGGCATGCTATGCTGCACCCCAAAGTTGTGGTAGATGAGGGGCAGAGGGTACAGCCTTTGCCAAGTCTGGTCTGGGCCACTGGCTGTTTCTTGCCTGGCTGGAGCTGGGCCAGCTGACTTTATGGGTACTGTTATCTGATATTTAACTCTGCCTGCTAGTGTAAGCCTTTGAGTAGGGAAATGAGAGGGACTCTGCACCTAGGTGTTAATTATTTGTGGCATAAGCTTCTCCGAGTGGCCCCCTAGGCCCCAGTGAGCCTCTAGGAGCTGGCTCCCACGCTCCATCCAAGTGGGCGCTGAGCCCTGTCCTTGTAATGGGCAGATCTGGAAAAGGGTGGTTGGTGAAGCCTCCCATTTGGGGAGTCTGGATTGACAAGGGTTTGGGGAGAAAGAGAAGGGGCTGAACAAGACCCCAGGCTAGGATGGGTGGGGGCATTACCTGGCCTGGATAAAGGGAAGGTGGAGTCTGGATTCAAGGGCTGGAGATCTTGGGGAGGTTGAAAGGTTGTGGGGGGGCAGCAGCAAAGAGATCTGAGGGATAGGGGGCCCCAAGCCTTTCAGGCCCTCTATCCTTTAATGTTAGAGAATTCTGCCCCCCACCCCCAGTGTGGGAGGTGACAAGGTGGGTATAAATGTGAGTTCACCCCGGAAACCAGTGCTCCAGAATGTAGGTCAGAATCTTGGAATCCCTGAGAGAGCAAGGCAGGATTACCTCCTCCTTGAAGAGGAAGAGGGACATGAAGGAGAAGGGAGAGAGTAGGCTTGTGTTTCTTAGTTTCTGAATTTAGTCTGTTTGGGAGGCTGGGAAACAAAAGGGTGGAGGCTGGAGGATCTGCTTTTGGAGACAGGCCACAGCTTCTGGGAAGGGGTGGGGGCCGGTGCCACAGGCTCCTACCCCTGTGTTGCAACTCCACCCCCTATCCTGCCCCCTCTGCTGCCTTTGCTTGTGCTTATGACATGGAGGTCTGCTCCCCCCTCTCTTTTCCTCTCCATTCTTTCAGCCCCCTTCAGGTCTTTGTCTCTTCTGGCCCTGCCCTGGGGATCCCCCTCCCTTTCCCTTTCCCCAACTCTCCCGGAGGCTCTTCCCCAGGAGACAAAAGCAGGGAGACCATCCCTTTCCACCAGTGTCTTTCAGTCGCTGGCCCTGGTTAAAGCGCCCTCTGTGAGGCCTGATGCCCTCCATCCAGGTGCGTAGGCCTACCCCCCGAATCATCAACTTTGAAAAGACCATGTTGGTTTTTTTAAAAAGCTACATTTGATCCATTTAACCAGGAAGCACTCTGCCTCTTGCCAGTCCTATGCACACGCACACTCGGTTATTTGCTGTTCAGGGGTCGGGGTAGAATGTGTTTGGTGGAAGGGGGCTTTAGGAAAGCTGCTGATTCTGGGTTCGTCCCAGACGCTGCTGGTGCCCACTTTCTCTATATGATTATCATGTGCTCCCCAGGCTTTTGAGAAGCTGGGCTGCCACTGCTTGAATGACCAGAAGCTTTGGCTAGAAAGAGGAGGAGAGAGGATGAAGGAAAAAGGGGGGGCCCAGAGAGAGAATGGGCAGAAGAATCCCTCTCTGAGGTGGGAAGCCAAGGAGAGGATGACAGGGGAGTGGAGACAAAGGCGAGGCTGAGAGGCAGGAGGCTGTCCTAGGAGAAGAACCCCACAACTTGAATGAACACACACACACACACACACACACACAACACGCACAGGCACACACTCTCCTCCCAGCTAAGTGAGAAGAAGGGATGTGAAAAGGAAACCATTTCTCTCGCCCCCTTCTCTGTAGGAGAGAATGTCTCCTTGACAAAAGGGTAGGTTTTCCCTGTAGGTGAGAGGGCCGGGCCCAGGGCTCCCTCTGCCCCCAGGAGTGGGGCAGCCTAAGAAGGCCGCCCCGAAGTGGTTTCTGGAGGTGCTTCTATGTCCTTCCCACGACCCAATTCGAATTTAAGACACACCGACAGGCAGAACATGAGAAGACAAAGGGGCTGGGAGAGAGGGACGGAGGCAACAGATATGAGAAAATGGGGTGCAGGGTCAAGAAAGAGAGAGAGAGAGAGAGAGAGAGAGAGAGAGAGAGAGAGAGAGAGAGAGAGAGAGAGAGAGAGAGAGAGAGAGAGAACCAGTGAGCCCAAACCCCTTAAACCCCTTAAACCCCTTAGGGGGCAGGCTCAGGGGAGAGGGCTGTGGGTCTGGACTCCCTGTTTCTCTCCAGCAGCTGCCCAGCGCTGAGACCAGGCGGGGAGCCTCTGCCCCTGGAGCAGGCCTGTGGGCAGCTCCCTCAGGTGGGAGGCGGCTGGCAGCCACTGAAGTTTGGGGAAATGGCCAAGAGGCCTTGGGCACTTGCATCTCCTCTTCTGCCGCCTTCATGAGTAACTTCATGGTTGGGCTGGCCCCAGACAGAGTCCCAGCGGGAGGACTTCTCTCCCGCCCGGGTCTGGGCTCTTTCCTGGCTGTTCCTTCCCCGCCTCGGTCCCGACTGGGGGTCTGGGGCTCCTCGTCCTCTCCTCTGGGGAGGGGAGAAGCTGGTCTTCCAGCTGCCTCAGACTTTCCCTTTCTCCCCCAATGTGCTCCCTTCGCAGGAACCTCCAACTGAACAAACGGATGCCACCTTCACTGATCACTACCCCCACCCCCCATCTTCCGGGAAAGGGAACGAAAGTTCCTACCCGCCTAAGCGGCCTTTAAAGGCTCCGGGGAACCTGGAAAACGTAAACCTTTCCGCCTCTCCAGTCCCTCTCCCCCCCCCTCGCTGCTGCTCGGCTCCCGCCTTGGCGCACCCCCATCCCCGTCCAGTCCTGCCCAGAATCTCTCCCTTCCTCTCCCTCCTCCGCCGGCCGGGCCGGACATATGGAACCCATTTCGCTGGTGACATTGAAGAGCCGCCCGTGCGCCCGCCTTCCCTTCCGCCATGGCGCCCCTGGCGCTCCCGCGCCTCGCCGTGCCCCCCGCCAGTCGCGGCTCCCCTTCCTGGCCACTTGGCCGGCTCTCCGAGCCCCGAGCCCAGCGCGGTGCCCAGCCGGCCCGGCGGAGGGGGACCCCCGGCATCTCCGGAGAGAGGCGCCTCGAGTGCAGCCCCGTGCGCCCCGCGGCCTCGGAGGCCGAACAAAGCCGGGGGCGGGGGCGGGGGCGGGGAGCGGGCCAAGCTTCCGGGCCTTTCCCCGCGCCCGCCCGCCCGTCCCAGGGCCTCCCGGGGTCGAATGACCGGGATGCGGCCAGCCGAGCCCCAGCCGGGGCCCAGGGACCCGAGCCTGGCCGGTGGCTCCCGCGCGCGCCCCGCACCCGGCGGCCTGGCGCGGCCTGCGCCCTAGCGGGAGACGCACAGGTAAGTGCGGGTGCGGGCCAGCGCCCGGGGCGGGGCGGGGAGCAGAACGGCTGAGACCCGTCCCGGCCTCTCTCCTGGGTGGGCACTGAGGCTGGATCCAAACCGTGGGAGACAAAGATGAGGGCAACTTAAGAGGCGGGTAGGGGCTGTGGGGGTGGAGGGGACCCTGTGTGCAGGGCAGAGTGGAGGAATGTGGGTGTGCATGTGGGGTGTGCACAGGATCGGGGTTCGGGTGGGGAGATCGCCTCGCAGGAAGGGTGTTGGAGGCTGTGGAGGGCTTTCGGGGGGCATCTGCTGGGGAGGGGACCGGCCCTGGCCCGGCTCCAGCCCGCACAGCCCCGCTGCCCCTCGGCCCAGCCCTTTAGCACCTTGCGGGCTATTTGAAGCTGATACTACAAGGGGGTGCGCTGCGGCCGGGTGTTGAGCGGAGGAGGCAGGGGAGGGGGTGATTTATGGTCGCAGAGAAGCTGTGCTTACTCCCTGCCTGCTTTGGAAACCAAAACCCAAACAGAGCAGAGGCGGGAGCAGCCCTCTCCCTGGAGCAGAAGGTGATGCCAGGGCGATGCGCTGGGATTTATTTTCTCAGATGTGGGGAGATGGTGGGAACTCCCCTGGAGGCACAGGTGGTGGATAAGGGGAGTGCGCACGCATGCACACGAGTAGGTGTGTTAGTGTACGCGTCACATCTCAGTTCTGAGGTTGGGGTTTGTTGGGCACAACATGGCTCTGTGAGCGGGCACCCGGGCAGCTGGGAGGGAGGCCGGGTGTTCTGTGGTCCTCTGGGATGGGCAGCTCTGCACACACTTGGCTGCTCAGTGCCCTCGCCGTGGGGCACTGTTTGGTTCCGCCTGGGTGTTCTTCCGCCTACGGCCACACGCAGGAGAGTCCACTTGGCCTGGCCCCTGGCCCCTCTGTGCATCTGCCCACACGCCACCTGATCCTCACTTTGAACCTTTAACTTTGCTGTGGGAGACTGAGGAAGTGTGAGCGTGGCTGTGTGAGAAGGGGAGGGAGAGAGGAGGAAAAGGCCTGGGGTCGGAGGGGAGATCAGTGGTTTGAAGCTGGGCCACCATTACCCAGATCCCCCTGAAGTTGCTGCTTGGGGGAGGGGGACAAGGGAGCACAAAGGGGAACAGAGCAGGATGGTGGGGGTGGGGAGAAATATCTTTTTGACCCCAGGATCGATATTTCCGCAGGCCAACTGGTGGCTCTTGCATTTCTGTCCAGACGCCCCAGCTTTGCCTGGAAATTGTTTTGCATTAAATTTTCTCAGCCGCAGAATTATCTTTCCTCGCCTCCAGCTAAACTTGCATTTTTCCACCAGACACTTGGGTCCCGCACCAATGAAATCTGAGAGGAAGCGGCTGGGCCCTAAGTGGCCGTAATTTAATTGATTTTATCATAAATCATCAACTTGATGAAGAACCCGAGGTTTCAGTGAAGTAAATTGATATTAATGGGAGTTTCTTGAAATGCAAACTCGCTGTATTGCTGGATTGTTGGGGCATCTTGAGCTGGGAGGTGGATTACTTGTATCCCAAGTGCAGGGAGCCGACTATAGCCCAGCACAGCTTTAGGGGGCGGGGAAAGCAAGCTGCAGAGGGCAGCTGCGGGCAGACTGGTTTCTAGGGGGCGGGAGCAGGTAGGGAACAGAACTTTGTGGGGAGGGAGCAGAGTCTTTGACTCAGTGAATCCTGCTGGCCATCTTGGGAATGCTGCTCTCCAGTTGGGGGGAGGCAGTAGGGAAGCTGGGCTGGTAGGTGTGTGGGCAGAGTTGGGGGTCGGGTGAGAAGGCCAGGCTGTTACAATGGGTGCATTGAGTTTTGGTTAAAAATTGCCAGGTCGAAGCCTTCCTCCTCTAATTATACAAATTAATTATTTACTGCTAAGGTTCCTGTGTTCAAAATCAGCACTTTTGAGTTGGTGGTGAAGGTAGCGAACAACCCCCCACATAAACACACACAGGCGGGGAAAGCAGTAAAAGCCAGTGCGTGAGCTTCTATGGGGCAAGAAGGACCAAGATGGAGTTGGTGTTTGTAGTAGAGGTGTAAGCTTTTAAATCCCCAAAGGAAGTATCCTGCCTTATTGTCATTGTCTGAACTAGTCTATTGTTACTGCTGAGTGTTGATGCTCACTTTTAGATCAGCACACAGAGAAGCACAAACCCTCAGGCCAGAAAGGGCCCTCAGAAGATCATTTAGCCCATCCCTTCCCTCCACACAGATGCTCTGGCGTTACAGAAGGGTATACTGAGGCCCAGTGTTCTCCACTTCAGCTCATACAGCCAATCTGGAACACCTAGAATGTGAGCCTCCTGACTTCCAAGCCTATCCCAAGGATGGCTTGTCACTTAAGACAAGTCACTCCCCTGGTCTCAGTTTCTGGATCTGTAACAACAACAGAAGTAGACAGGATGACCCCCACGATTTCCCAGTTCTGACCTTGAGTAACTCTCTAGTGTTTGGGAACACCTCCCTCACATACAGAAGTTACTGCTTGTTTACAACATACAGGGGGTTCGCATCCACCCAGAGCAGTGGATGGCGACCCAGACTGGCTCTAGGAAATCCGCTGGAATCTGGACCGTTCCTCCTCCTGAAGACTGGGGGAGAAGCTCGGGCCTCAGAGAGCAATGGGAATAGAAGGCAGTGGAGAGAGGCTTGCTAGCTGGATTGGGCTGGAATTGGCATTTGGTTGGGGCGCTAAGGAAGGAGGGCTCACCCTCACAGAGCAAGCCACTCTTCCCCTAGGTGCCCAGCTGGGGCTGGAGTTGTTCAGATTGCAGTTCTTAAAGTTCCTTCTACCCCAGCCAGGGACTGGATTAAGATTTTAGAATTTAGATTCTATGATGGCAGGCTACCCCCCCGCCCATCTTCATCCTGATCCCTAGGTCTTTAGACCCTCTCTTCCTAGGAGAGGGCGAATGTGGTGCCATAGCACCATACCAGATCTTCTGCCAGGGCAGCTAGGACAGACCTGCAAGGTGGATGACTCACCCCCACCAATTCTTGCTCTCATTTTCCATCTCTTTCCCCAAACTGGGAGAAAATAAAATTCAAGAGGGGTGGAGTTTCTTAGAAGTTTAATGGCTATGAGAAGAGAGATTTCTTGTAGGAGCAGAGATATGAGGAGGCCAGACAGACTGGGACGGGGTGTGTGTGTGTGGGAGGAGCTCCCCAGACTGCCTTGGGAAGTATGATCAGGGATGTGAGTTGTGCTGGAGGAAGTGGGGAGAGATGGGAAACAACCTCATCTTAGTTCTGGAAATCAGTCTCAGGCCAGATATCCAGAGAGAGAGAGAGGATGAGATGGAGGGGGAGGGGGGGGGAGAAGAGAGCTGACAGGTCCAGACTCTGGCTCTATCCCATTAGACTTCGGAGTTTTATATTTGGAGGCAATTCGGAAGGCCTTCAGCTGATTGGTCATTAATCCGGTGAGTTATTGTCTGTTAAACAGAGGTCACTGGGAGAGAGACATCCAATCTGTCAGGGGAGACCTGCGCAGTCACTCTCAGCGGCTGGGCCCCTGTTCCTCCCTTGCCTGTGTCTCCCTCCCTTCCCAGCACCCCCACCCCGTGCCCAGCTGTCCTAGATTCCACCCTCTCCCTGGTGCCTTCTCTACTTTGCACACCTTTGTCTCCACATCCGGGGGTGTGGGTTAGCTAGGCCAGGACCAGGTTCCTAGATGAGGCGGGACCCCTGATTCAGAATGGACTCATATGGCAGCAAGGCGCCCGCCTGCCGGTAACTCCCCACTTGGCCCCGAGCAGCCCTATCCGCTGCTCCTCTGAGCTTTCAGGGGGCCTCCATGGAGCCCGAGGAGTCTGCGAATTCTCTTGGTTGCCCTGTTTTCTCCTGCTTGCCTTTTCACCCCATCACTTGGGGTTGGGGGGAGAGTACAATTTGGATTTTTCTTCAACCCTAGTGTCTTTCGATTCCCGTGTCTGCTGAGCCAGGCCTATGCCCGGTCTACACCGGTCTCTGCTGAGGCGCCAAATCTGCGTATGGCTGCCCCTTTGTTCCCTCCCGCTCCCGGCCTCTCGGGGTGGGGTGGGTAGGGAGGAAGGCAGGTTTGAGGATCCAGATACCAGGAGTGGTCTTTAGTAGCAATTTCCATTTTACAACCCCAGCTTTAAAATTGTTATGAATATTTAGATGGAGATTTGGGTGTGTGTGTGTGAACTTTACAAGACTCTGCCTGCCACTGCAACAAAGTTGGGCAGGGAAGCTAGAAGAGTGTGGGTCTGGGGCTCCAGAGAGGACCAGAGAGAACCAGATCCCCAGATGCTTGGTTTGGCTTGCAGGTCCCAGTGCTTCCACAGTCAGCCTGCGGTCGGATTTGGGGCAGGCTGAGCTGGGGGCAGCAGCCTTGGTCACCCCAAGGCTGATAATCGGAAATCGAGTTTAACCAGGCCGGCCAATTTGTGCTTTTTGAGAGGGGAATTTTCGTTTGCTCTTTGATTTTTTGTGTATGTGGGGTGGGGGTGGGGGGTGCGGGGAGAGAAACTGATATGGTCCCCCGAAAGCCTGGCAGGCTGGACCGCCAGGGATTTCTCCAGGGTGTTTAAAGTCCCCTGGTCCTGGGTACAGATTAGGAGTGGGGGAGGGGAGTGCCAGTGCCAGAGAGAGCACTCCAGCTTTTCGAAAACTGAAGCAGAGAGAAAAGAATGTCTATGAAGGGGGACATTTTCTCTCATTTTTACCTTTATTGTTAAGTTTTGCCTTTAATTATTAGATTACACTAAGGTTTCTGTGTCTTGACCTTTCTTTCCATTTTTTTTCAATTTCTCCCTTTCTCTCTATCTCTCAACACACACACACACACACACACACACACACACACACACACACACAGTAAGTTGTTAAATTTCTGTGCCTTGAGTCCAGGAAGAAATTGTTTCCTCTCCTCTCTGTAGTGTAACCCTGAATCAGGACTCCCTTGGCATCGCTGAAGCCCTCTCCCCTCCTCTCCTCTAGACCCCAAAGCCTCCCCTCAAACCCCTCTGGTGTCTCCCAACCCCAGGTCCCTGCCCACACTCCTCACTGCCCTCCCTTTGTCCCTTGAAGTTTGAAAGGTCCCAATCCTGCATCAACACCTCAAACGAAATGGGAGCCCTCAGGATTGCCTGTTTCACCATCCACACCCCCCACACCTTCCCAGTCCCAATCTGGGGCAACCGGCTAGCCAGAAATCTCTAAGAAAGGGAGAAAAAAGGCAAGAAAGAAACCAAAATGGGATGCAGTTGCCTCCCAAACATTTCAGATGGGCTCTGCTTTCCAGAATCAAGAAGTCCCACTTCATCTCCTACCGCATTTGGGGGTGCATGTCTTCCGAACTTTTTCTCCAGGTTCATTTTCTTGCTCCCCAGTTCTTCTTTTTGCTCCCACCCCACTGCACCCCATTTCTTTGTGTGGCCAGAAGGCACCACGGTGAGTTGGGGCTCCAGAAGGGGAATAGTCCACTGCAGTCTCTGAATGCGCCTCCACCCCCAGCTCGGCCCCAGGCCCGACCAGCCTGCGGCCAGGCTCTCTTTTTATTCCTTGATGCAAAGTTTAGAGCCACAAACAACCAGGTTTTCTCTTCTCTCAAGTTTTTGATGATCTTCTCTAGCAGCAGCTTGGAGAGATGGAGGGAGGGTCTGAGATCCATTCTTGGCTTTTTAATTTTGGGGAGGCAGAGAAAAGACCCAAAGGTGTTGGTTCCCTTAAGCCTCTGGAAGCCTCTCTGGGCTGAGAACCTGACCCACCAGACCCAAAGCTACAGAGTCCCACTGGGTAGGTCTCTAACCAGGGATTAGAGATCTCAAGACAGATTCCTTGCAGCCACATACTCATGCAGCCATAATCACTCTCTTTGAGGGTCATGGCTTGAGCCCCAACATTGGGTCTGGCTTGGGCATTTTTCTTTTCTTGATACTATTGACGAACACAGAAAAAAATGGCTCCCACCCTCTATCCTTATCTGCCCTTTCTCTCAGCCACCATCTCTCTGGGAGGCCGTAGGATCCTTGGGAATATCATAGTGAAAGCTCTACATGCCGCTGTTGTGGCTAGAGGGTAGGGAGGCCATGAGTACCCCATCCCTTAATTCATCAGGGCCCCAGGAAACCTACTGCTTCAACCCAGAAAGTCTGATTTAGGGGGCCTGGGAGAAGTGGGGGGCCAGAGGAGCCTAGAAACCATTTCCTATGGGAATAGAATATTTTCTCAGCCCAAAGCAGAGCTTGTGAGCCAGCCACAACCACCCTCTCCTGGAAAGAAGACAATAGAATAGCTGGAAACAATCTCTCACCTTTGTTCTCCCAGTCCCATCTCTCCTTGGTGCATCCAGATGGGAGAAGGCAAAAGCCAAATATTCTAACCAGGAGCTCACAGGGGTAGTGGCTGGTTCTATCCACGAAAACTTAAGAGACCAAGTTTTCCAAGCTGCCTTTGTAGGAAAAAAAAAGAGACCGCTTGCCTCCTTTTTGATCCCCTAAACCCCGAGTCAGCAGTTAGGCAGAGTTGCAAACCACTCCTGCTTTGGGGAATGTCCTGGTGTCTTTTTGTCTTTTTCCTCCACCAACGTGACTCTTTGCCACCCTCCCCCCCCAAGCCAAATCTGCAGACACCTACATTCTTGGCTCCTGTCTTCCTCCCACAGGCCTCCCACCCTTCTCACACACACCCTGAGAAAAGTTTAGCTCTCATCCTCTTCCTTACTTCTGCCAGGAAGCAGCATCTTGCAGAGCTAAGAGAACAGGTTTGTTCTGAATAACAATAATGATCCCAGCAACAACAGCCACCCTCTGTCTCTCCTGCCAGTTCCCTTAAAATTAAGCCATTTTGCTAGTTCTTCTCATCTTCTCAGAAGTACAAATATCCTTGTCACCTCTGCCCGTCCAGAGGTGAGAATCCCAACAGAAACTTCTCTGGGAACTTCTCACACACCATGGCCAGCCGGTCCTGAGCTGAAGCTAAACACAGGGTCCTCCTTTTGTCATCATCTCATCAGCCCCCCTCGCCCTGCAAGATGGTCTGGGTTTTTAAAATAATCACTCACCGCTAGTTGTCTGTTCTCAAAAAAAAAAAAAAAAAAAAAAAGGAGGGGGGGGAGGGGCTGTCTAAAAAAAAAAAAATCTGGCCTTCCCTCCTACCAGTTGGAAACTGGGTCTGGATATTTGTGGGGAGAGAGAAGGGACAGAGGGGGTGTGGGGAGAGGAGCAGCAGACCGGGAGGCTCAGATGGAGGGAGTTGGAGCCAGAGGGCGGAACACCCAGCCACCAGTCCCAGAGGAGTGAAACTACTTAAAAAAAAAAAGTCCTCGTGTTCCACTGCAAACGCGGGGCGCCAAGCACCCACCCCCAGGGAGGCCAGGGCCTTTGACTAGGCCTCCCCACAGCTACTTCCCAATTAGCATAATGGTTTACTACTGGGGTGGTGAGAGCCCGCAGCCCCAACTGGCTGCGCCTTGCCTTGGCTCCCCCTGCCTCGTCTGCCAAAATCTCTAAAAATGTACCTGTTCTTACAAAATGAAAAGACAAAAAACAAAACAAAACAAAACAAACAAACAAACAAAAAACAACAACCCCCAAACCTCTACCCTTCTTCCCTTAACTCACCCTTTTTTGGGGGCGGGGTGAAAAATCCCCTCTCCCCCAATACCACCATCACCTTCCCTCCTTATCAGGCATCTAAGCTTGCTACAGGGGGAGAGGTGGGGTGTGTGAGAGAGAGTGTGTGAGAGTGTGTGTGAGTGTGTGTGTGTGTGTGTGTGTGTGTGTGTGTGTGGTTTTTTTTTCTCCCTGTGCAAAAGCAGAGGCCATTGTTACGGGGAGCAGGGCGTACCAGTCTTATAGGGCAACCGCACTGTGGCGACTTGGCCGTGGCGGAGCCGGGAGCCCGGAGCCGGATTGCCGGCGAGCCCAGCAGCCCAAGCACCTTTCGGTCTTGTCTCTCTTGCTCCCCCTGCTCCCGCGCCCCCTCCCTCCTGCGCACCCCCAGCTCCCAAGCCGAGTGAATTGAAGCGGACGCCGCGCGGCTCCTCCGGCCGGCCTGCCCCTCGGGCTCCCCAGCCGGGGTGGCTGGTGGGGAGGGAGGGGGCGCCGCCGCTCTAAACAGTGGTCTTTTCTCCCTTTGCCTTCAAGGAGGGGAGGTTTCTCGCCCGCCGCTCGCGCTGGGGCTCGCTGTGAATATATATTATGTCTGCCTGGGCTCCCCTGGTCGGCGGCTAAGGTAAGCGGGGCTGGAACAGGCGATCAGTTTGTGAATGGCGGAGAGTGTGTCTCAATGATTTATGGCCCATATGACTCCAATCTCGGTTCAAGAAGAGTTCACAAGCTTTAAGCTTCCTTCCACGCAGCGACTGGCTCTCTCTCTCTCTCTCTCTCTCTCCCTCCCTCCCTTCCTCCCTCCCTCCCTCTCTCTCCTTCTCTCCCTCCCTCTCTCCCTCTCTCCTCCTGCTTCTCTCCTTTCCTCTTCTTTCCTTCTGGCAACCAGGTCCTGGGCAGGATTTTCCCTCCCGCCGATAGGAACAGCCTCACCTCTCTCTCCCTTCCCTGTTTTATTTCTCTTCCATTCATTTATTTATTATTATTTTTTTAAGTCCTGGAAGGTGCCCTGTCCCCTCTCCCGGGGCTTCCCCCGCTATTGTGACTCTCCCGGCTCTGCCCGGGGTGCGCCCGGCAAGGTGGGGTTCTGGGGGCGGCATACGCCAGCCAGACCCTGGGGGGAAGCCAGGAGCCACCGGCTCCCTCCCGAGAAGCCATATGGAGTCTGGATTTTTCCAACATGGAGGCAAGGGGGATAAGACATGTTTGGCCGGGTAGAGCTGCTCCCCACCCCCACTTCGCCTGGATCCCCAGATCTCGGCTCCCCCGGGCCCCTCTCCCCGTCCTCCCTGGCCCCCTGGCCCGGCCCGGCCCTGGAGCGGAGTGGCTGCGGCGCCCTGGAATCCGGTTACCTCCCGCGCCCCAAACTTGCCGTCGCCCGTGGGGGCTCGGCTCGCAGCCCGGGGCGCTGGGAAGCCGCCACCGCCAACCGGGTCGGCGTCCCGGACGCTGTCTCGTCGCCCCCGCGGGCCGGCGTCCCGGTGGCCGGCCTCCCCCGCGGCAGTGGCCCAGACAGCCCGGCGGCGGCCGGGGCTGAGCCCCCCGCACCCCGCCCGGGCCCTCGCTCCCCGGCGGCGGCCGAGTCTCCATTCTTGCCTACCGCGCTCCCGGCTCCTCCGCTCCCCGCACTCTCCTGGCCTCGCTCCTGCCGCGGTTTGCGGGTTGATTGCAGGGGGAGCGACAGAAATTTCGGCCTCAGGCGCCCAGTCAAATTATTGTTTTATGATTATCCTCCTCCTCCTCCTCATCATCATCATTGCTGCTGTAACAATCACTTAGACCAAATAAAGCCAGGGCCCAACCCCCTCCAACGTTTTTATTTTATTCTTCTTCCATCTATTAATAACAAACTCAATGGACGCCTGCTAATTAATTCCCCCCTTCAGCCAGGGCCGCTCCAAGCTCATTTTGGTTAAATCATCAGAGACTAATGGTAATAATAATCAAGGGCCCGGGTCAGCCTGGTCAATGGAACTCCGGTTTTCCTGAAAGGACCTGCTGCTGCAGACCCGCGTGTGTTTTCCAGGAACAAATTCTTCCCAGAAACCAATCGGAACTCGGGGCCGGGACCCCGGCTTTCTTTTGAGTATAAATCTGTGCGATATTAAGAAGGGGATTTATGTGTGGGAGGGACTTCCTTCACCTACCCTCCTTTTCCTTTTCTTTTCCTATTTTTAGTTTTTCTGTGGAGTTTGCCAGCTGGGCTGAATGAGAGTTAAGTATTGCAAACTCCCATGTCAGAAGAGAAGGGTCAGTGGGGAGGTTTTATGGAAAAGTGACGGTGAGGCTTTGGGGAAGACAGATGAGGGGGAGAGATGAAGTCAGAAGTTTCAGAAAAAAGAGACAAAAATCCTGTGACAGCTTGAACCTTTATTTTCTCGGCACACTTTTAAAAGGCTGCGTGAAAAGAAATGATTTTATTAAAAAATTTTCGCCCCAGAGAACTTTAGTAAACAGGGGTACCCTGTTTCCAGCCCAGAGAATAATACTGTTCAAATTGCGATGTTGACTTTTTTTTTCTTAGGGAATATTTTTTCCCCCTCTTTTAGAAAGTCTTTTCCCATCTCTTGGTAGAAAAAGTCCAGCAGTTATCCAGTTTCTTTCTTCTTTTCTTCTCTTGAAGGAGTCAAAGGAAACAGACTGTCAAGAAAAGGGTGGGAGAAATTAAGTCCCGTGGAAGACAAAAAAATGAAGGAGGGAGGAGATCTGGGCCAAATGGTCACAGCACCAAGCAGCCCAGCCGGGGAATTGAAACAATTCTGCTCCATTTGGGGGGGCCCATGGGGGCAGCTGGCCCCGTCCCAGTCTTGGCTGGGCAGAGAGGTAGACCAGAGGTGGCGATACCTGGAGCAGGGACACGCAGGGACGCGGGAAAGCCCCAGTTCCTCTGGCTCAGGAAGCTGAAAGTCTTCAGGAAGTTTCTAGGTCAGGCCGTTGTCATTGTCTTTGTGAGCTGAGAGGACCCCTTACACCAGAAGGCTCTCTGCTCGAGATGCTTCTTCCTTCTGGCCTGTTTTTCCTTCCGATGGGCCTCCGAGGGGGGGGTGAGAGGGAGGCAGAGGCAGAGGCAGGAGGCCTCAGCTCAGAGAAGGGTGCTGCTGATGCTTGTAGAGTCTCCCAGTCTCCCCCCTCTTGAGCCACCCTCTCCAGAGTTGGGGTGGAGGAGGCAGGCGGAGGAAGGAGGAGAGGTTAGAGGCCGGTGTGCTGGCAGGAGGGGAAGCGATGCCTTTTGCAGTAAGTAGGGAGGTTCTCTCCCTAGCCAGACCCCAGAGGAGTCCAATTCTCATTTTTTAAGTGGAAACGAAAACCAGCGGGCTTTGACTTGAAAATTAAAGCGTTGGAATAAGAGGGAAAAAAATCCATTGCCGGCCAGGAAGTGGCCTCCGCATCTGCTGGGAAGATGTCGGGGTTGGGGGAGCAGAAAAATCCCTATTGATGTCAGTTCCCTTTTCAGTGCCTAAGATGGATTCGAGCCCCAGTCCTCTTCTCGCCCTTGTGTCTCTTCTCTCACCCCGCAGGTCAGCGGCCTCGAACAGACCCCGGGAGGAGGGGGGCGGAGAGGGGAGGGGGGGTCCGGCGCCTCACGTGACCCCCAGGGGTGCCAATGTCCGGTCGTGAGGGTATCAGGCCCTCGCAAGTTGCCACCCCCTGCCCGGGTCCCGCCCAGCGATGCAGAAAGCCACCTACTACGACAACGCCTCGGCCGCTCTCTTCGGAGGCTACTCCTCGTACCCCGGCAGCAATGGCTTCGGCTACGACGGTGCCCCCCAGCCCCCCTTCCAGGCCGCCACGCACCTGGAGGGCGACTACCAGCGCTCGGCGTGCTCGCTGCAATCCCTGGGCAACGCCGCCCCGCACGCCAAGAGCAAGGAGCTCAACGGCAGCTGCATGAGGCCGGGCCTGGCCCCCGAGCCCCTGCCCGCCCCGCCCGGCTCGCCCCCGCCCAGCGCCGCACCCACCGGTGCCACTGGCAACAGCGGGGGCGGGGGCGGGCCCGGCAAAGGCGGGCCCCCCAAATGCGGCCCCGGCTCCAACGCCACCCTCACCAAACAGATATTCCCCTGGATGAAAGAGTCGAGGCAAACGTCCAAGCTGAAAAGCAGCTCCCCCGGCACAGGTACCAGCTCTCCGCCTTCCCCGCCGCGCGCTCGGGTTCGAGCCAGGAATGTCCCTGCTATTGTAGCGCCCGGCCCCGAGGCGCCCGCGCGGCGGCCCGCGGACAATACCAGGTGGAGCGGGGGCTCCCCGGCGGCCTCCCACCACCTGGTGACCCCTGACCCCACCGACACCCTCTCCCTCCGGCCACCCTGCACCCGAGCTCCGAGAGCCCCGGGGGGGCCGGGCGCTGGGCCTCAGCCTTTCCCAGGCCGCGGAGCCACCGTGGATCCTGATTAAGTCTGATCACTGTGGGTTATTAATCACAATCCCGGGGTCCCGGCCTCCAGGCGCGGCAGCCTCTTTGCCCCACACTCCCCGTGTCCTGCCCACACGGCTGTCCTGATGCCTCCAGGGTCCTCCTCGGCCACCCATCCTGGTCACAGACGGGGGGGGGGCGCGGCAGAGAAAAGGGGGGGATGTCTCCCCAGATCTGGCACTGAGGATGGGGGAGAAAGCGTGCGGGAGGAAACCCAGCGCTCCGTGGATGGCCATGTGGCTCTGTCTGCGTGACATGATCAAATTTTCATAAGCTGGGGCAGCGAGAGGAGAACAGGTCTCTTAATAAATGCCACTATTATGGAGTGTCCGCTAATGCGACAGGCGTGGGGGGGGGGGAGGCCGGGAGGAGGCGGGGACGGGAAGGGGAGGCGGCGGGGGAGCCGAGTCCAGGCCTGGATTTATTAAGAAACGATGCATTCAATTTCGGCGTGTTCAGTAATTATCTTTTATTTCATTTTCTCCCCTTCCCACCCCTCCCCCTCGGATCCAGCGGAGGGCTGCGGTGGAGGCGGCGGCGGCGGCGGGAGCGGCGGCGGAGGCGGTGGCGGGAGCAGCGGCGGGGGCGGCGGCGGCGGCGGCGGGGACAAGAGCCCCCCGGGGTCGGCGGCGTCCAAGCGCGCCCGCACCGCGTACACGAGCGCGCAGCTGGTGGAGCTGGAGAAGGAGTTCCACTTCAACCGCTACCTGTGCCGGCCGCGCCGCGTGGAGATGGCCAACCTGCTGAACCTCAGCGAGCGCCAGATCAAGATCTGGTTCCAGAACCGGCGCATGAAGTACAAGAAGGACCAGAAGGCCAAGGGCCTGGCCTCGTCGTCGGGGGGCCCCTCCCCGGCCGGCAGCCCCCCGCAGCCCATGCAGTCCACCGCCGGCTTCATGAACGCCTTGCACGCCATGACGCCCAGCTACGAGAGCCCGTCCCCGCCCGCCTTCGGCAAAGCCCACCAGAACGCCTACGCGCTGCCCTCCAGCTACCAGCCCTCCCTCAAGGGCTGCGTGGCCCCGCAGAAATACCCCCCCACGCCGGCGCCCGACTACGAGCCCCACGTGCTGCAGGCCAACGGGGGCGCCTACGGGACGCCGGCCATGCAGGGCAGCCCGGTGTACGTCGGCGGGGGCGGCTACGTGGATCCGCTGCCGCCCCCTGCCGGCCCCTCCCTCTACAGTCTCAACCACCTCTCCCACCACCCCTCGGGGAACCTGGACTACAACGGGGCGCCCCCGATGGCCCCCAGCCAGCACCACGGACCCTGCGACCCCCACCCCACCTACACAGACCTCTCCTCTCACCATGCGCCTCCTCCTCAGGGTAGAATCCAAGAAGCGCCCAAGTTAACACACCTGTGATGGGAGAGGGAGGGCGGAGGGGGTGAGGTCAAGGTTGGGGGGAGAGCCCCGGAGCGGTAGCCTGGATGGAGGGGCGAAGGAAGAGGCAGGGACTTGGCAAGCAGGCTTCCTTGGGAAGGACGGGCCTGGAGTTCCTTCCCTTCTTGGCCTGAGTGGTTGCTTTTGAAAGATCCTCCAGCCCTTCTTCCATCTGTCTGCCTGCCACTGAAAAGGGACCCACAGCAGATTGGAGATGCTGCCCCCCCCCCTTCCCCCATCAACCCCAGGCCTCTGGCAATATGCAGTTGGTATTCCAGGCCTGGGAGTGGGCTAGAGGGAGGAGACAGGGCAACTAGGTAGAGAAGCACATTTAAAAAACACAGACAAGATGGCTAGGCCATCACCAACCAACCAACCCACCAACCAACCAACCAACCAACTTACCTTCAGTCTCTGTGGGTAATTCCCCCAAATCTTGATTTTTCCCCCCTCCCTTGCAATTCTCCTTTAAAAAGAATCAGAAAACATTTCAAAACCAGGGGCACCAAGTACGAACCCCTCCCACCTCCCTGAAGTCTCAAATGTCCTCCCCTCTCTCTGAGGTTAATTGGGCACTCCCTTCCAGCACCATATTTTTCTGCTCTAGGACATCACTATGGATACCCCGACCCCATCAATTACAGTTTTCAGAGGGCTCAGGGATGGTGAGAGATCTTGAAAAGTCAAAGCTGTCTATATTATAAATATATATATTTTTTTCTTTTATGGAAACGCTGGGAGGTGAGGGCAGGCAAATGGTCAGGACTGAGGGTTTGCCCCTTCTACTGCCTCCCCACCCATCTCAGCGCCAGGTCCATCCCCCTCTTTCCACAAAAAGCAATCGGAGACACGAGGTTCTTCTACACTTTCTCTTCTGTTGCTCTCTTGACTTAACGTGAAAACAGGGTATATTTGAACAAACTGTCCGTCCTGGCCAGGGGCTGCAGCTGGGCCTGTGTGCCTTGCTCAGCCCCCTGACAGGACACTTTCGTTGCACTTAGAGTTTACATTTTAATGGATATAAAAACAACTGTGAGAGATGCCTGGGCCTGCAGCAGTCCAGCATCGCTCAAAAAGTGTGTGTTCTAGTGAACATTTTCATATATATTTATTGGTCATAGCCTGTTAAAATATTTTCTTTTTTGTATTATTTAATCCCCTTACATTATGTATTTATATGAGGGAAAAAGGAAAAAAAAACTGTACTTTTTTTTTTTTTTAGTATTTACTTGTTATAAAGGACGTGTCTCCTGTCATGTAAAACCAGCTATTTTAGTTATGATTGTACTCTAGAAAAAGAGCTGTAGATTTATGTTAAACTCGTACTTATGAGCAATTGTAATTAGTTCTAAAAGGCATGAACTCAGCTCCTAATTGTCACTGTATAGTCCTGAATTTGTAGAACTAGAGTTAATTCCCTCTTGGAACTTTCTTTGTCCTTCGTAGTTACTTTTTTTCCTTACTTAAAAGGGTTGTCTGTCAAACAATTCTTGAATAAACTTTCTGTTATCAATTTTATCTTGTCCTGGTGGTCCAATTTAGATAGCAGAGGGAGGCTGCTGACTGCCAGATTTCCCCCAAGGGAATAAGGACACGGGGAGACCCTATGGTGGCCTTCTTGTCCACTGCCCAGGCGTCTACCTCCCCTGGCTGTGTCTCATGTGTATATAGCTTTTCTCAGAGGAGCCTGGGACCCCCCGCCAACTCCCTGAGCTAAGATTTAAGAAACAAGTTGGGAGGAAGGAGGACTCTTAGATGCTCTCTCTAAGGCCTTGCTGTTTGGCTTCTTAGCCTCTCCATTTTCCTCACTCACTGACCTTTTGTCTTTCTGCTGCTTTGGCTCCAACTTCCTTTCCCAGCCCCTGCCTCTCCCCCCACACCCCCCTCCCAACAACAACAAACAAACAACAACAACCCGCAGATCACTGCGCCTTCCCAGCAACCTAAACTTCACAGTTCTCTTCCGGAGCTACAAAGGAGTCGTCACGTGACCCGAAGCCCAACCACCATTGGGTCTAAAATGAAAACAAAGGAAAATGATTAATCTAAAAAAAAAAAAAATCTGAGGCCTGGGCTTCTAAGGTCAACCCTTAAAACTAAAGTGAAATTAAATTACTAAATAAATCGGGGAACGGCGGGGAGGAGGCACCTGGGTTTCCCCAGCGGGGCAGCCGGGGAACGGGGAGAGGAGGCGGGTGGGAGAAGCGGCTGGATGGCTCGAAGCGTGAATAAAATAGTCCCCGGGCTCCTGGGCGGCTGTTTCCACGATCCCTGGGAAAACTTCATTTCTTAGTCGTGGCTCCATAAAAGTTTTATCGCGTTGGAGCGAGGGGAGAGGGGGTCTGTCAGAGATGAAATGTCACCGCTGCGTCGCCGCAGCCGATAAGAGCGAGGAGACAGGGCGGCTGAAATATGGAGCTAATTCGTTGAAAGGGAAGCGATGGCTGCTTGCTGAAGAGTTGCATAATTCTAATTGTAAGCGATGCGCAGGCATTGCTTAATTAGGAGCATATATTTGGTGGAAGTGATGCGGGGGGGGGGATGTCGGTGAGAATCTTTGCAGGCCCTCAGCCTTAAAGAGAGGGCTGATTTTCATTTTTATGTTGCATCCTGGCACTCCAAGGTTAGTAATTACAGTCTTTATGCAACAATAAATAACAACAATAAAAAAAAAAGCAACCTGAGTTCTACCCCTCCCCCCACCCCCACCCCCAGTAGGATTTTAACTGGACTGGGCTCATCCAAGCAGCAAGCAATTTAGCATTGGGTCAGGCTATAATTTAAAGGCATAAGAGCGTGCAGAGTTTGATTGGGATCAAATAACGCTCAAGGGTTTTTCTTCCTCTCTTTTCCTCTTCCCTGAACAACATTTTCTGAATGATGTAACCAGAGGAAGCGCCATGTTTGGCTCTGGGGGAGCAGCGGCTGGATTATGTAGCAGGAGAGAGGTAGGCCAAGAGCGAGATTGTAGCTCGAGTTTGAAAACCAGAGCTCTGGCTTAAAGCTGGTTGGCAAATAAGAAAAATAAGGCGGGCTTAGCTTGGTGTCCCCCCACCCTTTTTCCCCCTGCGAGATTCCAGCGCTAGCTCAGCAGCCAAAGTCATGGCGAAAATATCTGTGCTGTAAGATTCACAGCACAACAGGGGTGGGGGTGGGGGGGCCGTGTCTCAGGGAAGGAGGGATCTCTTGGCCCCTTTTAACACCCAAGTTTTCTGCGGTTCTCTAATCTGGCAGTAAAAGCTGTCAGCAGGGTAAGGGAAGGCCGTATTTCCTGCAGGGACAGGCTTGGCCGGCTCTGCCGCCAGCTCCAGAGCCCAAACTCTCAGGGCTTCTCAAGGGGGTGGCCGAGAGGGAGCCGGCTCTCAGGCCTCCCTGCTCAACTTGCAGACAGATTCTTCTGTGCACCCCCACGCCCCTCCTCGTGTCCCCATCCACGCTTCCAAATGGTAAACTGTGCTTTTTCTTTGGAGCTGAGCTGGACATAACTGTCTCTGACCAGTTTATCCAGTTCATAGCATTCCCTTTGAGCCCTCCAGAGCCTGCCAGCGCCGCCACCCCGCTGTCCCCGCAGCTCCCACCTCCAACTGGCTCTCCTCCAGCCCCAACCTTCCATTCAGACACCTCGGTCCTTTTTAAATACTCACCACCACCCACGCGGCCGTTTGCATGGACAGAAAGTTTCCAGTTCCAGCTCCCGGCTGAGTTGCCATGTCTCTGCTAACCAGCCTTCTCCTCCTTGCTGGGCAGCTGGGAGCCAGGAGGGGGGAGGGGAGGCCGGAGCCGTGGGAGTTCTCCAGACAAACTTTCCACCCAACTCAGCGCCCTACCCTCTGTCCCCATTTCCCATCTGTTTCCCCGTCTCCCAGAATCACCTTTCTCTGGTGCTAACGCCACCCGCCCCCCAGGCCTTTTAAAGGGATGGGGAATTTCGGCTGTTGCCTCTGTCTGCTTTCCCAAAGAGCCAAATTCTTTGATGCCATCCGAGGGAGCTGTCAGGGGGCTAAGATTGATCGCCTCATCTCCTCTCCGTCCCTCTGACCCACTTATTTAAAAATCTTCCTCCAGATGACGTTTCATTTTCTGCTTTGAGATTTGGTTTGCCACCAAATTGCTTGGAACCCTAAGTCTTGTGCCTCCTCCCTGCAGTAAATGACAGCAGGCCTTGAAGTTCCAACTATCCGGATCCCTTTAAAAGAAATAAAAAACAAAAATTCCCTCTGGGGCCGGGAAAGCAATATCATCTCAGTGGTCATTATTTCCACCCCTTCCATGTTCAGGGAATTCTTGCTTGAGAGTGATTAAAAAAAAAAAAGAAAAGAAAGCACAATGATAAAAATAGGAAGGGGCATCTCTTTGTCCTAGGGGAGAAAATCCACCCCCTCCCTAACTTTGAGAATGCTCCAAGTTACATAAATGGGTTGCCCCCTTGGTTCTTGTGCATGTCCTGGGTACAGGCTGGGTGCATGTCCTGGGTACAGATGCAGATACAGGCTTGAGGCCTGAGTGGTGCCGGCCCTGGAGGGGGCAGAGGCCTCAGGTGGGGAAGGCAGGTGAGGTGGGTGGACACAGGGGCGGGGGGGCCAGGCTGCAGGCACTGGGCAGAAGGGGAACTGAGACCACACAGCTATGGAGGCCAGAGGCCCACAAGGGCCTCTCACCATCTATTTCCCTCCTCTGTGTCAGCCTGGGAGCGCCTGTGGATTTCCCAAGATTTATCTGTTGCTTTTGGAGGGTGGGGTGGGGATAGAGGTGCTGCTGATTGTAAATCTCTTCTTATTGCACCTGAACACCGACTTTCCCCAAAGGCTGGCGGGGAGGCCTCTTTCTCATGCCTCTTCTGGCCACATTGAGATCCTCACTCAACATTCCTTTTTTTTGGGGGGGGGGGGGGATGCTGCTAGCCATGTACAGAGAGCAATGAACTCTATTAAAATATTTAGAAAAGAGGAAAACGTCTCCCTTAGATACTGTTATTTTCCAGGCTTCTGGAGGATTTTAATTCTCTGAAGGAGATGAGGGAAATGTTCTCTCTCTCTCTCTCTCTCTCTCTCTCTCTCTCAAGAAAGCGAGGCATTGGGGAAAGGGAGTGAAGGACTGGGGGGCTCATGGTGTCCAGGTCGGGGGTCCTCTAGAGTTTTTGAATCAATTAAAGCAAATAATGCTCTCTGTTTTCCACCAGGCCCAGACCAGCGATTGGCCGAGTCTGGTCCCGTGACCACGAATTCCCTGCAATTTCGCCAGAGTCCTGGGTTTAATAGAGAGAGTCCCCATACGCTTGTATTTATCAGCAATATACAATTATAAAGGCCCAAATTTTTTAAAAAAGAGAGAGAGACAGCAAAACCCCTCCCCCCCAAAATCGCTCCATCACATAAACCTGGGGGGGGCAGGAGGGGGGGTCCCTTCCGATCCTCCCTCCTGACGCCCCCCCCAGCAGGCCCCCTCCCCCACCACGGAAAGCCATGAATTTTGAATTTGAGAGGGAGATTGGGTTTATAAACAGCCAGCCATCGCTCGCCGAGTGTCTGACTTCCTTTCCCGCTGTCTTGGAGACATTTCAAACTTCATCAATCAAGGAGTCGACATTAATTCCTCCTCCTCCTCCTTTCGAGCAAACCTTCCCCAGCCTCCAGCTCGGCGCCTCCACCCTTCAGAGACCCGGGAGCCAAAAGCGAGCCGGAGATGGGCCCGCTCCGCCGCCGCCGCCGCCGCTCCCCGCCGCCCCCCTGGCCCCCGAGTTCCCCTGGATGAAAGAGAAGAAATCCGCCAAGAAACCCAGCCCATCGGCCGCGTCTCCTCCGGCCGCCTCCTCGGCCCCAGCCTCCGGGGTCGGCTCGCCCACAGGTCAGTAAGAGGGGTGCAGGGGTGGGGTGAAGGGAGGCTCGAAGACGGAGGGAGAAAGAGCCATGGGGGAGGAAGAGAAGGTGGCAAGCCTGTTGGGGTTCCTTGCCCCGTGGATTTCAGTGACAAGGCAGCAGAATGGACCGCTGGGGTTCAGGCCTGGCCGCTGCCAGATCCTGTCCCTCCTGCACCCCCCCCCCCCCCCCCGCCAGCAGCAGATTTTGGAGGCGAGATGGGGAAGAGCCTTTTCTCTGCTAGAAGAGAATTCGATTGTCCTTCATCTGGGAGGAGGGGGTGCATGTGTGTTGTTGGGGCTGAATCTGAGGACAGGAAAAGAGTGGGTGCCATTCGCCCAGCTCTGACCCAGGAGGGGGAAGCGAGGAGCTGGGGAGGAAAGGCGGCGAGGAACCATCTTTCTTTATACACCGGTGGAGGCCGAATGAAGGGGTTCATCGAAGAACCGGGGGGAGGCTCTGAAGTCCCGGGGACAAAGGGGAGCCGGTCCTAACCCCGGCACGGCCCGTGGGCGGCTCTCTGAATGCTGTGCCCTGACCCGGGCCGGCTGTGCGGGCGGGAGGGCCGGGCAAGCAGGGAGAAGGGGTGAGATCCAGCCGCTCTGGTGGGCGGGAGGGCAGGGGCGCAGCTGCCGCTGTTTCTGGCGGAGGAACAGGCTTTTATTTCAGCCGGACTGAGGCCGGAGGCGGCTGCGGGCCGCTCCGACGCCCCGTGCGCTCTCCCCGCAGACGGCCCGGGGCTGGCGGAGGCGGGCGGCGGGGCGCGCAGGCTGCGCACCGCCTACACCAACACGCAGCTGCTGGAGCTGGAGAAGGAGTTCCACTTCAACAAGTACCTGTGCCGGCCGCGCCGCGTGGAGATCGCCGCGCTGCTGGACCTCACCGAGCGCCAGGTCAAGGTCTGGTTCCAGAACCGGCGCATGAAGCACAAGCGGCAGACGCAGCACCGAGAGCCGCCCGACGGGGAGCCGGCCTGCCCGGGCTCTCTCCGGGACCCCGGCGAGCCCGCTCCGGAGCCTGGGGCCAGCCCCGGCCGTCTCTCCGCCTGCTCCCACCCGGCCGAGGTCGCCCCGGGTCCCCCGGGCGCTCCGTGCGCCCCGGCGCCTTTGACCTTCCCGCGCGGAGGGTGCGGGGACGCCGAGCCCCGACTGCGCCCTGCGCGGGCCCCGCGGGCTGGAGCCGGAGCTGCTGCCCGAGGAGGCCTTCCCGGAGCGGCAGGACTCGCCTTTCCTGCCCGACCTCAACCTCTTCGCGGCCGACTCCTGCGTCCAGCTGTCCGGGGGCCTCTCCCCCGGCCGGCAGGGCTCGCTCGGCAGCCCGGTTCCCTTCTCCGAGGAGGACCTGGACTTCTTCACCAGCACCCTCTGCGCCATCGACCTGCAGTTCCCCTGACCGACCCTCCTCCCGGCCTCTCTGCCCCCCCCCCCGCCTCCCGGGAGCCCCCAACCCCAAGTGGTTTAGATTTCTTTATGTATTCTACTAAAATTCAGGTATTATTGAATTAGCGTTTAACCCACTTCCTTTCTTCTCTCTCTAAGACATTGGATACTCGGGTGTCTTTTTGAAACCACAGGAAAATTCCGCTTGGTAAACTCCTTCCAACGAAATCTCAGGAATAATTACACTGTAGGGGGGATGGGGGGCTTTTCTTTAAAAAGAACTAGAGGAGCCTATTTTCCACTTTTTTTTTAAGTCTTAGACCGTAGATTATTTATCAAAACTCTTTAATAATAGGAAAAGGGGAAAGTATTTATTGTACATTATTTTCATAGATTAAATAAATGCCTTTATTATACGAAAACGCGTGTTTGTGGTGGGACGCAACCCCCCCCCCCCCCCCCGCAGCCTTTAGGCCGGCCTGGCGCCCTCGGTTCTCCCGGCTGGTCCTGGGCTGGCGAAGTCCGGGTGGTACAAAAACGGACCCCCTGGCCCACCGCGTCTCCTCCCGAAGCCCCGAGGCCGGAGGGGGGTCTGCTGGGAGCTGCGTCACCTCTTCACGCCCCACCGATGGCCTCGGACCCCGCGCGCGCGTGTTCCGGGCCACGGCTTAGAAAGGGGTGTGGGTGCAGGGGAGGTGCGCTGCCCACGGAGAGGGCGCGGGGGGAGGTGCACTGCCCACGGAGAGGGCGCGGGGGGAGGTGCACTGCCCACGGAGAGGGCGCGGGGGGAGGCGGCCTCGGACACGCGCCGGGAGCCGGGGCCGAGGGCCGGGGAGATGCGATGGAACTGGGAGGGTCCCGGGGCCTCCCGGCGCCAAGCTGCCGCGCTCCCAACGGCTTCCCCGGCGCGCAGGGGGCCTGGGGACGCGGGGCCTGGAGGCTCGGCCCGGCCCGGAGGAGTGGAGTGGGCGTCGGGCTTTTCTCGGGGGGCAGCTCCCCGTGCGCCGGGAGGGTAGAGGGAAGGCAGGAGCCGCGGGGGGATGCGGCGGGGCCGGCACCGGTGCTCTCCGTCCCGCAGTCGCTGCGGGGCTGGGAGAGCCCGCGTCGGCAGGCGCTTGGCCTGCGGGGAGGGGAGGAAGAGCGAGGCGTGCGGGAGGGAGACGGGGAAGCCAGGATGACGCTCAAAATGGCGCTGGGGCCGGGCGGCGGGCAGGCGAGGGAAGAGCCGCCATGACGGCTGCTGCGGGACGCGCGGGGTCCCGCCTGGGGGACCCCCTTTCTCCTTTCTGGGTCGCCAGACACCACTGCAGAAAGGGAGCCGGGCAGTCTCCTCCCGGGTTTTGTTTTATTTTTATTAAATAATAAAGGAGCCCAACGGATGCCGAGGACGCGAGATGGACGGAGAGTCCGCGTGGGGGTGGGAAGGGAGGGGAGGGGCGCGCCGGGTCTGCAGGGCGACTCCAGCTTTGGATGCTTCGCCCTGGGAGTGCGGCCTGCCCAGAGCTTTCTCCCCACGCACACCTGCCTGTCTTCGCCAACAGCTTCATTCCCATCCCCACCACCTCCGACCCCCTCCGCCCAGGCCTGGCCACCGGCACACCCCGCACGCGGGAAGCCGCATCGATCCTCCCCACCTGCCTTCTGCTCTCGCCGGGGGAACGTGGAGATTTAAAGGGCCCTGGAAAGCAATCCATCCTCCTTAGGTTTATTTAATATTTCTCTGGCCCAGAAACAGACACCGCAGGGCTACCTCCCTGGCAGATGCTGCCGGGATCTAAAATCAGTTTGCTTTTTGGGGCTCCCAGACCTTCCCCTGGATCAACAGGCCGAGGGCGTGGAGTTCCGGGCACCAAGAGGCGACAGCTGTCAGGAGAAGCCAGGAGCCAGCTCAGGTCATGACAGATAGGACCAGACAGGCCTCTGAATATTTAAAAAACAAAACAAAACAAAACAAAAAACTGGACCCTCAGTGTGGGAAATACACACATCTATTCAGCTGAAATTCAATCCCTTAAACTGTCTTAATGTAGAATTCACCTTCTGCATTAAATAATCTTATGTCATGTTAAATTGCACTTATTTCTTTCACAAATAAATTAATATAGAACAATTAGATGCGTTATAACAATATCGTGTATCTTATTAGTTTATTTTTCCTCGTAAAATATATAGGTATGAAATAAATTCAATATATTAAAGTAATAACACACAGTTTATTGGCTCGTGTGTTTATTTTCCTCATAAATAAGTGAGTATACAATATATTAAAGCCACACTATATGCTTTATTGGGCTATGTGTTTATTTCCCCACAAAATATGCCCATAGGCAGTGTTTAGCATCTTGAAAATCACAGCACACAGCCATTTCCACACCAGCAAAATGAAACAGACATTTCAGCAGGGGCTTTGATTTCTATGTACAGCCAAACCAGATAATTTGGTCTAATTAAAAATACTCTTTCAGTTATAACAGGTTGTTACAAAGATCAAGAATAGCAGAAGGATCTTGCTAATTGCTCACTTTCCAGCTTTCTTTGGTCAGTAAGAGAGCACCCTTCATCAATGCCAACAAAGCAGGATCTGCTCTGCTGGAGAGAATTCACATCTTGGGATCAGGGCTTGGTGTGCAGCCACTCAGGGGGGCCTCGGAGGCTCTGGTTCTGTGAGAGCCTTGCTGCTCGGTGGCCCAGCAGCACCAGCACTACCTGGGAGCTGGTTAGAATGCAGAACCTCAGGCCTCACTCCAAAGAGAATAAAAAACTCAGTGTAGCAGATCCCCAAGTCACTTCTACGCACATTGAAGTTTGAGAAGTACAGGTAGATTATAGTGCTGCCTCGCTCCCTACCTTCTTCCAATGCTTAGGAATTTTTGACCCACTTTACCTGGCTATTACCTTCCAAGCTTCTCCAACCCAAATCTCAGCTCCTGCCTGAGGCTGCATCAGAACTGGATTTCTTTCTGCCAAAGGGAGTGTGGAGCCAGGAGGGTCCAGCCAAAGACTCTATCTACCAGTCTGGTTTTAGGTACGTAGTGAGTCCTGGGGTGAAAAGCAGTCCATCCAAGGAAATTGGGAGTTTTAGCACTTCCCTTGGTTGATTATTAGGGAGCAGTTGGACCTCTTCTTATAGGCAACACACAAATATGTCTCTCTCTCCATATACTCACCATTTCTGATGCTACCACAGCAGAACAAAGAGGCAATGCATTTTTCAGAAGGAAATGACTCCTGATTTCAATCTCCCCACCCAAATTAAAGTTCAAAGGGGTGCCTGGCAATTTGGGGTTCATAAAGAATTGGAACTCACGATTCCCGTGTTCCAAATTAGCTCTTTTTCCTTGTCTCATCTCTGGGCCCATCCTCTTTAGTCTGACTTTCCTGGTTGGCTATGGAGATGGAAGGAGAAGAGGAGGGGTTCCCAGATAAGGCAGTAGGCTCCCCAGTGATGGCAGGTTAAAGGACAGTGGCAGTGCCAAGTGGCTGTACTCACTTATCTTGCCCTGTTTTAGGCCAAGACCCAAGGTGAGTGGTCTTGTGACACAAACTGGACATAACTTGACTGTGGTTGGAATGGGACTATTTCAGTGCCATCCCAAAAGCTGCTTGTCAGTCTGCCCTGCTTTAATGAGCCATTCTTCTAAGAATGGCTCATTAATATTATAGTGAAAGCAAAGAGCTATTAGATTGAGGAATTATTTGCAATTATGATAACCCTGAGTCATTTAAAAAATGTAACTTATGCCTGGACAAGTCCCTCCTCCTTTGTAGACCTCAGTTTCTCTATCGGTAAAATAAATGGAAGCACTAAATGCCTCCAATGCCCTGTACATTATGTGCCAAAAGTATATTTGTTAGTATTCACAAACAAAACATTAAATATTTATTGTAGCTGGTGCTGTGTGCTTTTAAATGGAGGTGGTGACAATTGCCCACTTCCCAAGGAGGTGGTGACAATTGCCCACTTCCCAAGTATCCAGTAGAGCCATTTTAACAAATTTTAATTTGTATCTTTACACCAAAGTTGTGCCATAGTCATTATTTAAATATGTAAGGAGAGAAATCTTTTCAACAGGCATGTAATTGGATGCAGTGCTGTGTGCCAGATGCCAGGTAGTCAATAAGTATGAATATTAAGAAGTGTCCTAGTCATGTTTTCCATTGGCTTTCATCCGCTGACACCTTCCCCAACACTTGGTTATGTTTACCCTTGTTTGAAAAAGAGTAGGATGTTTTATACAATAAGAGGCAGGCACTACACTTCTTTGACATGGTGTACTGGACTTTAAAAGTTCCCCTCCTCAGATTTTATCTGCTTGCTGGAGCATCAGAGCATTGGTACAAACTCTGAATCTCCCTAAATAGCTCTGCTGAATTGTCTTGCCCGCCTTTCCCCCAAGTCTCTGACAAGCACTCAGAGGCCCCAAGGTGCCTCTTCTTGAAATGTGCTCTAGTCAAATACCTTTCCTCAGGGTGCAGAAAGTAGGGCCCCATGTCCTCATCCTCTTTACCTGCTTCCACTTTCATCTACTTCCTCTGTAATCTCACCTCCTTCTCCCTCATCCTACCCAGCCACTCCAGCTTCACTTGTCTCCTTTCTCATCTACAAACAGTCAAGGACATTAGTTGCACAGGGCCATAAACTGACTGAGCCCTGTTCCAAGAAATTCACATACTCCTTTCCTCCTAGAAGTCTTTGCTCCAATACCCAATGACCTCTCCAGCTCAGCTCTGTTTTTCTGTTCCCCACTGGCATCCTCTCTCCAGACTCAATGGTGAGGCAGATATGTAGTGCCTGAAGGACATCTAACAAACTGCTTCCTCCTCGAAGGAAGAATCAACAGTGAAAGAATCCTCCTAAAACCTTCTCTGACCACTGCAGAAAAATCACAGTGTGGACAGTCATTCATATACAAACTCAGCTCGATCAGAACTTGGGGAGGTTTCCAAAGTGGATATTTTGGCCACAACTACCATACTTGGATAAACCCAGACCAGTAGGAAATTGTGTCAGTTCTTCTTCCTGTCGCTCAAACCTTTCCTTTTAGAAAGATTCCAACTCACGGACTTACATTTCGACCCAGATGAAAGCATGCATCCTGCTGATCTATCTAGATTCTAGAAGTGAGGTCTAACCTCCCAGGAAGGACAGTTTCTAATGAATCCCTCAAGGAAGAGACAATGTCCTCCCTAGAAAACTTTTTCCAAATATCTGTAAGATCAGGAAGTTCTTGTCAATATCCAACTTCAGACCTTTCTGCTGCAAGTTTAACGATTTGGGTTCTTTATAGATTATATAATATTGGGTTTCAATTATCAGAAAACTCTTCAGCTTAGAAAAAAAAATCCCCTGTCTAAACAGAGCCAACTGTCACAATTCTCAGTGAAATTTGCATATGATAAAGTACCTGTTGTATAATATATGATGATATGTTACATGACAATATAGCACATATGCTATTTTCCTATCACATATTTCCATATTTTAATATACTAGCTTTATTAAAAAACAGAAGACTGACTCATACTATTTCAGAATGTGCATGTAATGTTAATATCATACCTGTATAGAGTTCTCTATGGCTTATATTTTCTTGTTTACTTTAATATTACTAACAATGCAGCAAAATAAGTACTATTAAACCCATTCTTCTCGGAGGCTGAGACTCAGAAACCAGAAAACTTGTTCAGGGTCATAATGCTAAGAACTGGTCAAGCAAGAATTTGAACCCAAGTATTCTGGCTCCCAAACTAGTAGTATCTGAATTACAATATGCACCACCTATAGTCTCTGGTTCTCGTGACAATTTAATTAGCTTGCATGAAAACAAATACCACTGTGTTTAAAACCATCCTGCCCACAAACAGGAGAAATAATTATAGAGAAAAAGTTATAACCCTGAATATCTTTTTAATTCTTAAGTTTCAGGCTTTCATCTTCGGCTTGGCTTCAAGATATGGGCTGAGGAGCGCAGGCAGAGAGACACTTAAATACCTAAGGAAAGAACTGTTCAAATTGCTCCTGCCAATCCCCAACTAAAACAGCTTCCTCCACAGAAAAGGCCAGAATCGAGTGTAAACTTCTAACACATCCTCCTTCTGATTAGAATTGTTCCCATGTCTGCATACTCAGAGTGCTAAGGACTAGCACCTGTCAAACATAATTTCAGTTCTAAGCATTCCTATATTCTCCTTGCTCTCCTATATGTCTTATCTAAATATAAATGAGGAAATCAACTTTATTTCACTTCAGTGTTGGGACCATCATACCTTCTCTGGTGAAGTTCATTTGGTCAACCAGAAAATCCTATAGCCCATCGGTTACTCCAGATGTGGATTACTTGTCCTTGTTTGTTTTGTTTTGCACTCAGCTGTGGGATTAGTAGGGAATCCAGGCTCCACAGACTTTCTCCTCAGGTCAGATGGTGAACCTTCTTTCTAGGAGGAAGAGACTTGGGAACTTAGGGCAGTGGTCGGCAAACTGCAGCTTTCTAGCCACATGTGGCTTTTTGGCCCCTTGAGTTCCAGCTTAGGAGGACCCTAATTAAGTTAATAATGTACCTACCTATATAGTTTAAGTTTTAAAAATTTGGCTCTCAAAAGAAATTTTAATCGTTGTACTGTTGATATTTGGCTCTGTTGATTAATGAGTTTGCCAACCAATGACCTATGGAGCCAAGTTGATTTTTTTCTCCCAGTTCTTTCTGCTGGGGCTGGGAGAGCCAGCAGGAATTTTGGGAAAAGTTTAAATCTTTCTGCTACACCAGAGAGAGAAGCAAGACTCAGGGATGAAGTGGAGAGTATAGTGACTTTGGAGAGCTGAGTGAGGGTAAAGCAATCACTGACAGTAGGACTTGAGGCACTTTTGCCCCACCCCCTTTTCTTTTTGTCATTAATAATGGACTGCTGGTGACTTCAGCTGTTATTAGGGAGACTGCATTTCCCTAAGCTCGCACATAGATTTCTGCTGTTTTATTAAACTGACTTGGAATTTACTTCCTCCATTTTACCTCAGATTGTTCCCATAATTAAGAGGGAATGAGGTGAGGAGGTTCTCTCTGGGTTGAGGGAAAGGTGGAAAGAGAAGGCTTGGGTCTCTCAGAGGCAGGGCAGCCAGGCCTAGCTCAGATTTAGGCCTAACTCAAATGTAGGCCTAGCTCAGATTTGGGGTTAAAAGAGAAACCCTAGTTTCCCATACCCTTCTTCTCAAAGGCCACTGTGGAGAACATCTTAAAGTCAGAGGAACAAAGCTGGGAACATCTACAAACCCAAAAAGTTTCTGGGAAATAGAAAGATATATGCTTACCCTTACTCAACACTCTTTTCTCCTCAATCTCTCTGCAGCCCACTCCTGCCTCCCATCTCAGTGCTCCTTTCCTTTGTCTGCCCTCACCCCTTTGGCAGTGAACATTATCTCACCCTCCCCTATTGTATCTCTCTTAGAGAAGTAACCAGCTGTCTCCCCCTCCCCCAGCTTGTCCTGGTCCTAAGCAGGGGTCCGAAGTAACATCTGAGGAGGGAAAAGGGCAGGGTCCTGTGAAATGCTTTGAGGTCTTTCTTGGTTGGGGGCTAAGCAAGGCTTATACTTATTAAGAGAAGAGAAAGGCAGTGTGATGCTGGGGATCAAACTAGAAAGCTGGAGAGGTGACTGAAGAGGAAAGGCAAAATGACGGGGGAATGGGAAACAGAAAAATGGAAAGGCACAGAGACTGAGAGATGACTTTGGGGTTTGTTGCAGAGTGAGGAGTACTCATCCTGCCCTTTTTGTGGGTGGGGAAACCTGAGTAGTTTTGAGGTTTCTCTCTGGACCTGTCCCACCTGCTTCTCTTCCTTCCCTGAGCTCAGTTGTTTACGAAGATCCCTCCCTGAACTCTTGCCCTCCTGGACTTGTCCTAGCACCAGCCCCGGCCTCCAGCCAGGCAGACACCCTGACAGGTTACAAATGAGCGTGGGTGTTGGATTGCACCAAGCTCTTGTCCTCAGAGTCTGGAGGAGGAGAATCAATGGGCTCTACCTAAGAGCTGCTCTTCCAGTCCCAGCCCAGTCTGAACAGAGTGAAGGAGCCACTTCCTGTTCTCTCCTCCCCCATTCCTGACCCAACAGTCAAACAGGAGCAGAAAGGGGTGACAGTCCACTCCTGAGCCTCAGGACCTCCACACGGAATCTCCCCTCCTCTGGGCAAACTTCCTTGATCTAGTCTCGAAAAGTCATTGAAAATTGGAGGAATCTTTAAGATGTATTTGGCATTGAGCTTATGGATTTGAGGCTTGAGATTCTTTTGGGAGGTGGGCAGAAGAAATAGAGGGTGGTGAAAGAGACAGGAGTAGGAGGGAACTAAATAATTCAGGATCCACACTAGTTTTAAATGCTTCAGAAAAAAAAAGAGTAAAATTTCCCTCCTCTTCACCTGTAAACATCACCCAGCTCGGAGCTCATTATGGCTCTCTGGAGGGATACAGGGAGTTATCTGAGTTTGAGTGAGCGAGCCAGCTACAGCTATGGATGGCTAGAGAGAGGATAAATACATCTTGAGAGATGAGTTGATGGATAGGTAGGGAACAAATATAAATATGGAGAGAGATGGACGAACAGAGAGATGGATTGAGACAGAGGGAATATAAAGAGAGGCTGAGGGAGAAAAATGGATGCGTGAATGAGGAGAGAGCATTTATGTGGAGAGATGGAGAGAGAAATGGGGACATTTCTCATCCTCCATCCACATTTCTGGCCAGTTTTTCTTCCTGAAATGCCAGTTTCCCACCCTTCATATAATGAATTCAACTTCTAGATTCCAGACCCTGCCTCACACCCGTAGGTGTTTTTGCACCTTCTTCCTTCACAGTCTCGCAGTCATCCATTTGGCCCGAGATAACATACCTCACCCGGCTGTCCTAGCCCATCACCCCCAGATAAATTGGGAGAAAGGAACTGGGAGTGGGAGCTCTGGGCCACATGAGGAGGCTGGGTTCCCTACCTCCCCATCTACAGCCTTGGGGGAAAGGCTCCTTTGGGGTGTGGGAAGAGTGAGGGGCAGCTGGGTTGAATTTACCCAAATCTAATAACCCAGGAGCCTATTGAAGGTCTTGGGGGTTGGGAGGGAAGGCAAGTCTTCAATATTCCTCTAACTTTCCCCCCCTCTCCCTCTGGTCCCTTCTTTCCAAAAGTCTTTGAAGAAAGATGTTTTTGACGCTTCCACGTCGCTCTCAGATGGATGGGCTGCGGGTGATTGAAGTGTCTTTGTCATGCTAATGATTGGGGGGTGATGGATGGGCGCTGGGGCTGCCAAACTCTGGCCCACCTCGCCCATTGGCCTGGGAGAGATCACATGCGCCCCTCCACCCCCACTTTCTACCCCCTTCCTGGGGGAGCGCTGGCCCAGGAGAGCTGGCCCAGGCCATGGATGCAAGCTTCCGCGCTGTGACATACTGCCGAAAGGTTGTAGGGCAAGAGGGTGTCTCCCCAAAACGGGCCGACCCTCCTGCGGCCTCCACGCATGGACTATAATAGGATGAACTCTTTCTTAGAGTACCCACTCTGTAACCGGGGACCCAGCGCCTACAGCGCCCCTACTTCCTTTCCCCCCAGCTCGGCTCCCGACGTTGACAGCTACGCAAATGAGACCCGCTATGGTGGGGGGCTGCCTAGCCCCGAGCTTCAGCAGAATTCAGGCTATCCCGTCCAGCAGCCGCCTTCGGCACTGGGGGTGCCCTTCCCCAGCTCCGAGACCTCGGGGTACCCCACTGCAACTTGCAGCCCCAGCTATGGGCCTTCTCAGTACTACTCCCTGGGCCAGCCAGAAGGAGACGGAGGTTATTTCCATCCTTCCAGCTACGGGGCCCAGCTAGGGGGCTTGTCCGACGGCTATGGGACCGGGGGAGCCGGCCCCGGGCCATACCCTCCGCCACAGCCCCCTTACGGGGCGGAGCAGAGGGGCAGCTTTGCACCGGCCTATGCTGACCTCCTCTCCGAGGACAAGGAATCGCCCTGCACGTCGTCGGAACCCAGCGCCTCCACTGCCCGGACGTTCGACTGGATGAAGGTTAAGAGGAACCCACCCAAGACAGGTAGGGCTCAGGCGTGGCCACCCTCTCTCCGGGGTTCCAAAGCGGCTCTGCTGCTCCTGCATCGGGGTGTCCTGAGCCCAGGTGAGCTCCTCGCTCCGAGACGCTCTGGTAGAGGCAGGTAAGAGCCCTCCGCTGGTCCCAGGCCCGGTGGGGACCCCATTGAGTGAGTGCGGGTCTGCCCTTCAGAGTAAGTCTCCACCTTCACCCCAATTCCTGATCTGCGTGCTTCGCGGAGCCCTGGATCTGGCGCGTCTAACGGACGGGTGTGTGTGGGGGCTGGGGGCAGGTTGCTCTAGATTTGGGGAACACCTTGAGGGTGGGGTGTGCCTGGTGATCCAGGAGAACTCTGAGAGCAGAAGGTGGACAGAACGGTGAAGGGAGTGCAGAGTGGCCCGGGAGGAGGGGGCTCGGAGAGGGGTGAGATAACGGACCTGCCCCTCTCCGCCCCGCCCCCAGCCAAGGCTTCGGAGCTGGGCCTGGGCGCTGCCGGCGGCCCCCGGACCAACTTCACGACGCGGCAGTTGACCGAGCTGGAGAAGGAGTTCCACTTCAACAAGTACCTGAGCCGCGCCCGCCGGGTGGAGGTGGCCGCCACCCTGGAGCTCAACGAGACGCAGGTGAAGATCTGGTTCCAGAACCGGCGCATGAAGCAGAAGAAGCGCGAGCGGGAGGGCGGCCGGCTGCCCCCGGCCACTCCGGGCTGCTCCAAGGAGGCCCCGGGGGACGCCTCGGACCAGTCCGCCTGCACCTCCCCGGAGGCCTCGCCCAGTTCCGTCACCTCCTGAACCGAACCTCCCCGCCGACGGGGCCCCCCCGCGCCGCCAGCCAGCCAGCCCTCGCTTCCGCCTCCGCTGTCCCTACCCCGGGCCTGGGCTTCACTGATGGGGGGTTTTCACCTTGGCCGGCCAGGAGGGTTGCCAGTTTGGGGTGCCTCAGGGGGCAGTAGGGAAACCCTCTCCTCCGGTCTGGGTGGGATGCTGATGGCTGGGGACCCTGTGCAGCCAGAGGCGTGTAACCTGCCACACGTGGAGGGAAGGGCTTCCTGTCGCCTTTGGTCTGGGCGCCAGCTCAGGTCGGTGGGAGCAAGCGGAAGCTCCTGAATCCTGCTTGCCCTTCCAACTCCGGTTTGCTCAGTTCAGTGCCTTTGAGCTGCGAGGACTGTCCTCTGGAGCTCGCCCCTGTCCTAACTCCCTTCTAGGCCTGGGACGGAGAGAAGGCCTAGGATTTCTCCTGTGGGACGTGTTTGGGTGCGGGCTATCACAAATGCTTCCTCTCTCCAATCACCACAGCCCTTACAACAGCACCAGCTGCCTTGTGACAGACCAAAAAGCACCCCTCCATCTAACCCTATTGCCGCCCCCTCCCCACGTTTGTATTGCACTAATGCAGCCTCCAGAGGTGGTTTCAGGAGCCCTGACTCCTCTCCCCAGCCATCTCCTCTCTAAGCCACCAAAGCGTTTTGGAACCTGGTTCTGCTGAGACTTATGGAACGTTGTGCGAGGCCCGCCCCCCGCAAGTCTCCACCAGGAAGGCGCAGGCACGCCCCCACTAGTTCCTCCCCTATTTATTGCCTTCTGGAAACCCAGGACCCTCATCCTCGTCTCCACCTCTGCCCCCCACTCTCTGGGGGAGAACAGGGAAGCCCAGGTGCAGGGACAGCTCCTGGCAGCTGCAAGCATTTCTCTGAACCTCGGAGACAGTGGAGGCACCACCCTGAGGTTCTGGAAACCTGAGCCCCAAGCAAGCTGGGTTCTCTCTGTACCTCCAACTACCTCATGGCAATAAAGTCTGTGTTTTCCCTTCTTCCCGACTGCTTCTGCTCCTCCACCCCAGAGTGGAGAAGGCTTTCTCCTCCCAAGAATCCTGAGGAGAGGGGAAGACAGAGTTGGCCAAGGCTGGCTGGGCTGGGAAGAACTGGGTGGATCTAAAGCAGAACCCAGCCCCAGGTCTCCAGGTCTGACAGATGTCAGTCCCCGGTTATTGGAAGACGCAAGACAGAGATGGGGGGAAAAGGTGTGGGGAGGAAATAGTTGGGAGAAAGTCCTGAGAGGAAAGGAGAGCTCTTTGGAGAAAACAGAAGAGGGTATAAAAAGAGTAGGATGTGTGGGGGAAGGCAAAGGCACTCCTCTCCCCGCCTCCCTTAAGGCAAGGCCTGGCATAGAGAGAGAGTCAGAGGATGGGTCGCCGCCAACATCTGTCCAGACATGAATGTCAGAGAGGCTGGGACATTCAGCCACAGCTGGCCCACCTCCAAAGTGCCAACCACTCAGCTCAGTGCCACCCTCCCAGGGTTGAAGGTAAACTCCCCGGGTCTTGGAGGCTGGGCCACAGGGAGAAGGCGGCCTCAACTAGGGCGAGAGGGTGGAGGGAGAAGGTGGCCCCCAGGGGGCAAGTTGGAGGAGCAGGAGCCTGGGGGACAGCGGAGGAGGCCGAGGTAGGTCCGGATCTGGAGCTGACCTTTTTACCTCCAAGCGCCTTTGGGCTTTCCAAACAAGTCAACAGAGCACCCGCAGGGGACAGCTATTGTCTCCAGGGCAGTCCCACCAACAAACCCTTGGTCTACTGGGGGGAGGGTGGTGGGGAGGAAGCTCCAGGATGGTCAACAAACCTCCACCGCTCACTGGCCCCTCAGTGCATTGAGATGACCCGGGCCTGCGGGCTCTGGGCTCCAGAGCCCCGCTTTATTGATTCCGGTTACGGTTATGCAGGGAGCCCAAATGCTCCCGAGCCAGGACAGCTGGTGGGTTGGGGCAGTTGAACCAAGTGTGGGGCACTTATTCACCCCATCTATTTAATTTCTGACTATTCAAAGGAGGAGAGGCAGCGGAAAGAACTAACCGCTAAGAGGACTAAGCATGCACATGAAACACCCACCATTTGCTTCCTAATGAAATTGGTGCCATTATAGGAGAGGCAGTGTTAGCAGGAATGGCTCAGCCCAGCTGCAGAGGAAGAGAAGTCTGTTGCAAGAGGAAGTCTAGCTTTTCCAGAGGCTCCTGTCTTGTCCCCGTCTTAAAAAAAGAAATCTATTAACTGCTTTTCTGTATTTAATTGAAATTGCCATCAAGATTGGCTTCCCCAAAGGGGTCACCTTGACAGAGGGGACAGAGCAAGTGTCTGTGGAAACAAAACTCCCCTTGCTTAGAGCCAGTCAGTGTAAGCCAATAGAGCCTTCTGGTTGGGGTAATTGTGGATCCTACAACTTTGGCTCAGTGGGCAGGAAAGCAGGGAGGAGCAGTGGGTAGAGCAGGGCCTCAGGCTGGTCCTGGGGGAGGGTGACAGGATGGAAGGGACAGGAGGAAAGGGAAGACTGCCCATTTGATTTGGGGTCATAGCACAAGGAACCCCCAGATTCCCTCAGAGAAGAGTGATGGTGCAAATCAATTCTCTGTTCACAGAGGCACAGACTCAAAATAATCCCCAATAAATATGAGCCTCCTACCTCCTTAGATGCAAAGCTACTGATCCCACCCCACTTTACTCTCTCCTGCAATCCCACTTTGAATTTAAGGCCCCAGATGGGTTTGCACAGGAGGCATTTATTTGGAGAAAGAAAAGGTCACTGTGTATTTTCCCGGCATAAAGGACAAAGGAGAAAATGGTAAAAAAAATAAACAAAAACACATTTTGCTGCAGTTAAGTCGATGGTCTTTGTTAAACTTTCCAGTCAGAGACTCCTCCCAGGCCTTTCAGACTGGGGAGTTTTCACAGCCCGTGAAGGGGTGAAGGGCGTCATATTCACCAGGGCATTTCTGCAAAAATGGAAAGCCCTCCCTCCACTCTTACACCTTCATTTTCTAGATTTTTTTTTAAAAAAACCTCCTATTTCGAAAGTAAAAATCTTGAGAGATTTGTTTTCTTGATTCTTTAGAAACCTTGACAAGGTTTCTGAGGAGCATCTCCTGGCCCCTCTCCTGAGGGTGGGGGGACAGTCAAGCCTCCCCTCCACGCAGCCCTCTGCGCCATCTGTTTCTCAGCCCCAAGTGTGAACTTTTTCTCTTTCATTTGCCTTTTTCTTTAGCGTTTGTTCTCCCAACGCGAGGTCCTTTGATCTTCTGGACAAGAGACAAGAAAAAGAGAATTAGAAACCCCAGAAGTTCTCCTTACTTTTCATGTGGATTTCTTTGTTATGAACATTCTTTGCACCAATACCACTGGGCTGCTGGAAGGGATTTAGTGAGATGGGGAGCGGAAGAGGGTGCAGATGGGAAGGCTGGGGACACCTCTGGGTGATGGCTGAGGAGTTGGGGAGACATCCAGGATACTTGGACTCAAATCCTCCCAGTGCTGCCTCTCAAGCCTAGACCCATTGAGCAGGTTGCCTAATTCCCTGAGAAGATCATAATAGTACATATTTCATAAAGTTGATGCTAGGATTAAATAACTTAATATGTGTAAAATGCTTGGAGCAGTCCCTAATAAATACATGTGAGCTATAATAAGAATAATAGTAATTATAATTATTACTCGAAGGGACACGTCCTCTCCCTTTTCTATAGCCCTTTATCTATTCCAGAGCACTTCTTGATCCTTTGAGATGTGCACACACTCTCATATCTTGTTTGATCCCAAGTTAGGGGTATGGAACTAGAGACAGGTTATAAGGCTAAAGACAGGTAAAAGGGATTCTTCTTAGCAGCTGAGAACACTTCAATTGGGTCGAGACCCCTACCTTTTCTTCAGGTCTCAGTCTACTCATTTGAGGAAGAGGAGAGTTATCCTGAGGTTCCCACATTGAGAGGATGGGTAAGAACTCTTGAAGGGCAGAGGCCGGTTTGGCTTAGTGGATAGAGCATCGGCCTGCAGACTGAAAGGTCCCAGGTTCGATTCCGGTCAAGGGCATGTACCTTGGTTGCTGGCACATCCCCAATGGGGGTGTGCGGGAGGCGGCTGATCGATGTTTCTCTCTCATTGATGTTTCTGACTTTCTATCCCTCTCCCTTCCTCTCTGTGAAAAATCAATAAAATATATTTACAAAAAAGAACTCTTGAAAGCAGACACTTTGAAGTCCTGATTTAGAGTGGTGAAGGGCAAGGGTTCTGAAAGTATAACTTTGTTATCAATATGGTCCCCCTCTTATTAGCTGGGTGAGCTTACACTAGTTATACAATTTCGATGTGCTCCTATTTCTTTAGGTGTAAAATGGAGGATATTGAAGAATACATGAGATGTATCAGAAACACTTAGAATGCTGTTTGGCAGTGTTCAGTAAACACTTTCTGTTTCATATATTCACACAAGACATTTTCCCTCCTACTTTTTCATACCGAGTTGTTTTTGGCATCATGGAAGCAGATATCCTTCAGCCTTGGTCCTCCTGCACAGCACCCACAGACCAACCTGGTATCATAATCATGAAACTTGCTGCTAGGGAATAAATTATGAATGAAAGGGTTCCAGGTGGTCCCACAGAATACCGGTTTTCAGTAAGTAGTGTATCATAATGAGACATGCTCTTGGCAGGACAGCCTATTGCATAACTCTGGGATCACATTCTCATGTAGGGCATGTGATTGGCACCCCCTGCAGTGGTGCCAGATTTTTTTCTGATGGTTTAGTGCTGGCTCTAAGTACTTCCTTGCATGACTTCTTTGCATGAGTCAACCACAGATGCTCTGGCTTTTGCTTTATATAATCAGAGTGAGCCTTGGACAGGATGGGAGTTGGAGATGCAAAATATTTAATGTCCGTTTCTGGAAGAACAAAGAGGCTCAAGCAGCTGTAGACTTCAACTCCAAGATAGACCTCTTGGTCCTTGTCCACTATTGTTTGCTTCATCAAAAAATAAATGGCTAAAACCGGTTTGGCTCAGTGGATAGAGTGTCGGCCTACGGACTGAAGGGTTCCGGGTTTGATTCCGGTCAAGGGCATGTATCTTATTGCGGGCACATCCCCAATAGGGGGTGTGCAGGAGGCAGCTGATCGATGTTTTTCTCTCATCGATGTTTCTAACTCTCTATCCCTCTCCTTTCATTTCTGTAAAAAATCAATAAAATATATTTAAAAAATAAATGGATCAGATACTCCAGAGAAGAAAGAACTTTATAGGAGGGTCCCAGAATGTTCTCTACGAAAGGCCTCTTGTGTGTCCTCTCTGGGCCGTGCTCTCCTAGTTTTTAATACAAGTTGAATTGTACCACTGCAGCTTGACTCATTCTTTCCTCTGAGGATAGAAGAAGACATAGGTAAGAGGAATATTAAACTTGGTCTAGGATGGAGGTGCTGGTGGGGGGAAGAAGCATCCCATTGCATATAGTCTCCTGGCCTAGTTAGAGCTAATTAAATTCAGTCTCACCCTAACTCCCACTCTACCTTTAGTCCATTTCCTTCAGGCTCTCAAGCTCACTGGCCTGGGTCCAGATAATTCTGAGACCTGCAGTTCTTTCTGCCTAAAGGGGAACCTAGGAGGAAGGGAGTCCTACAAAACATGTACCCTCTGCTCCTCTGAGGCCTAAAGCTCCCTTCAGTTTACTCTGGCCTGACAGCCCCATTTCAACCCCTGCCTTGGAGATGAGGCAGCTCAATATTTATTCAGCCAGAGAGGTTTGCCTAGAAGCCTTGTTTCCTCCTCAGCCTGTTCCTGCTGGCTCTGCTTTGCCTCCCCCACCCCCTTCCTTTCCTGGTTCATGGAGAGTTCAGCCTTGCAATGGCTTGCCAGCTCCCACCCCCTAGCCCTGGCTAGCAGTCTGTCCAGAGGATTGCTGAGGCCAGTGGGGCGGGGGGAAGGGTCTTGGTCATGGGGTCATGCCCTGGTCTCTCCACTCTTGCTAGACCAGCAGCCTGAGCCTCCCAGAGGAGAGAATATTCAGGAAATGATTGTCTTTTGGGGGAAGGGGTGCATGGAGATTGGCTAAAATGGTATTGTTGAGTTGGGGAATGACCCAGGACTGTGAAGGGCCACATATCTATCTGCATGTTATTAGTATTAGAGATTATGTTGGTAAACTTGTAATAGTTTGGACTCTTTAGAAGACACCAAAAGAGTTAATACAGTAAGGAAGTAACACCCCTGTTTCCAGCAACCATATATAAAAACAGTCTCTTGCCTACTAACATTCTAGAATCAAGGTCCATGAAGGCTGAGATTTTTATCTGGCTTGTTCATTGCTTAATTTCCAATGCTTGGCACATAGTAGATGCTTAGTAAATATTTGTTGGAAAAATGAGTGTTGAAGTAGAATTCTCCTGTCCAGACATCCCCAAAATGGGGATGACGGGGATGTATGGGGAATACAGAAATGACGAGGCTTCGGATGGTCAATTAGTCCAAGAGCACTACCACAGGCAATGTGTTGGTATTAACATAAAGATAATGGAAGTAGGGTTAGAGACGGGAGGGAGTTTGGGAGGCATTTTCTTTTTCTACTACCGCCCCTTTGTTGAAAGTATCTGTCTCAGGCAGTGATAGCTTCAGGGCGAGTGTGCTCCCAGGGTTGCCCAAAGTTTCTGTTTGTTTTGTTTGGGCTTCCTTTAACAAGTGTAAACTCAAGAAAAGACTCAGCTTTGGGAATGTAAAGGATTTGAAGGCCCAGCCGGAGCTTTAGGTTGGTAGAAAGGTTGGTAAGAAAAGGGACAGAGAAGCCATCCTTCTGCAGGGAGATTCAGGCGAGGTGCTCTTGTCACTGACAAGCCTCCTCCATCCCCCCAGCTGCCCCCCCAGAGTCAAGTGTCCTTTATATGCAAATGGACAAACTTTCTTTTCATCTTAAAAACATGTTTTGGATGTCTTCCCCTTCTAGGGCCCATAAAGTGAATTCACGATGGGTAGTGCAGTGCATGGAATTGTTTGGGTTCTAAGGGGGACAATAAGAAGCATTACTGTATTTTCTGGTGTATAAGAGGACTTTTTAATCCAGGAAAATCTTCTCAAAAGTTGGGGGTCGTCTTATAAACAGTAGCTTGCAGTTATGATGGGTGTTGCTAACTCGCCAGGGACTTGTCCGGCACTTGCTCTCTCTCTATTGTTTGTTATCTTCCTCCTATCATCATCAGTTCCAGTCATACTCTGGAAAATACTTTCAATGCTAATGGAACTCAAGGCAAGGAAGTCCACCCCTTGAAAGTTTCAGAGCCTTGATGAAGATCACCCAGTCTGGCCTGGCCAATTACCATCAGTGGAAATTGTTAGGAATTGATGTCATCCTGATGCTTATTCTTACTACCATAGATCTATACACATGGATCTTTAACATATATATATATATATATTACAGAGAGGAAGGGAGAGGGATAAAGAGTTAGAGACATCAATCAGCTGTCTCCTGCACACTTCCTTCCTACTGGATATGTGCCCACAACCAAGGTACATGCCGTTGACTGGAATCAAACCTGGGACCCTGGAATTCACAGGCTGCCGCTCTATCCACTGAGCCAAACAGGTTAGGGCCACACATAGACCTTGGTTCCAGAAACAGAAACCTAACTTAAAGCAGGAAAAGAAAAGGGAGACTGTTAAGGAAAAGGGAAAGTTACCTTTCTAGTCTTCCTACTCTTCATCCTGGGGTTAAAGTTCTGGATCACCCCACCCAAAGAACAAAGTTGGGGGAGGGAATTCTTCAGCAGCAACCTGAAGGAAAGCAAAGGTTGGAAGGTCCTGGGCCTGGTCCTAACAATTTTGGCCAGAGTTCTTTGTTTTTGTTTTGTTTTTAAAAATATATTTTATTGATCTTTTACAGAGAGGAAGAGAGAGGGATAGAAAGTCAGAAACATCGATGAGAGAGAAACATCTATCAGCTGCCTCTTGCACACCCCTACTGGAGATGTGCCCGCAGCCCAGGTACATGCCCTTGACTGGAATCGAACCCGGGACCTTTCAGTCCAAAGGCCGACCCCCTACCTTTGAGCCAAACTGGTTTCGGCTGGCCAGAGTTCTTTGATTCTCCATTTCGTCCAGCCCGTAGCCTCTGTTAGGCACTGTTTTTTTTCTGGATGGAGAGTCTGAACAGGTGAAATCTGGACAACCAGCTCTTTAGGGGAAGAAAAACCCTTTCAGGTGTAGGTAAGGAAACCTTTGAGCTGTAGGCTAGCAGCTTGCAGGAAGAGCTTTTCCACATTCTTTTCCAGTCCTGAATTTCCTCCTCTTCCCATCCCCTCTTTCAGTTCCTCCAATGTCTGTCTTATTCAGACTCAGTCATTTTCTGGGACTCAACTTTTAATTCCCACCTTTAGGGCTCAGCAGGAGCGACCTTGCCTGGGGAGCTGAAGCTAGAAAGAGTCAGAGGAAGACAGGAAGCCAATGTCTTCCCAGGAGGATGGGTGGGATGGGGTGGAGCTAGTTCCGAATCCAGCATGGGGTCTTCATTCAGCAATTCAAATTCAGTCATTTGGGTGCATGGAAATGGGGAATTGCAGAGATGCCTTTGAAAGGGTCAGCGGGCCTGCAGGCTCCCACCTACAGTGCAAACATTTCAAACCCATTGAAATCCACACCTTGCCACATTCCCGCAGACATGCAGGCCTCCCTGACAACAATTACAGACCCATCTGAAAACAAGCATTGTTACCTGTGACCCCGGCCAGAAACACAGCTTTGCAGATGGGGCTGCAACAGCTCCATAAAGCAAGCCAGGTGACCTGCATGAAAAGTTTCTCTTTCTCTTCCACTCTTTTGAGTTTCTGTTGGCTGTAAGTAGTACAAAACAAAACTTCCGAGCAGTGTGGAGTGGAAAATAGAAGAGTTCTCCACATAGACATAAAAAGTAAGTGGGTCTTTTGTTAAAAATCCTTCAATCTAATCTATTTCTGTAGAATTCCAGAATGAAAAGGAAAGGAGTTGAGAAATGAAGCAGCTCTCCACGTTCGGTGGTATGTGGCTAAGCACCCATGAGAAAAGCAAAAATTAAGACAAATCCAACCAACTAAACAAACAAAAAATTCAAACATAACTAATCTACATTTTCTTCCCAGAATACCAACCATCTGGGAAGCTGGCGTTTCTGGTTTTCATTTGGGTGTTTGGATTCAGTTTGGTGTGCTTTACCTGAATCGTTCTACCTTGAGTAGGGAAAAGAAAAAGAGCTTGTATTTACCCTTCGAATTTAATAATGAAGAACAATAAGGCAGATACAAACATTTAAAAAACCATTCAGTTAATGTCTAATACCAATCCCAACTTTGGGTCCTTTACAACCTCACCTAGTTTTGAAAGACATTAAGCTTTTAAAAGTGAGAATCATCTATAGGCCACCTCCTATAAGCCCCTACTGGGGATAGAGCCTGCAACCTGGGCATGTGCCCTTGACTGGAATGGAACCTGGGACCCTTCAGTCTGCAGGTTGATGCTCTATCCAGTAAGCCAAACTGGCTAGGGCTCAAAGCAAATTTTGCTTTACTTTTCCTCTCTCTTATTTCAGCTCTCTTGTACACAAATCTCTGTGGGTAGTTGGGAAGCAGGATCCTAGGATTGAAGTGAATTGAATCTGTACATAAACCTCTTGCTCTTATGTCTTGTGCATTGACCAGGCGCTTATATTGTCAGATTCCTTCCTTGGAAAACAAGAAAGGACCTGATTCCCTCTCCGTTCCCCTCCTCCCAAACCCCACAGATATTTTAAGTTTAGTTTTCGATTTTATTTTTGCTGACAAGTGTAAATATTTGCTCTGTTGCTGAGACATAGTTCAGATTCTTCTCTTGGGTCAGGGAAAGCCTGAAGGAGCACTCTTCCACCCTCTTCCCTCCACTGAGGGACCAAGATGCAGGCAGTTTTCCTGAAGTCACATAGGGTCTCATTCAGCCCTTTCCTGCTTCAGCCTTGAACCGGGAGTGGTTTCTTAAGCCACAGGGTCTACACTTCAGTGGGTTCTGAAAACAGTGATTAGGAGAGCAGAGAGAAAAGCTCACAAATCTTAGACAGGTCTGAATAGGAGGTCTTTTTATACTAGGTGTACCTGAAGAGAAAGAACTCTCTCTTCCTGGCCACCCCCTACCCCCCATCCCCATGGACACCATGATCCTGCAAGCTTAAAGGAATTTTATTAAGGGAGAGGAGGAGTAAGTTACTCTGTTTCCAGTAACAGGGGGAGGTGTTTTTTCCTGGTCTTTGGTAGATATGGAAAGAAATGCCTGCCCAGTATTGAGATACCAAGCCAGCTTTCAGATCCACATTGCCTTTGGATATTTTGATGACCATCTAGCTGCTTCTTAGCTCATAGAGCTGAGGAATCTGCATTGCTGAACTCTACTCTATTTCTTTCTTCCTTTCCCCATGCAACCCTTGAAAATACCCCCAAAGCATTTTATTTCTCCTTAGTTAACTGAATTTTCCCTAGACATATCAGTGCTGAAGCTGACTATTACTGGGAATTTCTTGCTTTTCTCAACCTCACTAAGTTAAGTGCCCACCTGAGATGGACTTAGACCAGTGGTCGGCAAACTCATTAGTCAACAGAGCCAAATATCAACAGTACAACAATTGAAATTTCTTTTGAGAGCCAAATTTTTTAAACTTAAACTTCTAACGCCACTTCTTCAAAATAGACTCTCCCAGGCCGTGGTATTTTGTGGAAGAGCCACACTCAAGGGGCCAAAGAACCGCATGTGAGCCTCAGTTTGCTGACTATGGACTTAGAGGATGAGGGTGGGGCAAATCAAAGCAACATAATGACTAAAAGCTTGGAGATGGAAAGCACGTAAAGACCTTGTCCTTTCTACCCTCACCCAATCTTTACGACAACATCCTGGGCTCAGACACCTCTAGCAATAGGGAATCACTATTAGGAAGAGTCTTCCAATGTTGGACTTCTCTAAATGATAGAAAATACTCCTCCAAATATTTGAAGACAACTGTCCTATGTGGCCCTTCTCTGGGGTAATACACATTCAAATTTCTCAATTTGTTTCTTAAGACCCGATTTCCAGATCTTTCCTCATCCTATATTCTTTCCTTAGTTAATATTTTCCATAATATTAACTGTCTAGAACTAAACAGAAAACATAAATTGTAATTGGATCATTCAAAGTAGAGTGGAAGTGACCTTTATGTGAGCACTATATTTCTGTTGATATAGGCAGGATAGCTTGGGCAGGAAAGAACAGAGGGCAGACTAGTGTTTGGTGATAAAAAGGGGTCCCCTTTCTCCTGCAAATTGTGTCCATCCATCCATTTGACCTCTAGTGTTGCATCAGTCACTGATACCATAAGCCATTCAAATCTCCAAGCTCAGGGAGAGAGCTACCAGATTGGCAGTTATTTGCGGGGAGCAAATATTTGCTGAGCAGTTTGTGTAATCTGTGAGAAGGGAAAGGGGCATTCGAATAGAAAAACAATGTGGACAGGTGAGAAGGAGCGGCCTGTTATCTCAAGGGAAGGAAGTACAGATGATCTTGGATTAGGCAGCTACTCCACTTCTGCTCCGTATCCAACTAACTGCTTCGTTCACAGGGCTTTGCCCTGACCTTCCTTCTCAGTGGCAGCTATTCTCATTTTTTTTTTCACCACTGTTGTTGTTATTGACATTTATATAGCACTTTGCTATTAGCTCCTACTTTTCATCATATCTCTGGAAGGTTAGTATGTCATTACTCCTTATATGAGGAGCCCGAGGCTCAGAGAAAATAACTAATGTGTCCAAGATCACATATCTGAAAAGCAACATATCATTTCCTTTTTCTGCCTCTGGCCCTCAAGAATTTATACGTAAGTCCACATATTTGAAATATGCAATGCATTTTAGATGATGGCCTCTCTCCCATCTCAACCTACCCCCAATTCCACTCTCGCTGTCGGACCACCAGTCATTGTTCAGGGTCTTAGGTCACTGTCTTTTTCCTTTCAGAGGAGAAAATCAAATAGACTACCCAAATATTTAAGATAACCAGGTTCAACTAAGGAATATCGCTCTCTGTGCAACCCTTAAAGGTTGATCTTTCCTTAAAATAGAGTCTAAGTCAGATATTGGTTGACTTGCAGATTCTGTGAAAAACTCTAATGGTTCAGGGTTTGGTCATGATGAAAGGTTTTGCTTTGGGGATCTTCCATGTGAAGTGGTCTTCTCCAAGTTTGGAAAGATGGAAACACTTTGAACATGACCGATCTTGAAGTTGAAGGATTCAGGTTTGGTATATATTACAGCAATATACCAAATGGGAAGGATATACCAATATACCAAATGGGAAAATGGAAGGAGGGTGTTAAAGTGAATTTGGGAAGGGTTCTCATTGAGGACACATATTTCCAACTTCTTCTGATGGGTATACGAAGGCTACGACTCCCCAGGTCCTCAGAGTCATAAAACAGGGATAGATAAAAAGTAAAAGCTTTCCACATAGTTCAGGTGTCTGCTCTAATATGAGTCAGCTTCCCTTCATATTCTTCCCATCACTTTGTGAAAGATCCTGGTCATGGACGATGCATAGGTCAAAGCTTAAAGACTTTGAGGAACAAGCAGATCAAAGTCCAAATTTCCCATCTCTTGCACCTGTGAGCCTCCCAGCACTGGTCTGCAGAGCCAGGCACAAGGCAGATGGAAGGCAGAAAGCTGGAGGCCCGGAGCAGTTCCCATTCCATAACTCAGCTGGTGCCTGGAGACCCACAGTGTGGCCCTGACAGTGTGATTAACATGACAGGAGACAGGAAGAGGAAAAAGGGGGGACACAGAGCCAGATCAGGGGCAGTAGATCACCTGGGTCTGGCATCTACTCTCCTGCTTCATGCAAATGTTGCTTTCACCCAAGGAAGCCACATTCTGGGACTGGCTTGCTGTTTATTTAAAAATACACAGACTTTGCAACCCATCTGGAAAGCTCTGAAGAGGCTCCTGATAAGGCCATCTCATCATATTCCAGCAGCAGGGCAGTAAATCGAGAACATGCAGAAACATGAAAAAAAAAAAAAAAGCGCCCTTCTTTGATCAGATGTAAAGAATTTGCCAAGTCTGCAGATAAGGAGATCACTAGAGAGAGTGGGAGTGGGAGTCCCTCAGAGAAAGCTTATTTATTTTCTTCTTTCCCTTACCTTCTGCTCTCTAGATGAGCAAGGCATGCTCCGCAAGGGGGAGGTGGGTGAGCACTGGCTGTGAGACCATGCAGCCCAAGTCACCAGGTGCTCCGAATAAGCAATGTAAGGAGAAGCTCGCCTTTCCTTATCGGTTCTGGAGTACAAGGCACCGAGATGCAGCGGCTGCCAATGTAAAAGGCTAGCACCGAGCAAATACCCAAATGGGAGAGGCAAATTTGAGAAAGAACAGATAACATTTTCAACATATTTAGAGATCCTAGCCTTCATCCAACTTCAGTATTCCTTTACCTGAGCTTTTATCAGTCAGAAATGTCAAACAAATTAAATAGTTTATGGGAAGGCAGGAACCAGGCATCTTACCAGTCTTTTTTTTCATGTGTTGGAGTTGGCTTGCTAAAATAACGGGTCTTGGTAATTTTACAAGCTAAGGGTCCCCAAGCATGCCATATTTTAATTACTCTGCACATAGCCACTCAGTTTTCCCCTACAAGGGAATATCAACTTTTTTTCTGAGAATCAGTTAAAATTATTAAATAGTAGTGAGAATGTGTGGGGGTATTAAATTTTTTTGTATAAAGTTAAGGCTTATGAGTTTCTTCCACTCTCACTTTCATCCCTCCCATCATCAGCCATGCTTGTTAGCTAAAGAAATGGAGGACAAAGGAATTGAGATGAATTGAAGACAATATTGGAGGAACCAAGAGAGCTCCACACAAGACATGCTTGCAGAGAGCATCCTAACAGGAGATCCAAGACAAGCCCATCAAAAGGCAGAATGAGCCCTGACCAGTTTGGCTCAATAGGTAAAGCATTGGCCTGTAGACTGAAGGGTCCCAGGTTCGATTCCGGTCAAGGGCATGTACCTTGGTTGCTAGCCCATCCCCAGTAGTGGGTGTGCAGGAGGCAGCTGCTCGATGTTTCTCTCTCATCGATGTTTCTAACCCTCTAGTTCTCTCCTGTCCTCTCTGTAAAAAAAAAAATCAATAAAATATATTCAAAACAAAACAAAAGGTAGATGAATAGATGAAATGTATTTTGAGGAATCAAACATCTGAAATGTACAAACAAAAAGAGACCAATTCTAGGTTGCTATACCTGCAAATCCTTTTAAATATAAGCATAACTGGAAGGAGAGAAAACACTAAAAACTAATTTGCTAAAAACTTACAGTGAGGTCACCAGCTTAAAGAAGGAAAAGATATTGGATCTTAAGAAGGAGGCTGTAAAAGTGGAAAGAAGAGAAAAAAGAGGTTGCATGCTTAAGCCTCTCTTTCTCTCTTCCTCCTCTTAGAGCTGTGACACATTATTGGCTTTTAATATTTCCTTGAGATCCAGCCTTACCTGGTTATTCATCCCTCCAAAACATGGTACTCTTTCTATCTTGACTTCTAATAAGCTCTTCCATTTCTCTGAATGATTTTCTACTCATTCTATGTTTGAAAAAATCGTTATTTTCCTTCCAAGATGCAGCTCACATGTCACTTCTTCAAGGAATCCTTTTTGCCATCCCTGGCGACACAGTGAATCTCTGGCCTTGATTGCTTTGCCCTTGCCTCATTAATATTCCACTGCTGGGCACATATCATACTGCTGTTATTATTGTTTATATGTCTATTCATTTTTGTATCCTTAGTACCTAGGTGAAATATATGTTGTAAATATATATGATGTATAGGAAAGATAAATGAATGACTATAAGAGTAAAGATGAGCTAGATCCAACAATATGCAAAGATGGTATAATAGTAACAGCTGACAGATATAGCAAATTTACTTAGTTTTTTGTTTCACATAAAGATATTTAAGATTTAAATAACATAATAAGGAGGATATTCATCTTGCTAACTCAATCTATTACATTACATTCACTTTCAGGTGCCATATTTTAAGAGCATCTTAGACTCTCTGCATTGGAAGGGACCACAAAGATTATCTGGCCCAATCTCCTTTTCATGACAATGTTTTCACCCAGTGGTTATCTAGCCTTTGATACCAACCCATCATCAGAGACAGAGAGGTGGTCAGTGTTTTCTTCAAAGCACTTTGACTGCTTTTCCTTATTTAAGATAAGATTTGTTTTACTGAAGCTTTTACCCTCTGCTCTTATTCTTTCAGCTATCAGAAGATAGTAACAATGCTTTCTCACCCCAGTCTTTCCCATTTCAGGTAAAACAATCCCTTATTCTTCAACTGCTCATTATATGATACTAGAGGCTCAGTGCACGAAATTTGTGCACAGGAGTGTGTGTCTCTCAGCCCAGCCTGCACCCTCTCTAATCTGGGACCCCTTGAGGGATGTCTGACTGCCCCATCCTACCATTGGGCCTAAACAGGCAGTTGGACATCCCTCTCACAATCCAGGACTGCTGGCTCTCAACTGCTCGCCTGCCTGCCTTTCTGATCGCCCTTAATCACTTCTGCCTGATCACCCCATAACCACTCCCCTGCCAGCCTTGTTGCCCCCAACTGCTCTCTCCTGCAGGCCTGAGTCCCCCACAATTGCCTTTCCCTGAAGGCCAGGTTCCCCCCATCTTTCCTCCTCTTTTGACCAGGTAACCCCTAACTGCCCTTCCCTGCAGGCTTGATTGTCCCCAACTGCCTTCCCTTGCAGGCCTAGTCTCTCCCAATTTCCCTCCCCTCCTGGCCTGATCACCACAACTGCCCTCCCTTGTAGGCTTGGTCCCTCCCAATCACCCTTCCCTGCTGGTCATCTTGTGGTGGTCATCTTGTGTCCACATGGGGGCAGGATCTTTGACCACATAGGGGCAGCCATCTTGTGTGTTGGAGTGATGGTCAATTTGCATATTACTCTTTTATTAGATAGGATGATAATATCATGAAGAAACCAGAGGAATGGTCTCTGAGGACACCCAGATTAATTCCTACATGGTGTTATGACTAGTAGAGAGTCAATTAGGACGTCTTCTTTCTTATAGTCCTGTACCTCTCACTAAGTGGTCCCAGGCCTGGCACTAGCAGCAATCAGCCTTGGTTTCCAGGTTGGCCTTGCCTGGGCACCTCCAAGCCTAGCAGAAGTAGCAGCTATCTGCAGGTCACTTTATATCTTATGCTGGCTTGCCCCAGGCAGAACAGATGGTGGCTGACCTTGGCCCATGCCTCTTGGGAGGCTACAGAGCTAGCACACAAGGTGGACAGCTTCAGACTGTGTTGAAGCACCACCCAACCACCTTCATAAGTAACATTCTCTAGAGGTTTACTCAGCAGGCACCAGAGCCCCACTGTAGCAAATCCTGCTTGTGAAATGGGCCCCCACACAGCTGATCCTCCATGGTGATCAGTGGTCACAGTTAATCCTTGAAGCTAATCAGCCTGGGGATAAATCCCTCCCATTGATGAACCATCAGCAATCAAAGCTCAACTACAACAGGAAGGGTTGTACCACATGGAGGGATACACCTGGAGTGTGCAGCTTGAGTGGACAGAGAAGCTTTTCTTTGTTGGATAATTTTTTAAAGAATATATTTTATTGATTTTTTACAGAGAGGAAGGGAGAGGGATAGAGAGTTAGAAAAACATCAATGAGAGAGAAACATCAATCAGCTGCCTCCTGCACACCCCCTACTGGGGATGTGCCCGCAACCAAGGTATGTGCCCTTGACCAGAATAGAACCTGGGACCTTTTAGTCTGCAGGCCGACACTATCCACTGAGCCAAACCGGTTAGGGCATTGGGTAATTTTTGATTACTGAGTCAGTCCCTTTAATTGTTAATCATCTGTTTAGATTTCCTATTTCTTCATGAATAGTCTTGATAGGTTGTATGTTTCTAGTAATTTATACATTTCTTCAAGGTTATTCATTTGTTGGCATGTAATTGTTAATAATAGTCTCATACAATCCTTTGTATCTCAGTGGTATTATATTATCTCGCTTAATCTTCTCAACAGTAGGTGAGATATATATACTTAATCTCCATTTTACAGAACAAGGAAAGTGAACCTCAGAGTGGTTAAATGACTTCCCTAAGGTTACACAGCTAGTAATTGCTAGAGCCAGGGCTTGAACTCAAGTCTTTTCACTCCCAGTTCATTGTTCTTTCCCTGTTTAGGGCAATGAGAAAGTAACTGGAAGAAAAGAGTATATAAATATTAGAGATAATTTCAAACATCGCAAAGAATGTCACATGGGGTTTTTGAAAAGGCTTCCATTCATACTATTTTCCTTCTATAAAGAAAATTAGGAAAGGAATAGGAGGAACTTAAAAAAATATATATATATTAATAATAATAAAGGCTGTTCAAAATTGAACTGGGCTTCCTAACCAATTCCCTATTACTCAGAGTGGTAAAGCATCAGTATATGACTACCAGTATATTTGCATGACTGTCTTACCCACAACCACCACCAAAGATGGGCACCACCGCTTTGTAGAGAAGTGGATTATGTCTTGCTTTAGAGGCAAGTAAAGAAAACAACTCTGAAGTAGAAGAAATAAAGGCTGGTTTCCATCAGGAAGAATGCTCCTTCCAAGACGCTTAAGCTTGCAATGCTAAAAAGCCCTCATTCCAGTTCAAAACTCAAAAGGGGAGACCAAATGGGAACAAGGAGAATGGTTACATTAAGGACAAGGCGGAGGGGACTGCTGAGCAAGACTTTCCATCCGCAGGCCAAATCCCTTTACTGGAAGCACTTTGAAAATTTGGCTTTATATTATTTCTGGGAAAAGGGAGAAGTCAGGAACTTGGAGAGTCAGGATGGGAAAGGGTTGAGACATAACCCAATTGTCAAATGTCCTTCGTACTCCTCTGTCAAGGTTCCTAGGAGATCAGGCGTCCTGACTGCTCAGGGAAGCACTGAGCTCCTGGGAGGAGAGGGTATTGAAAGAATATCGATGTCTGCACATTCAGGATGTAATAATCCAGACGCATATTGGCCTCGCCCTTCTGTGAGCCCCGACCTTCTTTTCAAGTCCCTGGCCTCCATGTTCATTAAACAGTCTGCTCACCAGTGACCTAGGCCCCAGTGTAGCTGACACTGCCTCTGTCCTTTCATTTCTGCTCTGGCCCTGATGTGATCCAGGGATGCAAAACAGCCAGGGCTCAGTGGTGAAAAAAATAACTTGCTGGAGGAATCTGTCTACAGCGAGGATTTCAGTGTGGAGCTAGGAGATGGGAAAAGGACAGCCGGAAATAAGAGGTTTTGCCCTGCTGAGCAGAAAAAAATATTGTTTTCGTGGGCCACAAAGAGGCAGAGGGTGAGCCAAGGATGAAATTCTGAAATTCTCTTTTAAGATAAGAAAAACAAGAGAAAGAGCATCTCTCTAGCTACAGCCAAAGTAGCTTTAGAGCCAACCTTGGGTCAGGTATGCCTTCTGGTTTCCTCTCACAGCTTTACATTCTGGAAATAAGACCTATCTCCAATTGACTTTTGAAAGGGTAATTTGGGTTATATTCCTGACAGCTTCTTTTACAGAATGTAATTTTGAGGTCTTGCCCACTGTCTCTGTAATTCTCACTCTGAACCTTAACAGAGATATAGTGCTGGAGACTTTGGACATGATTTGACATTTTCCAGGCTTTGACATTGAACAAGGACATGAGTTATGACAAATGACTCTCTTGGTCCCACAGGGTATACACACGGAGGGGCTTTTGTGAAACGTGGGGCTGAGATGCACTGAGTATTCCACTAGCTCTGGCTTAGGTGCCTCAGTGACAGCATTTGCAATGTGACCAGGAAGGCTCAGAGGTGCAACCTAAGACAAGGGCAGGTTTTTCGTAGGCATGACCTAGCACTTAACAACAACCTGAATAAATGTTTGTTGAGTACATACTTTGTGCCACACACAGTGACAGATGAGGCAATAGCAATCGATGCTTGCATAGTACTTCCTTTTATAAGGCCCTTTCACAGACATCTCCTTTCCTCTACATAAGAGCTCTGTGAAATACGTATGGCAAGTTATTATTATTTTCATGTTTATTGTACAGATGAATAAACTGAGAATCAAATGAATTAAGTGACCTGCCTGAAATCATACAGCTAATCAAGGGTGGAACATGTTTTCAGAATTAAACTCCTGAATTCCCTCTCCTATAACAAAATAACCTACACCTGTGGCCAGAATAGCTAGCTTAAAACAGACTATTTTTGTAGGTGGGTATGGATGATACAAGATTGGCCTTTATTGATAATTGTTGCAGTTTGGTATATGAGAGTCCATTATATTCATATATATATATATATACACACACACACACACACACACACATATATACACACACACATACACATATATGTATATATATTAGTATATATGTGTTTGAAATTTTATATAATAAAAAGTTTAAATAAAAAAGAATAAACCTATTTTCTGTGCTCAAATTCTACACCTTTGAAACTCTCCTTAGATAAATCTCATTTTCCTGTCTTCTCTTAATGGCTGCCACTTATTGAATGTTTATTGTACCCAGCAGGTACTCTGGTAAGTGCTATCTTTATGTCTCACTATTTAACCCTCACAACCACCCCACGAGTAGGAACTACTATCCTTGTTTTTCAGATGAGGAATCTGAAGCTTAGAGAGGGATATCAGAGCAGAGACTTGAACTCGGGTCTGTCCAGAGTTCAATTCCTCTTTCCTAGCTTACAACCAGAGGGGGCCATCCTTCTCTTGGAGGCAATGCTACCTGAAACGCGCTTTCATTCTCACCAGCTTATAAGAAACTCTGAACATGGAACTGGAGACATTCTCATCCCACCGCTGGAAAAACAGGACTTGCGAACAGAAAAGCTCTCCCATGCGGCCAGGCCTGTCTGTCCTCACCTCCCTTAGGGGATTCAAGCACTTAACTTTGTTTTGTAATCTCAGGTGCATGAAGCTGGCATCCATTACCATCTAAGCACAGGGGTCATGGTTTTTTGTGTTTTGTTTTTCCAGTTCCTGCCAGTGAAATTTCTATCAAAGAAGTGGGAAAGCAGGTAGAGTGGAGTGGGGACGGGGACAATTGCCTTCAAAAGAGATTTAGGTTCCATGTCTCTTTGTGGATTCATAGAACTAACCTTTGGCAGGCAAAGACTTTCCTGTCATTGGACTGGCCAAGGTTAAAGGACACCAAAACCAGCATAGCGGGGATGGCTCGACCTCAAGCCTTGCCTGATTTCAGCCAAATCTTGCTCTGGCTAGTCCTTTCCCCTCTCTTGTGGCAGCCTTCTCTACTAGTGAGAAGAGCCTTGGGCTGTTATCTGGTGTGGTATCAAATATTTAGCTGGAGAACTTTCAGAGCGCTTCAGGGACGCAGGGAACTGTTTAGATATCAGATTCTCTCCTGCCAGGTCAAGCGAACCCTCTGTTGACGAATGGCTGTGTTTCCTCAAGCATCTTTCCCAGCAGCTAGTTATCTTGTGTGCCCTTTAACTTGCTGTCCAGCTGAGAGGCCCCAGGCCTGCAGAAGCTGTTCTTCTAATCCCCATCTCAAGCTCAAACTGCTGCAGTGGGCGATGGAAGATTGTTTACAAAAGATGAAGGCTCTCTGCCTTGCACCTGGTTTCTGTCTGGCCCACGCTGACAGGGATGAAGGATCCTTCATTTATCTCAGTTTCTCTTCTCAGGCAGCTCCCGCTGGCATGGTAAGCTTGGACCGGTGTTTCATTCCCTGATAAGCAGCTTTCTGAGGAGCTGGGGAGAGCCACTTACAGGCCTACATACATACCTCTCTGAGGTCCCCCACCCCGGTCATGGGGAAGCAGGGCTGAATGGGGGAGGGGCTTATAGAGAAGGTTTATAGAGAAGGTCAAGTGGGCCTTGATTTCAGCTATCTGGTGGTCAGGTCATTTGGCTCTTTCTCTATCTACAGATTTTGGAAATAGGTAGCCAAATAACCTATCTGCCCTTTTTGCCTGTTGGGGAGTAAGGGAGAAAGGGCACCTGCTGGCAAACAACATCAGGAACAACCTTGTTTTTTGAAGAATGGGGACAATGTAGGGAAAGATCCACGGAGACAAACATCCCATTCTAGAAAGAGGGAGCTGGTATACAGAGTGTGAAAACCCGTCCCTAAAATCTCCTAAATTTTTTGGGGGGGGGTGGTCATGGAGAGATAAGGACACATATGTAATACCTTAATCAATAAAGAAATGAAAAAAAAGCTCCTAAAGATAAAGAGATGGTTCATGATAATAACTAACATTTACGGGGCATTTACCATGTGCCCAAGCGCTGTGCTAAGCACTTGATCTCATTTAATCCCCAAACATAAATACTCTTATTATATCCATTTAATATATGAGGAAACAGAGGCTTAGAGAGATTACATATACAGCCACTTTGAAGAAGAGCTGAGATTTAAACAAAGGATAGTTCCAGGGCCCCACACTCAGAGACATTGTGGGTAGCCAAATCTGAAGGTACAGAGTTACGTGGCTACTGATGTGTGCTTAGGAACATTGGTATCTGGTTTTACTTAGTGACAAGCTTAGTACTTGAACCTGGAGTGAGGAAGCAAGTGTAGGTGGTGAGTTAGGGAAAGCAGATAGCAAAGGGTAAGTGTGAATTGCCTTCTCAATGAAGCTGAGGCCCCCAATAGCCTGTGGGGTTTTGAAGAGGCAGATTTCCATGAACACAACTGCTTTCCTCTGTCTTGGATAAATCCACTTGCTGCCTTCCACCTTCCTGGGAAAAGTCAGTAATGTGTTGGAAATAATATGTAATAGTAGATCTAACAGTGGTATTTTCTGGGTAAAGCAGAAAGTTAGTAATCTCAGTTTTTGGAATCTACTCCAAATAGTTGAATAAAGCACTGACCCTCTAGGAAGGTGTCTCCCTCTTCCTGGGTGGCTTGGACAAACCACCACCCTCCTCTGCATCGGAAGAGGAGGGTGGTGGTTTGGGCTCGTCCACAGACAGGAAGCCCCCGCAGACACACCTGTTGTGTTGATGATCCTGGAGAACCAGGCCAGACAGTGTGGATGGTGTAATTACGCTATGTCCCTGGCTATCAGACAATCCTGTTGAGGAGTGTGGAGCATTTTCACTTTCAAAACTGGTGGTAATACTGGCAGCTGAGTGGTGAAGGACTGAGGCCCTTACCCCAGGCTTCAGTCCCAGGAGGGCTGGTCCAGGACCCAGGGGGCTCTGTGCTCCATTTTGATTCCACTGCTGAGTTGCTGTGGACATTAAGAAGAGGCTCAACAATCCCTGGACCTCCTCTTCCAGGATAAGGAATTTTGTCCCATTCCTGGACATTAGAATATGACAAAGACAAGGAAAAACAGGACCACTCAAAATGTCACCTTCACTCAAGGCAAGGTGGCTTTATTAAAGGTAAGTCCATGTCGCTGTTCTCTCTCACCTCCTCTGGGCGGCTTCTTTATTGGAGCAGCCCAATCAACTCCCAGGACCTCACTGTCTGGGGGCAGAAAGTATTGACAGAAGACCTTCAAGCTTCATTCCTACAATTGCAGCTCCTATCTGACCCCTTGAGGACAGACAGTTGGAGACAAGGGAAGATTGAGGTGGGAAAGGGAGGGGACGCTCTGTTTCACACTCTTCCAACCTGATGCCTCGGTGAGGACTGGGATGGTGACAGGCCCCGGACTCAGTGTTCAGAACAGTTGAGTCTTGTGGACAAGAAGCAGATAAACTGCACCAGGCCTCTTAATGAACCCAGCGCCAGCTTCAGATAAACTGTCGCCACTTACTCCTCCTGGCCCTCCCTTCTCCAGGAAAGGAGCAACAGGCTTAGAGCAGGCCCTGGGCCAGTGACTGTTGCTCTCCAGGGAAGTCTGGGTGGAGCAGACTCTCAGAAACTCTGATTAGAACCGTGTTTGATTCCCCTCTGCTCCAGCTGAATCCAACTCTCCAGGCCCGAATAGAAGCAGGAAACTAGCGGCTGTCAGAAAAATACAGATAAAAACCACTGGGGGAATATTAACTTAAAAAACTTGTTCCCTGGTACCTCAGAGTGTGACTGTATTTGTAGATAGTTCCATTAAAGAGGCAATTAAGGTAAATGAGGCCATAAGCGTGGGCCCTAATCCAATATAGCCCGTGCCCTTCTATGAAGAGGAGATTAGGGCATAGACATGCTCCGAGAGAAGACCTTATGAAGTCACAAGGAGATAACAGCCATCTATAAGCTAAGGCGAGAGAGGCCTTAGAAGAAACCAACCCTGCCAATACCTTGACTTTGGACTTCTAGTTTCCAGAATTGTTAGAAGAAAAATCCTATTGTTGAAGCAAAAAAAAAAAAAATGCATTTGCTTTCTTGCTTTTTGCCACCTCTCTTCCTACAGAAGAAGTACGTACCTTACAAGCCAGTACATTCGTTTAAAGATATTGAAAGTCTCATCCCAGATCAGCAGGGCAATGGCAATGATAAGACTAAAATCTGGGAATATTGCCTCCCACCAGAAATATTTCATTATAATATTTCCCCTCCTATTTATCTTAATGTTTGCCTCAATTTTATGCTTTGTTTTGGCCCTTGGAGACCTGACCACGCAGGTTCTAAGAAATGGATCATCTCTTTGTAGGTAATTGGGACAAGCAGATTCAAGCTCATTTCTTCTAGGGTGCACACTGAGCTCATAAGAGTTTTACAAAGGTTAACTAAATATTAATGTATGAACAAGTGGTCATTCATAGAAAAATTAAGAAGCCTTTCTGAAGGCATCTGAAAGAGAGGTATATGTTTCTCATTGGGGCAATGTCAAAAAAGTATTTGGACACTAGGATAAGGGCCAACCCCAGGACTGGGGAGAATATGTTGACACAAATCTCAAGTATATCTAATTCAACAGTTTTAAGATTCTATGGGAATTTGGCAGAAGACAGTTATAATGAGAAGGATATGATCTAGCAAAATCAAGGACCTTTTAATTTTTACCTCAATGTTTTACATCCAGGGTAAATATTTTTAATTGAAGGAGATAGGACAATTTCAATTTTTTTCTTTTTGACCTAGCTGCTGAGTTTGGATGGATTGGTATTATTCTCTAATGGTTTCAGTTAAGTGAGCAAAACATGCCATAAATTTCTCCTATTGCCCACACAGCGGCTACTTATCACAGCTCTGATCACTTAGTAGGGCTCTATTGAATTCAGAATGAGTTTTGGATGTTTCCTTAGCTGGTGGTGCTCATTGGTATTATCATCCTTTCTATTTGACTAGTAAGCAATCCATAGCCTTCGACTCAAAGTGTGATCCATGGACGAGCCTCAGCAGCATCACTTGGGAGCTTATTAGAGGTTTAGAATCTCAGGCCCACCCATATCCATTTAACTCAGAGTCTTCAATTTAGCAATATCTCCACATGATTTATATGCACATTATAATTTGAAGAGCACTTGTTCATATTGTATCATCTCATTTCATTTCTCTTCTATCTATGAGATAGGCAGAGAAATTACCTCCATTTCATATCAGTGGAAACTGAGACTCAGAGGTCAAGCAACTTGCCCATGCTCACACAGCTAAATGGAGGAGTTGAAATTCGAACCCAGGTCTTTTGACTCTAGATCCTAAGCTCTGTCTACCATGCCATGGTTCAGAAGGAGAGACAAGCTGCTGACTCAGTGCAATGAATTATCCAGCCACTTCATCTCTCTGTGTTTCTGCCTTTTTTTATGTGTAAGACGGTCTCTAAAAGAATGTGATGACAACTTTGGTTCTCCCTTCAGTCCTTTTCTCTCTAGCCACCAAGCAGCATTACTAACCCTGGCCAACTGCTTCACACGTACAGGCTGTTAGCAATAATTGCCAGCACCTGTCACAGTGCGTGGCATTTAGTAGGCACTCAACAAATGTTTGTTGAGCCAAATAGAATTACCTAGCGTTAGCGTGAGCTCTCAGCTGTTGATTACCAAGGCGCTCGGGTGAAGGAGTGCTCTGGGTCATTGTGACTCCTCTCTCAAGGTAGAGAGAAACATTCAAATTACAGGTCTTCCTGACAAGGATTAGCAACACCATCTTCTTAACCTGAAAGATTTAAAAAAGCAAATTCCATTGTCTGTGTCTGTCTCCTGAGTAAGACCCGAGCCAGGAGCTGCCTGGAGCTGGTAAGTGTGGAGTTTACATGCTTACATTGGAAAATAGACTCTGCTGCATTTTCTTGACTGGAAGCATGGCGTGTGGGAAAAGTCAAGAGCACTGACTAAGCCAAGTTTGAAGCCAGGGGTCAGCAAAGGGAGATTACTGGGTGACTGTACTGGGATCTGCCTATAAAAATTGGCTAAAACTTGAGGCTTTCTCTAAGATTGTTGATAACGGGAAAAACCAGGCAGGGAATTTCAATGCATCTAAACAGACACAGAGCTATGTAGGAAATGCTGAGGTTTCATTGCTTGTTTCTCCAAGACAGCAGAAATGAAGCAAAGCTCTGAGAAGGGTTGAATTGTTATTCTGTTAGAAGTTTTCTGATGATCTGGGCCCGGGGTCTGCAAACTGTTGCTCTTGAGCCACATGCGGCTCTTTGGCTTCTTGAGTGTGGCTCTTCCACAAAATACCAAGGCCTGGGTGAGTCTATTTTGAAGAAGTGGCATTAGAAGAAGTTTAAGTTGAAAAAATTTGGCTCTCAAAAGAAATTTTAATCGTTGTCCTGTTGATATTTGGCTCTGTTGACTAATGAGATTACCGACCACTGACCTGGGCTATGAAGATGAATCCCGGTAGTAAATTTGGCCATATTTTAGCATCCCTTACCAAAATATAAACAAAAGGAATACATTGTCTTTTACAAGGAACTTCTCATGCCTCACTATCCCTGACCAGGGCCCATATTTGTAGCTCATCTACCTGAGTAGGGGTGGGGCTGGTTGTTCTGTTTTACCCATATGCTCTCATCGAGCCCTCTTGGTGTCTCGTGCAATCTGTGAGCCATAAGATAGACAAACCTATAACTCTGTCTTCCTCTGTGTGTCAGATCCTAAACTACAGAGTGAGTGAGCCCCAGATGCAGAAGATGCAGTGTGGCCTTTGATCATCTTAAAGATTAAAGAGGCTTGGTTCATCCTAGTCCAACTTCTTTAGTAGCCAGCACAGTGACTCTTTCGCTTCCACTTAACACACCGGGGAGACAGGGATTAGAAGGAAGTCCTCCCTTTGCCCCTCCCTATTCTGCTCAACTTGTTTTGGCCAGGAAATCTGGGATTTTTCTAAGAGCTAGCTCAGAAAGAAAGAAGACCAGCTCCAAAGTAGATCTATTTCCCTTGTTAGCTCCTTTAATTTAATTGTTTTGCCTGTTTCAGAGCTTTGTTGCAGTAAGTAGATTTCTTTCCCTTCCTGTCTTCCTCCTCACTAAAATCTACTACTCCAGGCTGTTTTCTGGTTGATTTCTTTATCCAATCAGAATGTGTAGAGCACTGGGTAGTCATGGGAGATAATTGACTTCTTCCTCATAGTCCCTCCCCAGGTGCCCCCTACTCAGACTTCTGTCACAGCACTTGCAGCATTTTATTGCATTTATTTGATATGTTTTCATGTATCTCCACTTAAAAGACAATGAACATCTTGAGGGAAGGAGTATTTGTTTCTATCTTAAGCATTTAACCAGGGTGTCTGGCACATGGGAAATACTCAATATATAGTTGATTAAATGGAATGAACAAGGAGGGTTGAAAGGATAAAGATGAATCAACAAGAGAGATCCAGGTCTCAGAATGAAAAACAACAGATTTCAGTTCTTCTGAGTAGCCTGGGCCTGGGGTAAACTTCCAAAATGATTCCAGGTTTGGAGATTTGACCTTTTCAATCTTGACATTGCTATAGCCTTGGTGTGGTTGCTGTGCTGTTGATAGTGTCATGAAGATATTTGTTAGGACTGAGGACAGCTGCTAATATATCATCATTTTGAATGTCACAGAGAACACTTATCACTAATAGAGCATTGCTTAGATACCGTTGCAACAATACCTTTTATTAATTGATTTGTAAAATTATCATTATACATATTGCTGTTTATACATTGTGTGAAATATTTTTTATCCTCATCCAAAGAATGAGGATATTTTTTCCATTGACTCTTTTTTTTTAGAGAGAGCGTTGAAGTGGAGGGAGAGAGAAACATCGATGTGGCACATTGATTGGTTACCTCCCACACGAGCGGGGATTGAACCTGCAACCCGGGTACGTGTCCTTGATTGGGAATCAAACTGAAGATTCTCTGGTGCCCAGGCCTATGCTCCACCCACTGAGCCACTCTGACCAGGGCTCTTGTGTGCATTTTTAATAGAAATATAAAATGTCAAAGGTGAAAAGACTGAGGAATTGAAGCTCAGAGACTGAGCAAGAACGTATCACTAGCTAACAGAAGAGCTGGGATTAGAATCAAAGCCTTCCAAACCACAATAAAATGCTTCAAAACTATGGAGAAGATGGCAGTGGCTGTGTAAGAGCTGCTTCTCTCTTATTAGGGAACCTGAGCATTTTCTTCTGTTTCCTTCCAGCTGAAACATACACAGCTGTCTCTCTCTCCCTCTCCCCCCCCTCATTTTTTCTCTGTCTTACTCTCCTTCTCTTCCTATTGCCAATATTTGTTGAGCACTTATTATGTCCAGCCACTTTGGTATGCATTCTCACTTAATTTTCACTATAACCCTGTGATGTATGTCTAATAACAACAACAACTACTCTTCCCATTTTTTTAGAAGAGGCACAGGGAGTTAAACCTGCCTAATTGAAATTCAAACTCAACATGTCTCACTGTAGAGCCCATGTTCTTAGTCATTGCTTTGTAGTTTTTTTTTCATAATTTTACACAGATTTAAGCGATAACACACTATGGAGAAATGAAGTCTTTTGCTGTAAAAGGAGCCATTTTTTTTAAATCAAGTACTAGGTACCAGGCTCCACTCTATTTTGTACACATCGGCCACTGTAGCTGTTTACCTATGATTTGTTTTTTTTAAAAAATATATTTTATTGATTTTTCACAGAGAGGAAGGAAGAGGGATAGAAAGTCAGAAACATCGATGAGAGAGAAACATCGATCAGCTGCCTCTTGCACACCTCCTGCTGGGGATGTGCCCGCAGCCACGGTACATGCCCTTGACCGGAATCGAACCCAGGACCTTCAGTCCGAAGGCCGACACTCTATCCACTGAGCCAAACCGGTTTTGGCTATGATTTGTTTTTAATGCCCATCTCTCCCACTAGAATGGAAGGAGAAGGGGTTGTGTCTTTCATTTTTTAAAATTTCCAACACCTAGCACAGTGCCTGGCGCGGAGAAGGTGCCTGATAAATGAATCGATGAGCCTGGCTGGGTGGCTCAGTTAGATGGAGCGTCGTCCTGTACACCAAAGGGTTTTAGGTTTGATCCTCAGTCGGGGCTCATTCAGAAGGCAGCCAATCGATGTTTCTTACATGGATGTTTCTCTCTCTCCTCTCTCTCCCTCTGTCTCTAAAATCAATAAACATATCCTGAGGTGAGGATTAAAAAAAAAAAAAGGCTAGATGAATGCAACCCTGATGGAGCTCACAGGATACGAACACTAGCATCAAGACTCAGAGCCCCTGAGGCGGGACTGGATGCACGACAGCTGCTCTTTGTGCTTGGTTTCCCTCTGGGAGAGAGAGCATGCCCTTCAAAACAGAAATGCCAGGAGATAATCTTCCAATCTCTGGAGCCTAGGGTCTGGCCCATTTACTCCTTTGCTGGGTACCTTCCGGCGGTCCCTGTGGGAGCTGGCAGTGCAGATGGTATCTACAGAACCAGGGGCTATCTGCCTGGCATCAGTAGGTACAGCGTTCCACATGGGATGATGGCTTTGTTCTCTTGTCTGCTACAGGCCCCTTGGGGAGGGCTATGGTGGGGGCGGGGCGGGGGGGGGGAACAGGGCAGCCATGGGGCACACCTCCTCACTTCAGCAACACTTTGATGTTGGGAGCCAGAAATCCTTTCCTTTATGGCTGGACCTCCCCAAGCCACAAAAGACTTTAAGTTCAGCAGGATGGCCTCATAGGAAGGTTACCGAGGCTCTTCGGCTACTGCAGATTAACCTGCTGTTTTTAAACAAGGCCAATGTTCCCCCAATCCATGTTTCCAAGCTGGGAGAAGCACCCTGATTTCTCACCAGAGACCCTGTAGGCCTGCTTTGACCACAAACCTCTGCATAGGAAAGTGGCTGCTTCAGGCCCCGGTCCCCTCTGCATGCAGTTTGCATGCTTCTGGTCAAAGCTGGGAGGGATCCGTGTTGGACCCCCCACATCCTGCTCCCTCTTCCTGCTGAGGGAGCAGGACCTGGCCCAGGCGAGGCAGGGCTGGTGGCCATCCAGGGCTTTGCGCTTCCCAGTGTCCAGGGGGTTCCAACACCCACCCCCGAAACGTGCTCCCCAATAGGGAAAGATAGAAACCTTCCACCAGGAGCCCCCAGGAGAGGCACAGGCATGAGGGAGGGGGAGGAGTCAAGTCCCCTGGACTATAAATCCATCTCACACGTCTTCTGTAAATCTCCAGATGTGTCAGGAAGGCACAAAGAAGCGAGCTTGAATTAGAGGCGATTAGAGACCAGATTCTCCCTGAGCAGGGCGAGCCTGCCCGTCAACCGAGCCCCCAGCGGCCCCAGGGACCACCCCCGGGGAAGCTGTATTCCCCCCGCAGCGTTCCCCCTGCCCTGCCCGATCCTGGAAGGAGGACACCAGCGTTTCCCCTTTGCTCCTCTGCCCTGGGGGAGAAGAGCGCTCTGGCCGTCCTGGGTGCGCCTGGTCCCTGGGCCTGGGGGTGCAGGGAAGAACCCAGGTGTGGCGGCCGCCGGCAGCCGGGCCGGTAGGTGATTTATGAAGTGCTGAAAAGCATCTTCGAAGTTGTCATTTATCTTACAGCTCTCAGCCTAAATAAACACGGAATCCGCCTAATTATAGTTACAGTGGAAACACAACGCCCCAACCTCCTCGCCATCGCTGCCAGCCCATCTCCTGGCCGGCCCCGCCCCGGCTCCCGAGCCGAGTCAGCCCACAGCTGCACCCTAGCGGCTGCCTCTGCACCGAGCCTCCGAGCCCCGCCCCTCACCCCCCCCCCCCCCCCCCGCCCCCATCCAGCGGGTGTCTCTGCACCGAGCTCCTCCCCCCTGCCCGCTTGGCCGGCTGGCCCCGCTGCTCTCCTGGCGCCCTTCACACCCCCGCCCCCCGCCCCCAGCCCTCCCGTTTCTATCTCACGCTCACTCATGAACAAACGACTGCATATCCCTGAAAAGAATTTGCCAAGAGCACAGGCACCATCTCCATGTTGCCAGGGAAAGGCACCTGCCGGCCCCATCCAGTTGCAGCAGGGGCTGGAGCGGACCTTGACCTGGATGCTCCTACTCTTTCCCTGTCCTGGGAACTTCCTAGGGTTATGGCCACTTGGTCTAGCCTGGCCCAGGGGACGCCTGCAAGGTCAAGGAGACTCTCTCTGTGGTTGACATCAGGAAAGGCAGAGGGGCCGGAGGATCTTGGGTAGAGAAAGGAGGAAATTCTTTTTGTTCCTCGGTGATTTTTTTGTTCCCAAGGAGGAGGGGAAGCCTTCTCCTGCTTCTGATTCTTCTCTCTTAGTCCATGTCCCAGACTTGAACTTGGAACCCTCTTCCTTTCTAGCATGTGTGTGGGGGGTGCCTTTGGAGACTCTTCTGTCCTGGATGTCAGAGCAGAGAGGCAGATGCTTCAGCAGCAACCAGGACAGTGATATTACCGGGTGGTTCTGGATGAACCATCCTTGGGGACACCCTCTTCCACTTGCTCTTTGTCCTGGGGAGGCGGGGCTTAGGGTCAGGGCTGTGTTGGGCATAGCATAAGAATAACAACCGAGGGCAGTCAGCCCCATGACTGGTGGAATCATAGTCCCTTCAGACCTGCTGAAGCCAGTTCCCTAAAAATGGGAATTTCAGGGCCCAGGGGGCCGTTCAGGATGTCATCCACGTGGTGTTCACTTACACGCCAGCATATACATTACACCAGACCTATAACTCACCTCTAATTTACTGCTGTCTCTCTGTGTGTGCAGGGTCCTGTTCTTGCACACAAATTTGGGGATCTGATAACAAAGCAGAGGAAGGATTGCTCAAGGGCAGGTGTAACCTGAGCAGGCCGCTGAAGGGCCAGAGCCCCAGAGGATGTGGGCTTTGCAAACGGGTCTACATAAAGGGCTGCCTCTTTGAGGACAGAGGAATTTGGAGTGAGTGAGCACATAAGACAGATAGGAAGAGGAAGTAGCTCTTCTTGCTCACGTAAGGGCACAGACCTGGGAATTGTAATTTATTTTTAAAATATATTTTATTGATTTTTTTTTTTTTTTTTTTTTTTTACAGAGAGGAAGGGAGAGGGATAGAAAGTCAGAAACATCGATGAGAAACATTGATCAGCTGCCTCCTGCACACCCCCTACTGGGGATGTGCCCGCAACCAAGGTACATGCCCTTGACCGGAATCGAACCTGGGACCCTTCAGTCCACAGGCCGGATGCTCTATCCACTGAGCCGAACCAGTTTTGGCAGACCTGGGAATTTTTAACCCTGAATTTGCTTCCTCACTCAGTGCCGGCTGGTTCCGTCAGATGGTTATGGAATGTAGTCTCCCTGCTCTATTTCCAGTGTTGAAACCAGAGCAGCCAATGCCTATGGCCCACATACCTTCGAGGGGCTTGGGCAGCTGGATTCAAGGGAGAAGCCCTCAATTCAAGCTTTCTGAGGGCATCAGAAGCCGCTCTGCCCGTGTGTGGGTTTCTCCCTCCCCAAAGAGCAGCCCTTTGGAGCCCATCTCCCAGTCCAGTTGGCTCAGCTCAGTCCCAGAGTCCAGCTAGAGGGAGAAAGCCGGGGCCTTTCCAGAGTACGCAGAGGAGTGTACTCTCTCTCAAAAGAGAGATCCCCCCTCCCCTTTTTTACTAGTTATACCACTGCTTATCCATTACAGTGAGATAAAAATACCTGTTCCCTGCCTGGCTCCCAGAGCGCCAATTCAAATGAATGAGGATGTAAAAGCTCATGATAAGAAAATCTCTCCCCAGGTAGTTCCAGATGAAAGAGCAGCTCTTTAGCACTTCCAGTGAGTGAGAGGAGGAGGCCTCCCCTCAGAGCCGGCTGGAGCGATCTCGGCATTTTTTATTTTTAATAATAATAAGGGGGCATCCAGCCTCAGAGCCGTTGAATGATGTTCCGGAAATCACACAGTGAACCACTCCTGAAGACTTGATTCTTTACGGGATCACAATAATTCGAAGAATATTTGGTTTGCATTCACTCTTTGAAGGCCAAGACAGAAGAAAAGCGCATTTTAAAATGGCTTACTTACAAGTTTTAAAAACTATATTTTTACTAGGAAGAGGAGAAAAACTCTCTCCTGGTGTTTTGTTTTGCTGAGTCCTCCCCGCCCTCCCCCCTTTTGGGAGGTGTCTCTCTGCCATTCTTTTCCTGTTCCCATTTTCTCCCCTTGCCTCAATTCTCCCCTTTCTCCCCTCCTTCTTAACAGTCCAGTCAGCAGGTTTTGTCCCCAGGATGCTTTGCTGTTTTGATGCCAGCCCTTTCCTGCCAGCCGCAGACCTCCCCCCGCCCCACTTCCTCAGTTGATCCTGTGCAGAAGCCGATAGCTTATCTCCACGCAGCAAGGAGAAAGTGAGATAGTGGGCTCAGATGCCAGCAACCCAGAGCATCATGGGAAACCACTTGCTGTTGTGAACAGTCCTGTCCCCCCACTCCACCCCCACCCCCACGCAGAGATCACCCGCAGAGACTCTCTCCTCTCTTTTGATCTGGTCAGATGAGGGCAGACAAAAGAAGGGGCTCTGGGCAGCAGAGGGTGCGTCGTGTCATGCCATGTGTTTAACTTCAAAGGGAGTTCAAGTCCTGGTTTTTTGTCTGCTGTGCAACATCAGAAAAGTCACTCGGCCTCTCTGGTCTCCAGTCTCTGCAGTCAAGTAGGATCCAGTTCCAGAGGTTTTATGTAGTCCCTCTCAGGTTGAGAGCGCTGGCAGGCCCTTTCTGGGGAGTGGAGAGTAATTGCCATTTCCAGTCACTTCGGATGGGACATGCCCTCACATTTTCCCATTTCCTTCTCCTGTCACGCATTCTGTACCCAGTGACCTGACAGGAAAAGGTTGTCCCAGGCAGGGATTATCTCACCTGGAGTGCTCTCAGTTTCCATTCTGTGAAACCCCAGGGACTGGAAGTACATTACTCATCAGTCCTTAATCTAATAAATATGCAAAGTTTTCCTGTGCTAGGAAAATATTTTCCATTCCTGCAAGGCAGCAAAACATAGAGAAATTGCTTCCTCTTTTGCCTCGGTCTACACAGATCTTGGGGGGTGTTTGAAGACATTTTCAGTTGACATAACTGGGTGAGGGTTGCTACTGGCTCCTGGAGGCCGGAGATGCTGCTAAATACTCTCCAACACACAGGATAGCTCCCGCCTCCCAAATTAAGTCATTCTCTGTCTCAGAATGTACAGATTGAGAAATCCTGACCTCAGTTATCATTAAGCAAGGTCCCTGGTGGCATTTTGGCGCTCACAGAACATGGAGGTGATTTGCCCTTAGAGGGCTTCCATATAATCAGGAAATAGTGCCTCTGGCTGAGGAGCAACCTGTCTGAGAGGAGAAATACCATTTTTAACTCCATGCTTGGGGAGCTTAAAGACAAATCATACAGCGATGTGACGTATTAATCCAATGTTTACTCATCCAGTATGTGTTTACTTAGCTCCTACCATATGCCAGAGCCCATGCAAGGTACTAAGAATGACCTCAATCAGTGGTGGGCAAACTCATTAATCCACAGAGCCAAATACCAACTGTACAAAGATCAACATTTCTTTTGAGAGCCAATTTTTTTTTTAAACTTAAACTTCGTCTAACACCACTTTCTCAAAATAGACTTGCTCAGGCCATGGTATTTTGTGGAAGAGCCACACTCAAGGGGCCAAAGAACCACAGGTGGCTCATGAGCTGAAGTTTGCTGACCACTGACCTATGTGAGTTCTCAATCCTTGTGTCTAGAGGGAGTTTCCCTTTCTTTCAGTCGAGTTTCCAGTCACCACTCTGGGCAGATTTGATCAATATCCTTGTAAATGGGAAGGGAATTCCAAAGAAAAGGCAGTATCGAGAGGTTCTGGGGAGCTGAGTGGTTATGTTGTTGGTTATATTGGGGGTAGTGCTTAGAAAAGTAGAAGCTAAGCTTGTGGGAAGAAAGTAAGAGCTGGGCCCTTTGCAGCTGTTCACAACCAAGGACAGAGATCACTCCGGCAGAACCAAGTATTACAAAGGCAGACATGGGAAGGCTCAAACCTGTGAAGCAGGCAAAGTTCACTTTTTAGGTCTGGGTTTTCTTTGTCTGCAGCTGGCACAGGGCTGAGTCAGGAGACCTGATTTCTAGCTTCTGCTGCGAACTTGCCGCGTGACACTGGAAAAGATGTCTTCTCTCTCCGGGCCTGGGTTTCCTCATCTGAATCGTGAGGGTTTAGTTCTAAGTGATGTGTAAGACTCCCCTTCCAGCGCTGACCTTGTAGGAGTTTTGAACCTTGTGGCCTCTTCATTCCAGTGCCTCACGAGAGACCTGCTGTTCTCTCAGGCCTTCGTGTCAGCGAAACTGCTGCGTGTAGGTTCTGATACGTCCATTCACACAGAAGCGCCTTTTCTCCCAAGAGCATTGGCATTTCTGTCGGAGTCCAGATGAGAGGGAATGAGCCTTGAACTTAAGCTTTCTTTTGGTTGGAAGAGCAAGGGGCTTTTGGAAGGGGGGAAGGTGGAGGTGGTGGCGGCAAGGAGGAACTTCCCCGAGCTGCCAACTGGCAAGGGGCTTGGCCCTTGGGTGGAGATCTTGGCATACCTCCACAAGTGTGGCCCAGCCATGAACCCCGCCACGCAGCAGCTTCCTTTTCCAGGAACTCTGCAGGGCCCTCTGTCTCGGGAGAACTGCGTTCCAGCTCAGATACCAATGAGGTCATCGAGAGCCCTGTCGGAGCCTGAATTTGGCAGCGGGGCCCACAGGACAGCTGTCTGTGGTTTCTCTTTTCCTCTGAAGGAAAGTCTGAGCAGATGGTCTCCTGGGTGCTGCCTGCTCCCTGGTGAGAGGGAAGCCGGATGTGGCTTCAGATCAGTGGAACGGGAGGCGGCTTGGCGGGGCTTGGCCGGGGGGGACACATAAGTGACATATTTTTGCGAGATGAAAGATCCCAACTTCTTTCAATAACTTCCTCAAGTCTGCTTTTTGTTCTTGAGAACATTTCTCCCCTAATATTTATTCATGAAGAGTTTTGTTTTTGGAGACTTTGAGGAGCAGCTGCTTTGGGTCTGAGGGAATTCGCTCCCCTGTGAAGGCAGCTTTTTCATCTGCTCGTGCAGCCAGGCGCCTCATCAAGAAAACATCAGCTCCGTGGGGCGGAGGGGACCCCCCCCCCCCAATTCCAGCAGGGTTCACGTGCAGTTGTGGAGGGCTGGCAGCGTCCTCAGCCCCTGGCCAGGCAGCCCTGGGGCCTGGGGACAGGGCAAGGGCAGCTTCGGGAACACAGGGGAAGTGACACGACAGGACAGGCGTCCCTGCCTTGGGGACCGCATGGAGCCTGGTTGGCCAGCAAAGGACTGTTCTGGAGGCTCTGAGAACTAGGAGTTCCAGACAGTCTTCATCTTTCAAAGGCTTAGGCCTAATGGGAGAAACCAGGGAGTTTGCCCACCTCAAAACAAAGCCAATGTGACATCTGAGTAAGTGCTCAGTGGGGAGGGCCAGGCTGGTTCAGCAGTGCAGGGGGAAGGCAATGAGAAGAAGATGTGCACAGAGCGGTTTTGATTGAGGAAGTCAGGAATTCTAGAATATCAAATTTGGGAGGGACTTTCTGTTCTGGTCCAACCTTCTTGTTTTCTAGATGGAGACATCATGAGAAGTGACGTCTAAAATCTGCATTAAAGATGAGATTCAAATGTAGGTCTTCTGGGCCAGCCCAGTGCTCTTTCCTCCTCATTTGATCTCTAAATGTCTGGCTTGCCCCACATTCTAGGACTCCATGACTCATGAACTCCCCGACCTGCTCTGCCTCGTGCACACCCTTTTTTGTGTGCTGGGTTCCTGTTCAGCCCTTACTGGTTCACTGCTTTCTTTGTTGATGTCCATCTGAGCAAACTCCGCTCTGTCACGAGCCTCTGCAATGG